>CAJQZJ010033149.1:317627-333274 GCA_907164525.1 Lophiomys imhausi
CTTTCTTTCTTTCTTTCTTTCTTTCTTTCTTTCTTTCTTTCTTTCTTCCTTCCTTCCTTCCTTCCTTCCTTCCTTCCTTCCTTCCTTCCTTTCTTTCTTTCTTTCTTTCTCTCTCTCTTTTAACTTAGAACAAACTTTTATTGCGAATGCTGGTCTGGTCAGTCCATGGCCACGGGTCAGTGGTAACTAGAAAGAGCTAGGAGGAAGGAAAAGGGGGTCAGAGGAGTCAGGAGCAGAGGACAAGGGAGAGCTTGGGAGGGGAAGTGGGGCTTCTCCAGCCTCCCCCCTTTCTCTTCCTCTCTCCTTTCTTTCTTTTCAACATCGTTGTGGTTATTCCAGGGCTTTTGTGATTCTAAATTAATTTTAGGATTCTTTTTTCTAATTTTTGAAAGATGTCACTACAATTTTGATAAAGATTGCTTTGAATTTGCAGGCTGCTGTAGGTAGTGTGAATGTTTTTAAAAAATAATACCAATTCTTTTAATAGATGAATTAGTTGCATTTCTTTGTGTCATAATTAAGATCTTTCCTTGGTGATTTTTTCAATGTACAAATATTTTGTCTCTTGGGTTAAACGGACCTGTTATGTTTTGATGATATTCCAAAGATTTGAATTCTCATATAGTTCATTTTTAGTATATTGGAATGCTATTGATTTTTGTATGTTAATTTTGCATTTTTGGAACTTTATCAAATTGACTAAATTAGTCTTGGGGGATCCTTAGAATTTTTTTTTTATCTGAACATGATGTTTTATACAAGCAATATTAATTTAATGGCATCTTTTTGTATTTGGATTTATGTATGTATGTATGTTTGTGTTTATTCACTTTGCTCCATTACTCTGTCCAGGACTTCTAGAGCCATGTTAGATGAAGTGGCGAGAGTGGGCATGCTTGTCTTTAAGGCTGGCAGCTTTTCCTCATAGAACATATGTGCCAAGCAGCGGGCTTGTCACATGCGACTTTTAGTGTTGGAGGACTATCCCCCTCCACTGAAAGAGAAAAGCAATTTTGTTAGGAAACAATGTGAAATTTTATTGCATGTTTTCTTTCTGCATCTATTGAGATGACCACATGACTTGATCCTTTAGTGTGGCAGATCACTTTTATTGATCTCCATATATGAGCCATCTTTGCATCCCAAAGAGAAATACCACTTGATTTTGTTCAATGAATTTTTTTCATGTTATTGGATTAGCTTGTTAGTAGTGTTTGCACGCCTTTGTAAAAGTTTTAGTAACATATGATGATTAAGCATGATTATGGGTTTTATGGTGTCATTTTATACACCTGTATAATTTACTTTTTTCATAGTCACTCATTACCTTTTCCCATCCTCTGATTCCTACAGATCCCCTACTTCCTACCTAGTCTCACTTCTATTTTTATGTCTTATTTGTTTGTTTGTTTTGATAACCCAGCAGGTCTTAGGCTTGCTAACAGATTATTTATGGGAGCATGGGCCCCCCCAGCAGTGACTAAACTCCTGGGAAAAAAATCTTTTTCTTCTCTTGACCATTCAGAAACCACAGATATTAGGGATGGATGGAGCCCTGTGATCCTCCTCAAGTTACCATTATCTGCTTATTTGTGTGTGTGCTGGGAGAAGGCTCCAGGTCCCCTCTCCCTCCCCATGACAGAATTTTGAATGGCCCAGTGTTGCCCAGGTCTTGTGCTGGTAATCTCAAGTGCTGTGGAATCAGGAGTGACCCAATGAGGTGTGTCACTTTCTAAAGGTGACATTCCACTATATTCTGTCCTACTACTTCTGAGGCTCTTGCATTCCCCACACCTTGTCTTCCTCTGAGTCTTGGAGAGTGTGATGTAGGTGTCTCCAGTTTTCAGCATTTTGACCAGTTATGTACGGGTTGCTATAGTTACCATAACCCAATGAAAACAATGTTCCTAAGACCAAACCTGATCATAGCACTAATCATGGGCATAGACATAATTATTATGGCCACGATTTGATGGGCACATTCTGTCCATTTTAGTGCCCTCATTTTTTGCTGTGGATTTCTCATCTATCTTCATCAGAGATATTGACCTATATATTGACCAATAGTTTTCCTTTCTTGTAAGTGGTCTGGTCTGGCTTTGTTATCATAGTGATTATGGCTTTCCAGAGCTTGAGAGGATTAGTACTAGTTCTTAAGGGTTTAGTAGAATTCTACCAGTAAGCTATTATACTCTGGACTTTTCTTTGATTGGAGGTTTTTGTTTTTAATTACTGATTCATCTCTCTCCTAATTATCTGTTTATTAAGAGTTTCTAACAAAAGCCGGTAATCAGTGTGGGCAGGCTGTAAATTGAGCACTGCAGTCTTTGCACATCAGTCTGGGTATCTTACCTATTTCTCTTAAGAAACTCGATTTGTTGGCGAGTAATTGTTCACAGGTGCTCACGATCCTAGTATTCTGTGGTGTAACACACAAAGTCCCATTTCATTCTGATTTTCTTTGTTTGGATTTTCTCCATCTTTTTCTTAGTCTAGCTGAAGGTTTGTCAGTTTGTTTGTGTTTTCAAATCACCAGCTCTCAGTTTCATTGACCTTTTCTGCTGTTTGTCTAGACATTTCCATTTATTTTTACACTGGCACTGTTGCTCTCTTCCTTTTGATAACTGTAGCTTAGTTTGTCCTTATTTTATGGTTCCTTAAGGTGTATGTTAGGTTGTTTATTTTAATTTTTTTCCTGTTTGGAGTGCTATGGATCAAACTTCAGGACTCTCATGTGCAAGGGAAGTACTCTATTATTGTGACAACCTCTATCCCCTTTTCTTTCTTTATTTTTTTTTCTTGGATTTTTTTCTGAGACAGAGTCTAACTCTATATTAATCAGGCTGGACTTGAACTCAGAGAACTGTCTGCTTCTGCCTCTGGAATGCTGGCTCTTTCCTTTTTTAAATGTAAAGTGTTTATTGATAATATTGAGCTCTTAAAATCATGTTTTCCTACATTCTATAAGGTTGGGTATGTTAGGTTTCAAATTTTGTCTCAAGAGATTTCTTAAATTCCTACTTTGATTTCCTTCTCTCTTGTTGGCTGCTCAATAGCATGTTGTTCTATTTCCATATATATGTGAATTCTCTGAAATTTCTTCTATTATTGATATATGGTTTCATATCATTGTGTCAGAAAGTATATTCGATATGATTTCAGTGTTCTTAAATATGTTCAGACTTGTTTTTGTGATATAACCATATGGTCTACCTGAATAAACATCCCATATGCACTGAAAAAACTGCGCAGTCTGCTGTTGAGAGTTTTGAATGTGTCTCTGGGTCTCTAGGGCTTAAACTGCAGTACAAGTCCACTGTTTCCCTATTGATTTTTCTGCTTGAATAATCCAAGGAAGCTTGAAAACCACTGTTGTTCTTACCCTTGTCTTACCAGCATCTTCTCTGCTGTTTACTCCTCTGGCTTAACTGCTAGAGCCCCCAAACATCATCCCTCCTCATTGTTAAACAAGAGAATTCTTAACAACAGCTATGGTAAGTGGTAGCTGTAAAATGGAATTTGGGAAATACTACTGGATACTACCCTTTCTCAACCAAGCAGGTGAACAAACAAACAAACCTGTAACATTATCTAAAGTTCTTTCATTAGGAATTTCTCCACTTGGGGCTATGAAATGGGGTTATCTGGTAAGTAGGTTACCTGCTAACCTATTATTTTGTCTGTTACCAAGGCTGTCAATGTGAGTTTGATACCTGGGACCAACATGGTAGAAGGAGGGAATCAACTCCTACAAGTTGTCCTCTAACTTTCACAGCATACCTTGGCATATTTGCTTACACACACACATACATACACACACTATGCACACACACACATGCTTGGGTTCATGTACTCAAATTTCAAAAAATAAAACCACCTTCACTTTGATGAAATAGCGTCCTCTGAGACATGATAGTAGAACTCTGTGTCATTATGTGAAGTAAAATGAGCCAAATACAGAAGACAAGTACTGCATAAGTCTCATTCATAGTGGGATTCATATGTGGGATTTTAGAAAGTTCATCTCATAGAAGTTAAGAATATAATGATTGGGGATGGAGAGATGGCTTAGCCATAAAGAGCACTGGCTGCTCTTCCAAAGGACCTGGGTTCAAATCCCAGCACCCACGTGGCAGTTCACAGCTGTCTGTAATGGCCGGGCGGTGGTGCCACATGCCTTTAATCCCAGCACTGGGAGGCAGAGGCAGGTGGATCTCTGCAAGTTCAAGGCCAGCCTGGTCTACACAGTGAGTCCAGGACAGCCAGGACTACACAGAGAAATCCTGTCTCAAGAAAAAAAATGCCAAAAAAGAATATAATGGTGCTCCCAGAGTCTGGGGATGGAGTTGGGGGGAGGGGGATACGAGAAAGGTTATATTAAATGACAGTTAGACAGGATGAGGGTAACTGCAGATAGTGGATTCTCTTGTCTCTACCTCCCATCAGGAACACTGGATTTAGAGAAGCCCACCACTGTGCTTGGTTTTACATGGGGATTTGAACTCTGCTGCTCTTTATGCTTGTGTGTGGCCAGCTATTTTTTTCCACTGATCCAGCTCCCCTACCCTCCTGTTAATGTTTTGTAAACTCCTTACCCTGTAAGGATCCCATTTCAGGTTCTTTCCTCCCACCTGTGGTTTTGTGGTAGTCTCATCTCTGGACTTTTGTGTCTACCTTGCTCTCTTCATTGATATGAAACATGTATTGAATATTAAACACACACAGGTGACATTAAGGTGATTTTTAAAGCTACCTGAGAATGATTTGTTCTCCATTTCAGCCTCTAGAGAAGACTTTATAGACATCACTTTGCATAAGTCTAGTTATCAAGTGCAAACACAGGCTAAGTTCAAGATTTATTCTTCCATTTGTTCTGGTTTGGGTGGGTTTTGCTTTGCTTTGAAACAGCCCTCTGCAGACGATAAGCCCATGCTGGCCTTGAACTAGCAACATAAATGAAGATGACCTTGAACTCCTGGCTTTCCTGTGTCTGCCTCCTGAGTGCAGAGATCCCAGACAACCCTACCACTCTGGATCTCTGGATTTTGTTTCAGGCCTAAGCCAGATATGATCACTCGCTGAAGAAACACTGGCTGAGCCTGACTTTTCACACTGTATCTTTCTGCCACACCTGCCACCCACACAGGGTTCTTTCCCCAGTACATTCCCCATCCAGGTGAACAAATCCAGTTTCTCGCTGACTCCCTTCCCCTTAACCCTCCCCACCATCCATACTCAGATTTCTAAATGAGATGAAGTAGCCATTTTCTGAGACTGTCAGAAAGTTCAACTGCATGGCCCGTCCTCCCCACAGCCTGCTGTTAGAGCATGAGATGTGCTTTGGGGTTTCAATTATCACCTCAAGGGATGTTCCTCATCCATAATTGCGTGCTGTTATCCGTAAAATGCTACATCACCTATGATTCCATTTATATAACATGAAAGATGACAAAATTATAGAGCTGAGAATAGATTAGTGGTTACTGGGTATTAGGGATGGGGGCGGGAAGGAGGTGAGAGTCTTTGTAAAGGGCAGCAGGTAGGTTCTTAGGCTGGTGGGAATATGTATCTTGGCTGTGGTGGAGGGTACAGAAACTGATTCACAAGTTAGAACTGTACAGAACTAAACACAAATGCGCATGAACATGTAAGAACAGCTAAAAGTAGGGGGATCTCAACCAGGGGGTTGGATGGTGTCCTTGCTAGTGTCCTGGCTCTGCTAGTGTACTATAGCTATCTAAGATGTTACTATTGGGAGGAAGTGGGTACAGCAAGATTTCCATATTGTTTCTTAGCACTGCAGATGAATCTACATCTGCTCAAGACAAAAATTTAATTAGAAATGTATTGACACTCTGGTTCTAACATTTAGACATAGTTGTTAAGGTGAATCATTTTGTCCTTCAGCCAATTAGTATCAAGTATCATCAGTTAGCATCATTTATTAGACACTTATTATCCAAGCAATAGATTCTATGGGATTCCTGTTCACTTAACATGACAGCATGGACCTACAGCCTCAGCGTCTTCACATTTCTCTTTCATTTTGTAGGCATGATTTTGTGGGAATCAATTATATGCCCGGGATCCTCTTGCCTGTGGATTGAAGAATGTCGATAATCTTGGTCTTCTATGACTGTTTGAAGTGCTCTTCCTTGGGACCCTATCATGGGATAGGAGCACACTCACCTACAGCCATCATCCTAATTTAGTACAATCAGAATGGGATCATTTGTTTGGTTTTTATTCCCCATAGTCCTTCTTTTCTGATTGTTCTTTCCAAAGTTTTAAACACAGACACACATTGTATAGAAACCCCTGGGGTCTAGTCTGAGAAAGAGTCCCAAGTGAATTCTTTGATCTTAAGTGACAACTCAGCTCTGAGCTCTTCAGTCAGACCCTAAAATCCCTCTCACTGCATGGGTCACCTCCCACTGAAAGACAACACATCTGGAACTTGGGTGGGTCATCCATATGAGGCCATATGGCTGGAAAGTAGTAGAACGGAAGTTCAGCCCTCAGATATGCCTGAAGATGGAGGTGTAAGTTATAACCACACCTGCACCACCCATTTTTCTCCTTCCTCATCCGAAGAACTCATCACGCAGTCACCTCATGTCTTGGTGAAGAAGAGACGTCGTATCAGTGAAGAGAATATGCAGATTTCAATTGGAAGGATCCACAGTAATGCTTACTCAATGTTTATGTAATTATCATGAATTTCAAATTAATGCCATTTGAATAAATGGGGTCATATATTAAAGAAACAAAACATGATCGTTAGGGTACTTTGGGGTTTAAAAATTTGATGATTCTATATACATAGCAAATCACAGAGAAATAAACAACTGAATAATTGAAGAAGACTAGACTTGTTCAGGAATGTTCTTCGTGCCCAAAAGCCAAGCCTTCCTTTAGACAACATAGGCCAGATCTTTATCCGTCCCATCTCCTCTGACCTTGTGGCTCTAATGCGAGAACCACTTCCTTTCTTGTATATGCTTCATGACAGGAGGCCAGGAGACAGCTGTCAGTATGTTGATTTCTACTCATTAAGTTTTAGGAGCTCTTCTGTTAATTTTTCCTAAAGTTCAAGAGTGTAATCCTTGAATGCTGACCAATTAATTAAAGGTTATAGATAGACCTGTTAATCAAGGTTCTTGTCTTTCCATTTCCATATCCCCAGGGTGTGAGACAGCCATCTTTGGATAGAAGGAAGGAAGGGAGGCTTTGGATGTGGCTTTCTCCACAAATGAGCACAGTGCTGCCTGGGCAGGGACACCTGTGCATGGGGTGGCAGTGATGGAACAGCAGGACCAGCATAGCCCAGGACTCTTGCAGGCTCAGACCCCACTCTCTTTATTTATGAGTCTTTGTGTGTTCAGTTATAGAAGGAAGCGTGTTTTCAAAGGGAGTCTTGTGAGATTGAACGAGACCATGTAAGCAAGAGGGCAAAGTGCCTGCTTATTCCCTGATTAATTACCGAGCCCTTTTAAATGCCAGACTCAATACCATAACCCAGGAACACAATGGATTATGTTGTTTACAGTGGAAAGAAGAAATACATCCTTCCCACTTTCACAGAGTTCATGTCTAGTGGAGAAGGTAGATACTGTATTGTGCACTTAAGCTTTTGTCCAGAGGATGGGCCTTAAGCAGGGGAGAAGAGGTTAGCGCTCACATAGAGTGCTTTCACCGTAATAAAATGCACAGACACTACATTTAACTGCAAAACCTGCATTTAACATTGATGTAGATATTAGAGAAGCATTTAGAATATTTTGTGGTATAGAGATGCTAGGTAAATACCAGATACATAAGTAAAAAATATATATATTTAAATGCTATTGGTTTATTTTAAGGGGATATTTGCAGGATGCTAGAAGATTCAGTTGAGATATTTAACTTTAGGACTACTATACTAAAGTTGGAAATGGCCTAAAATGTCTCACCGGAAAATAGGTTATATTAATCCACAAATGAAAGTGCATACAGAAAATATTGTGCAAGTATTGTCCATAGAGAAGGCCTCTTTGAATTGACAATTAAATTGACCAGTGAAGACTGAGAGAGACTCATCCTGCACTAGGTGAAGGAGGATAGGGCATAGGCAGAGGGGGTGAGGGCCGTGCAGAGGGGCTTGGCAATCTGAAAGATGAGTTTTGAGTAAGGAGAGATTGAGGGCAGAAAAGAGGAGCATGAACCAGGCAGATGACTTCCTGCAGGTCCCTGGGGCCATTGGAAGGGGCTAGATTTCACTCAGGGTTCAAGTGGAGCCTCTGAGGAGTGGGAAGTGGGAAGATGGCATGCAAAGATTGCTGAGGACCCGAGAATGGAGAGCAGGTGGGGAGGACAGCAGAGGTGGCTAGAAGGGTTCAGTAAGGGTGACAGGGATGGCCTGGCTGGCAGAAGTGAGGGGGACCTGGTGAGTGGGTGAGGCTGGCTGGCATGTGTAGACTCACAGTCAACATTACTTACTTCCAGATGAGTGTCCAGGGGAGGGAAGATAAAAGTATTGAGGATGAAGCCTGGGTTTTTGGTTTAAGTACAGGAAGGATTAAAGTGTTATTTACTGGGCTAGTTGGTGGAGCAAGGGTAATTGATGTGGATTGAAGGAGACAGGGAGAACAAATGGATACACGTGGGAAAGGAGGGAGCCAGCAAGCCAGCACCACTGCTGTGTTGTTGTTTTCCTTTTATGGAGGCATGTCCCTATTGATGAGTGCTCTACCCTCATGACCTACTCCTCAAGGTATCACCTCCAAATATCATCATTCTGGGAACTTAGCTTCAGCATATGCATTTTACAGGGACACGGTCCATCCACAGCAGCTCTCAGGTGCACCCATTGGGGTTGGATGCCACCAGGAGCTCTAAGTAGGTGACTTGAGCAAAGGGAACATTTGTCAAGGAGGTTCCCAGAGCTACCGCATTCTCTACTTCACATGCTGCTCATCCAATCCCAGTTTCTGCTTCTGGGGTTGACAGTTCTGTGTAGGGACCTCTGCACATCTCCAAAGAGAGCAAGGGCAGCTGTCATAGTCTCATATCTGACTGGTATGGCTCATCTTGGGTGGTGATGTGCAAGCCTTCCATCTGTTTTCTGAGCCTGGCGATGCTAAGAAGGAGGTCCAGGTGGGTTTCAGCTGAGAGAGAAAAGTTCCATCCATTCTTCGGTTCAGCCCACCACACCTTCCAGATTAGGGCTACCTGGGGAAGGCTGTGTAGCTGCAGACAGTTAAGGCCCTGTGTGCTTTTGTCAATCCTTGATGTGCTAGCTGCCTTAGCATACCTCCTCCACGGAATCCAACTGGTGCCATACGTCATGGGGTAAATGCTGCAGACAGGCTGTGTTTCTCAGTCCCATATAGCCTCCTAAGGGGACAGAAGAGAAACAAAAAAATCAATGAGAGTTTCATTCTGTTCTCTCTGTTCCCCTGCTGGCAGATATGGCTAAGACATAGTAAGAATAAAGTTCTCTTGGGTTGAAACACACGAAGATGTGTAGTCTCCTTTTCAGAGCCCTGTTTACTGTCCATCTGAGCTTACTCCACATGTTCCTGAGCCAGCCAAATCCCGAATGGATTGATTACACAACAGGGGCCCCTGTGCATGCTCTGTCTGACTCCTGGAGATGTTCTAAAGCTCAAGCAAGACAGTTGAAAAAGTACTTTGGGGAAACTAAGAGGCATGAGTATGAGATGTTTCCTTTAATGCATTTGACAATATCCTTGCCCTTAAAAAGGGACTCTGGTGAGGAGGATAATAACAGCAGCCTCTGGGCTGGGCCGTGGTTCTCAGTATGGTCCATAAGGCAAGAGCAACATTGATCAGGAAAAAGGTGGAAGTAAAGCCTTCTAGACTCGCTGAAGCTGAAAGCCCCTGAGATTTTTGACTCACACCCAAAGAGAACCACTGGACTAAGCATCCAGGAAGGTGCTATTTGAAAAGACGGGTTGAATAACCCCCCAGAAATAACCAGAACCTAGGTAGACAAAGCAGGAAGGAGTGTGGGATTAGGGACACTATTCTAAAGGCAGATCCTGGCACAGGTATGGGCTTTGAGAAACTGAAAGTGGCGGAGTGGTACAGCACTCACGTGGCGGAGTGGTACAGCACTCACGTGGCGGAGTGGTACAGCACTCACGTGGCATGCACAACTCTAGGTTCAACCCTCTAGTGTTGGAAGGAAAACAAATGAAAAACTGAAGTGGCTCAAATGTGGCAGAGGAAAGGAAGAGTTGGCATAGAAATTAACAACACAGCCAGGTACTGGACCTTTTAACCCAAGGGAAAGACTTGGAAGTTTATATTCAAGTCAATTGGAAGCCATTAAAGGGTTCTGAGCAGGGAAGGGCCTTTTCTGGTCAATAACATGCTATTATAAGTTTAAAACATCCCGTTATAACCCAATAAAGGCAGTTAATTGTCTTAATTAGAGCTTACACTCTAATAAGGGGAGGAAAAGTCGGGTTATAACTGTCGGGCTGATCCATGAATGCACATTAAACACTCATTATGTGTTTACCTCTCTGCTAGGCACAGAAGAGATGGGAGTAGAGAGAGCTCTTTCTTCGAGGGGCTGAGAGATAAAACAAGAGGAAGGCATGTACGGGACCACCTGGGAGGGATGACACATTTTCATGTACACTCTTAGTTGGAGGAGGACAAGATGAAGGAGAAAACAGAGGCAGGGATTAGCAAGGAAATTTTCTGTATCCTAGTTGAGTTAGGAAAGCTAGCTTGCTCAGAGCTGCAGTTAGTTCTGGAAAGCACTGGAAACATACTGGGAAGGCAGGTCGAGGTGAATTTGCCCAGCACAGCCTCAGAGGAGGAGACCTCTAGCCTGGACCTATAGACTTCAGGTTATTCTGACCTTAAATGAAGCCATCTTGGTGATCCTGGCCCAAGGGCATTGCTAGATGGGTGCCAGTAGGGTACGAGTTGGTGCCACTCTTTGCAGATACTGCTGATGATTGTTCAGTTTACTTCCCAGGCTCCAAGGAATCTCTAGAAACCCCTTTGATCTTCATCTTAAATGCTTCATTGAATCACAACAATCATAGAAAAGGGTCCCCACAGCTTGAATGTACCGAGTGTACAGCATAAGAATTCCCTCAAATGAGTGTCCCTGTGTCCCTCTGACTATGATCAATAAGTAGGACCTATCCAGCACCCAATTATCCTCCTGCCTCAGTCCCTCCCAATTAGAGTCATTCCTTTCCCCAAGAGAATCACCATCTTGGCTTCTGATTCATTCTCTTTGTAGTTTCCAGCTTGCCAACACTGTGTATGTGAGGTTGATCCATATTCATTCCCACAGTTGTAGCTTCTCCATTCTCTCATTGGTGTTTAGTAGTCCTCTTTGTGAATGCACTGTAGTATTTATCTGTCTTACAGTCACTGAGCAGGTTTGGTTAGCTTCTAGTCTTGGGGTGTAATTTCATCCTATTTTGACCTTTAATTTGGGTCAGAAATGAGCAAACCTTTTCAGTTTGCTCATATACCCCTTATTGTTACTAAATTCACCACTTCTAAAATTAACTGCTCTGTTGAACGGGCATTTGGCAAGGGTAACAAGTAGAAAAGAATACTGAACTAAAACAGAGGAAGAGAAGATCATAGATAAGCAAGAGCACTTTCTGTTCATGCTGAGTACATGAGCTCAAATATCCAGTACCTCCATTAAAAAATAGTCCATGGCTGTGCATGCCTCTAATCCCAGCACTGGGAGGCAGAGACGGGTGAATTGGAAGAGCTCCCTGGCCAGACTGTCTGCTAAAAATGGTGAGCTTCAGGTTCAGCAAGTGACACTGTCTCAAGTCAACAAAGGGGAGAGAAACAGGAAGATACTGAAAATTTTCCTTTGGCTTATGTATACATTGATATGGACACCACACACACACACACACACACACACACACACAAACAACCATTACTTTTCTTACATTGGAGATCAAAAAGATGGGGTGGTTGGACAGTGCCTATACCAGAAAGATTTCCTCTCCTTCCTACTCTTTTCTGTCTTTTCTCCCTGCCGTCAATCCTGCCCCACCCAACCCGACCCTGCCCCGTGCTGAGAACCTATGCTAAGGGAGACTACTGCAGCCAGCTTAAGTTTCTGACAGCCAGGTAACCAGCAAAACTCAGCAAAGTGGAATGCTCTCAGCAGCCCATGGAGGGCAGGAAATGAATCTTACTCATTTTAATAAATAGCTTGGTGTAGGCACTTGGTAAATGTTTCTTGAATGAATGAGCTTCAAATAAAATAAAGTGTACGTGTTGCCTCTGAATCTATGATGTGTCAGGCAGGCACTGAGAACATTGTGTTATGAACTCTGTCTGGATCCTTCAGAAAACATTTGGTGTTACACTTAGGCATGAGCCTGGCATCTCCTGTGATTTTCATATAACTCTGTTACATTGGTATCAGTCTTACTCATATGCAAATAGGGAAGGGAATGCCCAGCTGGACTTGAGTGATGTTCCCAGTAAATCATGAGTTCCAGTGTACCAGGTGACATCCAAATTAAGGAGTTGGGTGCTACTCCATGATGGACCAACCACACGACTGGTGTCAAATGAGCATAGTCAACAGGAAGTGAGGCGGAGGAGCAGTCAGCCATCTTTGTTCCTGAGGAGGCGTGTCGAGGAAGCAGAGGTGTGGGTTTCAGCAGGACCCCAAGGAAGGTGACACTTAGACTGGTGGAGAATACAGGGAGGTCCTGTGAGATGAGGAATTCCTTCCTGTCATCCTCCTAGTGATGAGAATGCAGAGGCCAGGGAGGCTGTGAAGAGGAAGGGGCCTCTGAGGAAAGAAAAAGTGTGCTCTTTGAGAAGGCAAACTTCAGGATCTTCTTGTGGCAGAGAAATCCACCCAGGGCCTCCCAAATCAAACTTCCCCACTCCAGATCTCGGCAGCTGAGCCTCTGTCCCAGCCAGCAGCTTTAGCTTGGACACTCGTGTGAGCGCAAATTGCCTCCTTAGACAGTCTCTTAATTTTGGCTACTGATGGTGGTACCCTCTGGATATGGGCTTGGTGGGGACTTTCACTTAGACACACCTCCCCAGGGAAAGGATGGCCCTTCTCCCAGCACTTATGGCAGGGTGGAACCATAGGCAGCACATTCTGGGAATCTCTCCCTTTAAAGACTTGAGAGCTTAAGCTGTGCTCCCCAACCTGGGTATCCCTGACAACATATCCATTAACATTTATTATGATTTTTAGCAACTAGATACGAAAACATCGTGCAAAAACATCAGTGCAGGCTGGCAACCGTGCTTTGGAATTCGGCAGCAGTCCGGTGATTATCTTGAAAACATTATAGTTTGAAAGCTCACATCTGCATGTACGTGTTTTACGTCTTCGGTTAAGCTTAGCCCAGTGGTTTCAAACTTGCTGTGGAAAGCCTTTATGAGCATGATGACAATGGGAAGCAAATGGGCTGCACTTGGCAGTCAGGGCCAGGGATTTTTACAGATGGTTTGGAATCTCTGTGGGTTTAGTTTTGGCTCTGATTTACTCACCTCTGAGGGGAGCAGAAAGATGGATCTAAATCTAGCCCCTCACCCCTGCTGTGCTAGGAGCCCTGGAAGCTCTGCACTATACCCGTCCTCTTGTCCTCTTCAGAAGCCTAGCGGGGCACCCTGGTGATTTGGAAATCTCAGGCACATAGAGATGGTTTTAAACCACCTGGCTACTGAGCTCAGCTGCTCTCTGGGAGTCAGGTGTCTGTCTCCCCAGTAGGAAGTGAGCTCACTGAATGTAAGATGGCTCCCTTCCTTAATCCTCCTCATTCTTTTTTCTTCCCCCATCTATCTGCCTCATTGTCCTATTCCTTTCCTTTCCCCTTTCTCTGTTTACCTCATCTTCCTTTCTCTCTATCTCGTCTAACTCCCCCTTTTCTTGTTCCTCACCTCCTATATGACAGTCAGTCCATTAAGGTTTGAATGTGTTTGAACTCTTGGTCACCCAGCTGGTAGTGTTGTTTGGGAGGGTTGGAACACATTTTGGAGAGGGTCCCTGGTGGAAAAAGTGCATCGCTCAGAGTGGGTGGCCCCTGATGCTTTATAGGCTGGCCGGTTTCCTCTCCCTTGTCTGCTGTGTGACTGTAGCTGTAAACCTCTGCCTTCAATGCCTCCCTTCCAGGATGAAGCATATCCCTTTGAATATTTAAGCCCAAATAAACCCTTTCTCCCTTAACTTCCTTACTGTCAGGTATTTGGTCACAACAACGAGAAGCAACGATGCTCACAACAGCATAACCAATGTAGCATGCTTGAGCCCAATCCCTGGCACAGAACGTGTGGTAGAAAGAAGGTTGACTCATGAATAAATGGATACTATTCCTTGGCTTCTTTCAATAGGAGGCTCTTGGAAGTAGATTGTCATGTTCACCTTTCTGTCTTCTTCATTATTCCCTGAAAGTACAAACTCAATTTAGACTTTAGTGAAAAATGAAGAGCATTAGACCAATCTTTGAAAATCGCTTGCTCAGTACTTCCTTCTTGCCTGTACTTCACAGTGCTGTCATCACAGGGTAATTATAACATTAAGTATATACCTGATCAGCAAGTTGCTTTTAATTAAAATCCTCTGTTAGTTTTCTAGCACCTGGTGACTTCTGGAACATTTGTTTATCTCTTTGGGCTCCTGGAAAAATTCCAGAGTTAGTGGGGAGCAGCCACCCAGGGGCCCGGTGTCGACACATCCCTGACCATCCTCTCCCCTAGTGTTCTTAGCAGCATCTTAAAATCATGGGCTGGATGTATGGTCCAGACTGTAAGCACTAAATGTAAATACAAGATTTAACAGGAGCCTGGAATGGGAAACTAGGTTTTGTCTTGTGCTAATGGAGCTCTGTCACGAACTGGGTCGCAGATGCTTTCTAAGAGCACTTGGGAGAATCACGTGCCCCCAAATCTGCTCTGAAGCTCTGGTACTGGGAAGCACCCCTCAGCCAATGGCTTCTGAAAGCCTTTGAAAAATCTGAAGAAATTTTAAACTATATTAATTCTCCAAGGTTTAAAAAAAAAATGCCATTAAGGACTGGCGAACTCTCCAGTGACACGAGCAGTCTCAATGATGTTCTAAGTTCACTCAGCACTGAAACCTTGTCTTCAGAGCTCCTGCCAGCATGCTCCAGGAGTAAAGTAATCAGGAACACCTTTGGGAGTCCCCAGAGAAGAACATGCAGTGGCTCATAGGTACCCAAATGTCGGTAGCTTCAGGCCTGGATCTCAGAAGAAGTAAGATGCTACTTGTGCCCACAGTATTCATGCTGACGAGATCCCTTCCTGTGACTCAGGTCACACTGAGTGTCAACTGTACCTTGATTGGCCCTCATTCACTTTGCTTTGGTTTCTCTTTGCTAGTAGGGCAACTGAGTGCCTGGACAGAGGAGTGCATAGACATGTATTCGTAATCCCAGATGTGGCCAGGGTGAGCTGTTCAGTTTTAGAGGACAGCACCGTGAACTCCCAGTGTGGATCTTTTTAAAGGATCTACAGCCTACATTGTGACTTTCCTTAGGAGGAGGTATAGTGTGCATGTAAGGTGAGAGGGCATCAGGCCAAGAGCGGGCTTTCCTTAGGAGAGGCTGTGTGTGTGTGTGTGTGTGTGTGTATGTGTGTGTGTGTGTGTGTGT
>CAJQZJ010033149.1:333284-377776 GCA_907164525.1 Lophiomys imhausi
GTGTGTGTGTGTGTGTGTGTGTGTGTGTGTGTGTGTGTGTGTGTGTAATGAGAGTTTCAGCTCTACTCTGCTGCTAGCAACATAAAGACACATTTTCTAACTTTGGGTTCTGATTTCTATGCTGGTGACAGTGAATTTAGTTGTCAATCACTTTAATGGCTCTAAATTTGTGTTAGGCTTATGGTTCTGAGACAGAAGGGACTTTGGTGAGAAGGCATAACTTTCCCAATAAGGATCAGGACAGTGTTACTTCTACTAGAAGGTCTTTGGGAATCTAGTGATCACTAAGGACCTACCCCAGGGAACAAAAGCACAGGAGACTTCTATGCCATTATTTTTTAAGTAATGGTATAGAAGTCTCCAGGCCTTTTTGGTATCTGGCATCTTTTTGACATAATATACTCAGTAATCTTCCTTTGAATACTATTTAACTCCCCCCCCCCCCTCCAATTGCTCCTATGGCTCTTAGGATAAGATATTCTTTAAAATGGCATGCCTAGCTTGGAATGACCAGATTCCAGGTCCCTCCCTCCAGCCTGTCTAATCCTGCTCAGTCTTTCTGCAATTGCTTGCTGCCAATCAAGCTGGGCTTCCCTAGAACATTTTATACATCACTGTGCTCTTGCTTTCCTTGGCGGGGGGGGGACTTTCTATGCTGTTCCCTGACTTCTTCCAGTACATAGTGTGCTTCTGAGGGCATGGAGAAGATCATTGGTACCAACTGATGCTACCGCTTAGCACACAGTGGTAGCCATATTGAGGGAAGATTGATCTTTCGTCATGAGTACTCTATGTTGCTCAGAGCAGCCCATCATGGTCCTAGGGCTCCTGTTGGCTTTTGGTTTTGATAGATGACAATTTACTGCTTATGTCTGTTATACTGACAAATTATGAGAGGCTTTGTCCTTCTCTAAGTAAATCAATGGCCATCTCAGTCTTCATTGAAGCTGTTGGCCAGAACTCTACAATTGAATTCCTGCAATGAATCCAGCCACTTTAGAGTTGGACCACACTTGCCCACCCTCAGGCCATAGGGCTACATAATAAACACATCCATCAGCAACAATATTCATAATTACATTTTCATTTTCTTCTTTCCTTCTTTTAGGCAAGAAAGGTTTATAGTTCATTCACAAGTTAAGAAGTTGAGGATATGTAGAAAAATAACTAATTAAATTGTTTACTATTATTTATATTATCTTTAATTGGTCGGCAGTGTTAATCCTTAACCTGCCATTATAAATGAATACACACAGTCACCAGGTGGATTTTATCAAGCCTACGCCTGGGTTGTGCAATCCTAGCCAATCTAAACTAGCTCATAACTCTATTACCCAAATATGATCCCATATATACATACGTCCCTTTGGACTAAGCCAATGTTCCATGCTTGTCTTCCTTGTTTACTCCTGGCTTCCTCCAGCCTTCTTCTTCCCAAGATGCTATCTCTCTCTCTCTCTCTAAAAGCCCCTAGTCCTGCCTACTTCTGTCTTTGCCCAATCTCCAGGCCTCAGCATTTATTTATCCAATCAGAGTCAATTAAGTAACAGACAGCAAACAGGACCAATCAACATTTAGAATGCTTAACACCACCCCATCATTTCCCTCCTTTTGTCTAATAAAAAGGCTAAAATTTTTTAAGAACAAATATGAAACAATCAAGAAAACCATATATAAAAGGTACATACATAATGTTTAGCCTATTCATATCAGGCAATCTTGAAGAAGAAAAAATCATCTATCCATCTTGGTGTGTCTAAAGTTCTGAACCTAAATAATTTCTATCATATATGTCTTCAACCCCATCAAAGACTTAAGAAGGGATAAGGTTATTATTTGAGTGAATAGGAAGCACAGAAGAGCAGCTTCCAAAAAGAAATATAACAGTTTGCTGCCTAGGCAGTCCCAAGTATCTCTCCATACCATTGGAGCATCATCTTCAGCCTTCTGGCCAAGCATATCTCACAGACATAATTGTGCAGCAGGAAATAGAATTTTTCCCATTCTGTCTCTGCAGAATCAGGACATTGGCTTACCTGCACTTAAGGTCTGGTCCATCTTTGGACTCTATATAGTCTGTTGAGAGAGCAGGGACACTTTTGTCCAGTAGAAATTATCTCCTGATGGGAGATTTCTTTTTGATGCTCATTGTTTTCTTCCAAGTCAAATGGGAGCTATCAGGAGCTGACTGTCTTAGAGTCAAACAATTTTTAAAATAATAATATCTTTAAATGCCAATCTTTGTACATCTCTGAGGGTTTTGAAGACATCTATTGATTTATAAATCTATCATTGAACAAGCAAATTGTAAAATTCTATCAAAATTAATCTTATTTTTTATCAATATCAAAATTTTATACCAATGTATCAAAAGATAACCTTATTTTAAGAAAAACAATAGTTTTAAGTTTTAGAGAAGATTCAATAATCTATCCTTATATCTTATCATTTCTTATTATATACACATATTCCCCTTCTTTTCTTTTTAAGTCCTTTTTCCTTATATAAGAAAGAAAGGATAGAGAAAAGAAAAAGAAATAGAAAAGTCCTTGAGTCTAACTTCCTATACCTTGTTTAATAAGACCACTTAACAATTTGTAACCAATCTCCCTAAACAACATCTATAACATATCTATAACATATCAAATGACCAAAAAAAATCACCCACCTTTTGGGAATGGGGCGTCGCTCTCTTAAAATTGCTTCTCTCCATACCATCTTCTTTCCTTCTTTTAGGAAAGAAAGGTTTGTAGGTCCGTCACAAGTCAGGAAGTTGAGGATATGAATACATTTATACATGTGCCACTCTTTTTTAAACCTATGACTAATTTTATTGCAGTGAAGGATGCAGATTAGATATAGTTAAAGGGGAATGATATTGTAGCAATGGAATGGTCCAAACATGCAGCTTTGGATCATTGAAATACTAATGTGTATTAAGTGTACATACTCAGGGGTTAAAGTACGACATTTCCATATGTGTGCATACCATGCTGTTACCAATATCTACTCTGCAGTTCATCCTCTCTTACTCCACACTGTTACCCTAGTCCTTTTGTCTTTTGCCAGGAGTCCATCTTCCAGGCAAGGCTGGCTTCCCCCCACCCCTTTTTTAAATTCTAGTTTACACACACACACACATACAGACACACGAAAGAAAATATTCCATAATTATCTTTGTGAGTCTGACTTATTTTTCTTAAAATGATGACCTCTTGTTCCATGTATTTTCACAGTCTCATTCTTTTTCATGGCTGGATAGTACCTCCTTGGCACACATCAATTTTTTTTTAAGTCATGGATCAGCTGACTATATTGACAAGATACTGCTTGGTTACATGTTGAAGAAAACACACAATACAAAATACAGAAAAAGGTGGTTCCACCCCCTTACACTCCCCCTTTACCCACCTACCCAACCCCAAATACTCATCACTGTGATTTGGTCAGAACAGGGCTCAGAGCCACAGGTCAGGGTGACCGAGGGCGGAGGGGTTCTGGGCCATGGGGTGTGTGGCTGTCACAATGATGCTTAAGTAATGCTGTGGTTTCTCTCCCAGCTGGGAGTCAGATGGGGAGGGGGCTGCAGCCTGATGACAGCCAGCTGAGGGATGACCTGCCTGTCCCTTCCCCAGCCCAGGGCCTGCCCACTGCCTGGGCCCAAGACTGCTCCCAACAAGGTAAGATGTGGGTGCTCTTGCCAAGTCTGCTCTCCAGCAAGAAGGAAAGAAACGTAACTCCTCCAACTCCTGTCCCTACGGAGGAGGGCACAGGAGCGTGGCTACTACCAGCAAAGGGCAAGTGGGAGAGCAGTAGAAAGGGAACTGGGAAGAGCAGAAGATCATACATATTAGAAAAGTGACTTAAGACTTAAAATTGAATTAGTATTTGTACAGAAAGTATGTGCAATGTGCAAATGCAGCTGGTGCTCCAGGCCAGAACAGAGGTGTGGATCTGCAGGAGAGCAACCCAGCCAGCCAGAGCCAGAGCTGCAGCCACTGAGCCCCCTTACCTGCCTCTGCCCCCACTCCTCAGAACCACCAACTGGACTGAAATCCACTCTAACCAATTGCACTAGGGCCTCCACTGGGGGCAGGGGCAGGGTCGCCCATCATGAATTCTCTGCATAACTTTGATCCTAGGCCGGAGGGAGTTATTCCAAATACTCTTTTGGGAAGCTTCTTAGCTATTACCATGAAATTTTCATTCACGTTCACTGCAGTCTTCGCAGATGTCTCCATGAACAGCAAACTGTAGCCATCTGCTTAGGCGTGCTCCCTGAAACTCCACCATGACTCTCTTGCTGGCCAGGTCTGCCTTGCTACCTGCGAGTGCAATGACAATGTTTGGGCTGGCCTGCCTTTGTAACTCCTTCCCCCAATTCTTACCCGGTGCCAACGTATCTGTGTTGGTGATGTCATAGACCACGATGGATGACTGCTTGGGCACCTTGATAGTACATCGGGGCCAGGCTGTGATATCATTCCTGTCCAGCTGTGTCCCAGATCTCGAACTTGACTGTTGTATCATCTAAGCAAACAGTCTGTGTGAGGAAAGCCGCTCCAATTGCGCTCTCCTGGTACTCCGTGGAATTGTCCCTTGACAAAGCGGAGGATGAGGCTGGATTTGCCCACTGCAGACTTCCCCAAGAGGACCAACTTGAACTGACAAATCTTGTTGCCAGCAGCTAGCTGATCCAGTGCTGCACCTCCCCTCCCCGTCTCTCCACTGTGCTGTGATGCTCTGTAGTAGTACCAGTGAGTGTGGAGGTGGGGTCAGTATTATGCAAAGAAGCGCTTAATGGCCAGGGAGGCCTCCTAGGCAGCAGCGTTACTCGGTCCCCAGTTCCCTACCGACTCTGCTCCCTCTCTTCTTCCCCGGCGGTGTCCCAGGCTCTGGCCTCCACTTCCCCATTAAAAAAAAAGAAAAAGATTTATATGTGTATTAATTTATTTTGTGTGTGTATGCCTACATGAGGTTATGTGTACCACATACATGCAGGTACTTTAGGAGGCCTGCAGAGGGCATAAGATCTCCTGGAGCTGAGGTTAGAGGTCATTCATTGTGAGTCACCATGTGAGTCATGGGAGATGAATCCAGGCCTTCTGAAGGAACAGTGGCGTCTTAATCAAGAAACTATCTTTCTAGTTCCATGCACCACTTTTGAAAAAAAAAAAAAAAACAATATGCATTCTTGGTAGGCGAGTATAAGGATAAGCAAGACAAATTACTACTACCAATAATTTCACTTCAATCTAACTATCTGGTAAAGAGGAGTTCCAAGACCCCAGCCTTTCGGGTCCACCCCCTCTGCACTCCCGTTTGCCTCCTCTCATGAATACAACCTCATAATATCACCAGTGTTTGAGTCTCACAGTTTTCCAACACCCGCTTGTCCCGTGTTTGCCACGGGGCTGCAGCAGTGAGAAGCCCTCCCTTCTCATTTGCTGCACCCTCAGTGCTGGACCCTTAGTTTTCTGCCCCTTAGCTTTCTGCCGCACAAACACACTTGAGCCCCTAATCACCTCTCACCTGCAACAGAGAAATGTGCATCGAAGTGGGCGGGCCTGAGAAGGGAAGTTGCTGCAGCTCCAGGGACTCAGGGAATACCTCCTTGTTGTTGAGACCACTGTGGTTTTGCAGGGCTTCCTTGCTGCCTCCCCTTGTATTGTGGTAAGCCCCAGTATGTGCTCCTCGCTGTGGGGAGCATTGAAGAGGACAGTGTAATCAGCTGCTGTTTTGTTGCCCTTGGCAGTGTCCTGAGTTTTCTCCCCCACTTAATCACAACTAATGCAAGAGACTCCTCCCACCAGCCTCTCTGTCATTACTCTCAGCCCCTACTTGCTGCCAATTTAATGGGCCAGCAGTGCATGCTTGCCTCCCTAAAACATTCTTATACTCAGCATGCCCTTGCCTTCCTCAGGAGGGCCTCTTTCTCTGCTGTTCTCCTTCCTCAGAGGATGGAAAGTGGGGGAGAAGGTTTATCATCATCGAGAAAGGAACAAAGAAAATGAGTGTGGCTGGGTGGCTTGGAGCCCCAGAATCCAGAGGACCTCTACAACATAAACGTACCCAGATGCACTGCACAGTGTCTGATTTCTTGAACTGGGATGTGACTTCTGAGGTATCCTTCCAGTAAGCCCTTCCCTATTCAATACAAGTAAATCTTTGTATACAGTAACCTCAGGAACCTAGCTGCTTCACCTATGGCATTTCAGACTCTTAACAGCAGATTCTAATTCGGGGTTGTCTTTCTAGCATTTGCTGAACATTTATTGGAGTAAAGAGAGGGGGGAGGAGAGAAAGGGAGAAGGAAAAGGGATAAAACAGGAGGGACCAGTTGGGGAAGGGATGACCTTCATGACTGGCACCCTTTGTTCACCTTGCCTAGGGTAAGAATGAGAGACAAAGTGGAGCAGAATGTGGATAAGAGTGAGGCAACAGTTACTGGCTGAGTTTTTCATGAAGAAAGACCAGACAAGCCTTTGATTCAGAGCAGAGTTTTGTTTGGGGATTAACTAGTGTTGGTGTGTATTTTTGGAAGCTGAGAAAATGGAAGTTTATTTCTCCACCAGCTCTGCCTGTTTGAATTTGGCAAGCCCAGATTTCCTCCCTCCCCTTTGTGCTTCAGATGGTACTGAAATGAGCAGCCTGTGATCAGTACAGCATCCCAGGACTCTGGGAGCACAGCCCCCAGCAGAGGCAGCCTGCTATTAGCCAGAAGGCCAACAGAGGGCTCCCAAGAATACTGAGCAAAATTAGGTTGAAGTCATCACCACCCACCCCAACCCCCAGGTTCTGTTGGAATGGTAATTGTCTCATATGGTTATCTCATTGCTAAATGGTGGAGCTGGACTCAGATGGGAAAAACACACATAGGAAGACCTGCCTTCTCCTGCATTGGAGGAAATTCCAATTTGAGTGACTTTTAGGTTCCTGCTGCACCCAAGTATAGTGATCATTTTTTCTGGAGTTAGCTGACATTGCTTTATAAAACATTTGTGTGCTGAATATATTAAAGCCTTGATTATGTTCACTATGCCATCTGAGAAAAACAATTACCTAATGCTTCTAGGCATCGTTTTTCCTAGTTTAAAAAATTCTAGGGGCTGGAGAGATGGCTCAGGGGTGGAGAGATGGCTCCAGCAATTAAGAGCACTGGCTGCTCTTCCAAAGGACCCAGGTTCAAATCCCAGCATCCACATGGCAGTTCACAGCTGTCTAATTGCTGGGTGTGGTGGTGCATGCCTTTAATACCAGCACTCTGGAGGCAGAGGAAGGTAAATCTCTGTGAGTTCAAGGCTAGCCTGGTCTTTAGAGTGAGTCGAGGATACACAGAGAAACCCCGTCCCGAAAAGCCTAAATAAATAAATAAATACATAAATACATAAACAAACAAGTAAGTAAATAAAATTCTAGAGTGAAACTGGAGTTGTGATCTGGATTTCTAAGACCTTTGTAAAAATATTTTGTTTTATTATTGTTGCTATATGTGTGCACATGCATGCATAGAAGTCAGAGGACAGCTTTGTGGAGTTGCTTCTCTCCTTCCACCTCAGTGTGAGTTTCAGAAGTCCAATCTGGGTCATCAGGCCTTCACAGCAAGTGCCTTGAGCTGCTGAGCCATCCTGCCAATCCCTCCAAAATATCTTTTAGATTAAAAAAACTACTTTAGATATTTTTTAAAATATCTTTTAAGGTATAACCTTCTATTACCACAACTTATTGAAATTATATTCAGGAAAACACATCCCATTATTAATAAAAGGAGCTGATTCTGTCCCGAAATACAAGCCTAACAAAATGATTCTGTCATTACAGCAGCAGTGGGAGCAAGTCATGTACCTTGATGACGAATGAGTGTAGACAGCATGGAGCAGGCAAGAGCAAACAGCAGTATAGCAGACAGGCAGATTAAAAGCCTAATATCACGCTCTACACATCGGTTTACTGCCCTGAGCCTCACTTTCTATGTAATACCAGGATAGTACATGTGCCCTTGCCTGCTCTGGTGTGTAAAGCTCAGGTAAGAGAATGCATGGAAAATGCTTTGTCTTCCGTACTATGCCCACAAATGTCCATCTGTTAATAGATGCAGTAACTTAATGGCCTGTATTCATTGGCATGGTTTGTGTGGATGTCTTGACTTCCTTCCTTCTTGAGCTCAAGATGCCACATAAACACTGCTGTCCACCGTTTGTCTTCTAATTATTCAACATAAAACAAATTAGCAAAGAGATATAGAAATGTTCCCGAGGTGCGGATTTAGAATATAGGGTTGTGCAGGAGTCAGAACAAAGCAAAGGGATTTGTAGACAACACTGCCATGGTGTATAGAGAAGGAAGGTTTATCATCATTCATTCACTTATTCATTCATTCTTTCTGTGACTTGTTGCTTGAGGGTTTAAGAATACAAATTTCAGAACTGAGAGAAGAACCAGAGTCGTGCAATTGGGTTAGGCATTCATGTCTTCAAGCACACGCTGACATGTACCTATCGGCCAAACACGGTGTCAACTGCAAGGAGGCAATAAAAGATGTGCTAGGCATTATTCCTCCCTTCAAGGAACAGTAAATATCCTGCCTGTTTAGCAAACAGTTTAAAAGATAGGGATAGATATATGTTGGTTCGGTTTATTGAATGTGATGTATGTCAAGGAGACAGTATAACACAGTGGTTAATAATAAAAGCCATGGAGCCAGACAGCCCTGGGCTTAAACCCAAGATCTGCTAAGTATGTCGCATTTATCTTGAGAAAGCTTTTCGTTTTGTTTGTTTATTTGTTTGTCGTTTTCTGAATCCTGGCTTTCTGTATCAATTTTGCCTACCTTGATGACGAGCTGTAAGGATTCAATGAGCTGATTGTGCAAAGTGTGCTCCGAGTACCGTGTAATACTTCCGCAATTGTCTCTGCTCTCATCATGGCAGAAGCACACCGACTCACGTTGTGTTTCATATGGGAGTTTCCAGGGACCTAGAAGTGCAGAAGGAGCATCCTAGAAAAGCCTTGTGGGCAATGAATGGTCTTTAGGGCCCTTAAAAGGTAAGAGGATTTACCTTTGGCAAAGAAAATGAGAAAGGTCACTCTAGAGGGACACAGAGTGGGGGAGCACAGCAGAAGAGGGAAGAGGGAGAGACTGTGGCGTGCGGGGAGGCAAGACAGCCATTTTGCTGTGAACAAAAAGCACATGTTGTGATCTACTTAATGCATTCATCTTGACCTGAAGATTTCCATACAGATATCTTGCCATGTCTCTCTGTGTAGGAAAGTGACTCAATTATCCTAATGTGCTGCTGGTCTGAATTGGAAGGCATTTATGTGACATCTTGATGGTGGTAAAATTTGTTTTCTGGAATTCTCAGCCACTTTTAACTGGTATTCCATCTCACTGAGGTCTCCCACCCTACTCATAACCTCAGGTGCCCAGTGTCTCTATATATGCAAAAAGACTTGTTCATTTTTTCCCCACTTTATAGCTAATGTTTTGATTAAAGAGAAATTAGGGCACATGAACTGCCTACCCCCACCATGGTATTTGGTCCAACCATCTCTCAAAAAATATATAATCTTAGAAAATGAATTTGCACTACAGCAGGGTAGTTTTTGATATGACTTCATTTAAAAACCCTCTTTAGTTTTTCGGGCACAGAACTTCAAGACAAGTAAATGGACATCTGTCAACAGAATTTCAGGCATCAGCTGGCGTGGATAGAAGTCTTTTTAGGTGAGAAGAGTGATTCCCGAATATACTTAAAATACAGAAGTCTATCATACACAAGGTGCTAGCTTCTGGATTTAAAAAAATAATTAAAAACTTTTTTAACTGAAAAATAGCTTGCACATCACGAAAAGCACGTTGATTTAAACCTTGCACATATCTGGTATGACTCTTTTTCCCTACAGATTATATTTCTATCACCATGAAAAGTCCCCTGTGTCCCTTGCCTGCCGTCCACCCCACACAGGCAACTGCATTGTTTCTTCGGACAGTCCTTCCATGTGCCTCTTCTAGAACTTCATTTAGTAGAGTGCTCCAGCATGTATGTTTCCTGTATGGCTTCTCTTACTCTCTGTGCATCTGGAAGGTTCACACATGTGGTTTTATCAGGAGTTCCTCTTGGCTGCTGAATAGTATTCCACTGTGTGACTAGTCCACGTGGTGCTGACACACGTGCATCAATAAACACTTGTGTTATTTCTGCTTTGTGTCTATTATGAATAAAGTTGTTCTATGTTTTCATGTAGATTCT
The DNA here is from genome assembly GCA_907164525.1 of Lophiomys imhausi. Lineage (NCBI taxonomy): Eukaryota > Metazoa > Chordata > Mammalia > Rodentia > Muridae > Lophiomys > Lophiomys imhausi. The sequence goes on from CAJQZJ010033149.1 coordinate 343,538, forward strand.
CTTATCGCTACTGTTGTATTAATCATGATTCGTTCACATTGAGCTTCTTAGAACTGCACATTTGTATTTCCAAATTTGGAGACAGGTCTGCATAGCACTTCTTTACATATTTTTGACACGCCTTTTTTATTTATTTGTGTGTGATGCTGGAGGTAGAACTTAGGACCTTGCATGGACTAGGCATGCCTTCTCCTAATGAGCGGCAGCCCCAGCCCAGTCTAACCTGTTTTCTCTTTCTGTTGGTGTAATGTGCACATTTCGCTGTTTAATGCTTTGCCGTGGGTTGTCACAGCTCCACACATGCTTAATTCCCATGTTTCTCTCAGCTAGCATGGCTAGTTCCTGTCACCATCTTCATGTTCACTGAATAGTTTTTTCCATGTGTCTGTCTGTTGTTAAGTTCATCCAGGGATGTTCTTATTCCAGATACTCGGTTTTTTTTCTTCTGGAATCGCAGTTTTATTCTTCTTCCATTTTCTGTGCCCACTGTTTCTCTATTGTGATTCCTCTTTTCTTTCTCATTGAGTTCAGATTTTCTTAAATATTTGAATAGATTATAATACTACCTAAAATCGGTGGCTGTTGGCTCATTCTTTACTATCACTTCTGGCTTGTTTCTGTTAGTCAAGTTTTCTTCTGGAAATGGACCACATTTCCTTGGGTCTTTGCTTGTCTGACAAGTTTTAAACTGTGTGCTGGACACTATTGGTGTCGCACCGTTGCCTGCTTCAGTCTTGTTGTCTTTCTTGGTAGAATGCTGAACTTTGTTCTGGAAAGCAACTCATTTGTTTGTAAATCAGTTTGACTCTTGAGGCTTTGTCTTTGAACTTTGTTAGAGATGGCCTAAGGAATGGCTAATTTGGGCTTTCTCCTACTGTGGACGTCCTAGGATTTGTATTACATTTACTGAGGACTCATTACTGTGGTGTGGCAACACTATCTCCCAGTTCTGTGCAGTCAGCTGTAGAATGAGATACAAGCTCGAAAAGACACGGAACTGTTACCTTCTAGTAATTTTTCTTACTTTAGTAGGTAGCAGCTTCCTAGTCATGTGACGTATTTTGCACATATACAATGTAGTTTACAGCTAACGTCTTAAAAAGACTCCAGTAAGATTCGTGGGTGTCTTTGGAAGTTTCCATGTTTTCTGGTGCCATGTCCCACAAGTTAAAGGTACATAGTAGTTTTAAGCCTGGCTTCAGCATAATACAACAGGTGCCTCCAAAGAGAAAACTGGGTCAGTTACTCACCTTATCTGTTTTCCTTTCCTGAAGAACCACAGTCTTGTGTGTGTGTGCATGTGTGTGCGCACACATGCGTGAATACACACATGTATGCACATGTGTCTGGAGACCAAAGTTTGATAATGAGCATCCTCCTCAGTTGCTTTCTACCTTATTTTAAGAGACAAAGTCATTTCGTGAGACTCACTGGCCAACAAGACTCTGGAATCCTCAGGTCCCATTTACTAAGCACTGGGCTTGTAGGGGTAAACTGGCTTGTCCAGCTTTTACACAGACTGGGGATCTGACTTTAGGTCATCACACTGAGACATCCTCTCAGCCCAAGAATCACAGTGTTTTGTTACCTGATATGGTTGTTTGAATAGGAATAGCACCCAAAGATTCACATATTTGAATGTTGGGCCATAGGGAGTGGCACTATTAGGAGGTATGGCCTTGTTGGAGGAAGTGTGTCACTGGGGAGGCAGGCTTTGAGGTCTTATCTGCTCACCAGTGTGACACCCTACCTCCTCCTGATATCTTTGGATCAAGATGTACAACTCTTGACTCTCTTTACAGCACCATGTCTGCCTGCATGCCACCATGTCTCCTGCCATGACAATAATGGACTAAACCTCTGAAACTATAAGCTAAACCCAAATTAAATGTTTTCCTTCATAAGAGTTTCTGTGGTCATGTTCTCTCTTCACAGCAATAAAACTAACTAAGACACATGCTAGCTAATGCCTGAAAGTAATTCTTTCATATGTATTTTTCCTGTTACAAATGTGCGTATGAAGGCAGAGATGTTCATATGTTGCAGCTGTTTTTACATCTTGGCCAGACTGAAAGACTACATAAAGTAGTTTTAAAATCATTTCATAAATAGAGAAACCAAAGCATTGACCACAGGTTATCTAGGCTCTCTCTATTACAAACCCATGGTAAAGCTGGCATAACAGCTATGATCTTCAGATCGTGGCTTCTCCAAACAACAGCATACTCTCTAGCAGAAAGCATCTGTTATCAGATTATAAAAAACAGATTGAGGGGCTGGAGAGATGACTCAGTGGTTCAGAGCACTTGCTGTTCTTGCAGAGGACCTGAGTTTGGTCTCAGAACCCACATGGAAGCTAACAATGATCTATAACTCCAGCCCCAAGGGATCTGACACCCTCTTTTGGCTTCTTTGGGTACTGGACACATGAGGTGCATGTATAGGCAAAAATTCATACACACATAATAAACATAAATCTTTTAAAAAGAAATAACTTGATATTAAAGGAAACCAAACACAAGAGGTCTCGGGGCTATAGGTTTTGATTCACAACAGTTGTCAGTAGTGGAATCTGTGCCTACGCATGGATTAAGACAGAATTACACTGCCTTCCATGTGGATGGGCCTCCTTCTAGCTGACAGCAGAGTAAAGCCATTTCTAACTGTTGAGTTGTGAACAGGAGAGCTGTGTGCCAATTCTAAATAAATACTCATTACTGAAAGGCACATTCCAGAGACTTCATTTCACCTTGCCTACTATCACTGTTGAAGATGGCGATGCTCAGCCTGCCACTCTGGGTGTTGTAAGTGAGCAGAGATCTCTTTTCAAGCAATGGACAAGTAATAAGGACAACAAACCACCCACTGTTTTCCACGTCGCTGAGATTTTCAAGGAATTTATGTATCGTCACAGCTTTCACTTAGTCTATCCCAAATGTGATGCAGATAGTTGTGATGAAAGTTCTCAATCTTCAGTTGGTCCCTCAGAAGCTGACCCTGAGATGTGAATCAAAGAACATGTAATTAATTAGAGAATTTTCCCCAGGGGAAATTGCTAACAGAGTGTGAGAAGTAGAAGGAAAGGAAGAAGTTGAATGAAGATAGGATCTTAAGAAGGTAGGGTCTCAAGTAACTCAGGCAAAAGCCTACATTCCTTGAACATGCATAGGAGCCCTTGGAGCTAAGTTGTTCTTAGTGTGAACCCAGGGTTGCTCTAGCTTTGCACAGGGGTGGTACTGTGGAAATAGCTCAATGTGCAAAGAACTAATTGCACAAACAAGGACTGGAGCTCAGATCCCCATCACCTAGGCAAGAGTGTGGCAATGTACCCATAACGTTAGTGCCTGGAGGCAGAGACAGGGGATCCATAAAGCAAGCTGGCCAGCTAGACTTGCCAACTCAGTGAGCTCTGGGTTCAAGAGAGAAACCCTGGCTCGATATATAAAGTGGAGATCGAGGAAGACATTCAGCATCAGACTTTGGGTTCCACATATAAACAAATGTGTGCATGCACACCTGCTTAAACATGTGAGCCTACATGCAATCAGACATGAACACACACACAGATTCACACACATGCACACACGAATGCACGATACACACACACAAGAGAAGGGGTGTTCTTATGTCTTCATTAGCCAAGGGTTAATGAGGGAGGGTGCTGCACACAGATCAGGAAGGGGATACACTTTTCAGAGAGGTACTAGCATGGTCTACACTAGTAGGGGAGGAAAAGGCCTCTACTTTCATCTGTAATTCTGTGTAAAGGGGAGACACATGGCTCCTTCTCGCTTGTGAAACTATCCTAGGGTAGGTGCACAGCAATGTTGAGAATTCAAATGCTGGCGGTCACATGTTTGTCACATGTGGAGGCCATTTCTCATTATATCGTTATATCTTAACTGCCCAACTCTACAGAGTGGCCACTGAATTTTACCTCTAACCTTTTCCATTTTCTCCCACATGCTCAGCCTCTGAATTAACTCTGAGCCAAAGAAAGCTTTAAAATTTGCCTTGGGCTCTTGTTATTTATTTTTTTGCTGGCAGCCAACAGGGTACCCAGACCTGTTTGCTATACAAAAAGACACAGGTCAAAATTGCTGGTTTCCTTGTCGCTGCTTGATTTACCCACTCACCAGTCAAGCCTGAGTGATGGCCGCCTCTTGATTTGGTTTAGATTGCCATGCTTTGGGGAGCCCGTCTAATGGGGTGGCCTGTGTTACCCAGAGAGCTGAATAAATTACTCTGCTTTTGTGTTTTTTTGAAAAGTAAAGCAAATGGAGTTCTCTATGCCATGGTATGAAGGGAACTCATGGCTGTCTTTGCTGCAATTGATGGTTGCTTTGGAGCTGAGGAGAGATTAGTAAACTCTCCATTTTGTGTGTTTTGCTGTGAATAATGCTACAGGCCTTTCAAATTAGCAGCACTAAAGTGACTTAAAAAGAATTGCCAATGAACAGCAGAGACTCACACCTTTCCTTCTCTTCCTCTCCTTGTGCTCCTTCCTCCCCTTGCTCACACACACACACACACCTTTGCCTTGTTGACATTTCTGGATGGAATATGTCCTGTGACAATCTTATTATCTTATTATGATTTTTAGCTGAAAGGATGTCTATTATATTGGCATTATAGCTGATCCCTAAACAGGCTTCAGTGTTAACTTTGTGAATCTTTAGTGTGCCCACCCACCCTGTCTAGTTACCACATGTTAGCAGTGCCCTAATTCTTCACAATCACTTCCTCTAGAATGTCCTGCCTCCAGTTCTGTCAACTATTTACCAAAATAATTTATGAGATAGGTAGGAAAAAAACCCAACAAGATTAGAACACTGTGGCCTTGGGTCAAGCCCACAAAGCATGGTGAATTGCTTACTCTATTTTTTTCCTTTCTGAGTGAGTCAGTGCCATGCAGGCAGCAGGAGGAAACATTCTCAGATTGTTTCCAGCATCACTGAATTGGGGACCAGGGTTTTGGCCTTCTCAGGTGTGAACCTGCTGGTTACGGAACCTAATGTATCAGGTGTGAACTTGCTGGGTATGGAACCTAATATATCAGCTGTGAACTTGCTGGGTACGGAACCTAATATGTCAGGTGTGAACTTGCTGGGTACGGAACCTAATATATCAGGTGTGAACTCGCTGGGTACAGAACCTAATGTATCAGGTGTGAACTCGCTGGATACGGTACTTAATGTCACTAGCTTCTGTAGTTGAGCACTGCTGATTTAGATCTTGGGATGATTTTTAATAATGCATAAAACTCCTATTTGGCCCTTTAAAGTTTGCAAAGTGGGTTGACATCCCTGTCTCCATTTTCTCTCCTCACCCTCGTGTCCTACTGATGCTTCAAGATTAAAGTAGCCTCCCTACCTTGAGAGGGAAAGGACTGAGAAATGCAGTTGATAATTCTGGTGAGGACATCTCTGGGGTGTCCAGGGACAAAGGCCTCACACTACGTCCAGCTGAACCTGTGAAATGGGTTTGTAATTTTTCAGGAACCCAATGCCATGTTCTTTCTGTGCTGCTTAAGAGATGCAGAGAAGGCCTGGACTGTGACCCCAAGACTGTAGCTACTAACCCTCTCATCTTGGCTGCATTTTGCATCATTGTCAGGTTGTTTATTCATAAAATGAGGCTCAAAACATCCAGAACAGTGGGCTGGGAAGGGAAGATGGCTCAGTCAGCTCAGCCTGACCTGCATGCAGATACTCAGCATATTCATAAAAAGCCAGGTATGGTGATGTGTGCCTGTAATCCTCCCACTGAGGAGACAGAGGCAGGACCACCTCTGTGGCTTGCTGGCCAGCTTAGTCTCATGAATTGTCAAGCTCTAGGCTCAGTGAGAGACCCAGCCTCAAAAACTAAGGTGGAGAGTAATTGAAGATTATACCAGACACTGCCCTGTGGCTCCATGTGCACCTATGCACACAGGAACACAGACACATAAACACGTGTGTGCATGTATACACATACAAATCACCCCCAGAACAAGCAAGATTGCTGTAACAATTGAATGAAACAATCCTGTGAAGTGCATACACAATTCCTGGCACACAGAAAGTACTGGATAGAAAGCAGCCATTATTTTGTGGACTGAAAGATCTTTGAGAGTAAGATTCCTTTGTCGTGTTCAATGTCAGCCTCCCCTAGACAGCTCAGAAAACATAAAACAATGACACTGAGTTCTCAACCCAACCAGTGTAAATCCAGCGGAATGCTTGGAAGTCCACTATGTCCAAGGACAGATGATGTGAAGGAGTCACCTTCTAGACTCAGGGCCAAGCCTCTATCCAGTCTGCTACCTAACTCATGTAGAACTGTCTCTTACACAGCTCAGCAGATGGTGACGGAGGGAGATATGGGCATAGGGATACAGGATAGCACTGTCTTTTTACCCTTCTTGTAGTCAGATAGCTGGGGATTCCATCAGAGCAGGAAGAGGTGAGGCCTGAGGCTCACTGGTCTTCTGGGGAGGTAGAATCCTCCATGGCTGAGCCTGAGGGTCCTGTCTTCCAGCAAACCTCTGCTTTCTGTGCTGTGACTCAACTTCTCTATACAAGGGCTACTTAAACTCCCACCCCAACCCTGACACACTGACTTTCTCCTGGCCCTCTTTCTTCCCCTGATTCCTGTCCCTGTTGAATATGTTCTTCTGAGGGTTCATAGCCGAGTCAGTTCTTGAACATCTTTCAGACCTGAGCTCAACTGCTACTGTCTCAGAAGAGAAAGTCTCTATACCTCCCAGATTCCCACGCATGCCCTCATAGTAAAGCCACAATTTTACATTTCTTTCCATGCTTACTCGATTCACACTCTAGACTTTGAGGTCCATGGGGGTGGGCACTGCCTCACTTAAAGCCGGATGTTACCAAATGCTCTCCAAGTGTCTGCAGGCTGAATGGATAGATAAGTGGATGGGTGAATATTAGGAATCAGGTATAGTGGTCTTTGGTGGTGCCCAATGTGCTACAGAAACAAGATATTAGCTTCTTACTGGATTCAGGTAGCTGTACATAGAAACTCTATATCTCTAGGCAAAACATCCCCATAGTGTGATGATGGGCAATAGAAGAAGTTAGGTAGGGTGTCTGTTTAAGTCCTTGTTTGCACATATGGAAGCAACATATCCCACTCCTCACCCAAATCCCACCCATCTTGCCTTCTCAGATGCTACTGTTTGGTTTGCCTTCTTGAGAGACTTATTTCTCTCTTTTCATTTTACTTTACTTCCATGATTCTGACACAGCAGGATCTTTGTACCTCTTGAACTTATCCCTTCATAAGAGACCTCCTGTCAGGGACCCATGTTATATGACTCCCTCTCCCAGTTTTCTGAAGTTACCACCTTCTGGCTGTATATTCCTGTGTTTTCAGCCTTCCACCCTTTCCTTTTCTACCTCTAGTGCTATGGAACTGGTGTCTATGCATCCTGGATTCTAATCCAATCTCTTTACCATTCACGTCGTTCAGACTTTGAGGTCCATGAGGGTGAGCACTGCCTCACTCAGAGCCTGACATTACCAAATGCTCTCCAAGTGTTTGCACGCTGAATGTATAGATAATTGGATGGGTAAACATTAAGAAGCAGGTGTAGTGGTCTTTGGACTGGCCATGTGCTAGAGAAACAAAAGATTAACTTCTTATTGTTGAACAAGATGAGCCACAGGACCATCTCTTGTTGTTTTGTTTCCACTGAGATGATAATTCAGAGAAGAAACCCCACCTCCAAGTCTAACAGCAGATGCTGTGACTTCTCTCCTCTATTCAGGACCCCTTCCTTGTTGTTGCAGGTGCATGGCAAACTTGCTAAAACACCGAGATCTTGGAATGACAGCTTACCCAGATAGAGTATTGTGAAACTCCTAACTTTCCTAACATTGCTAGAATTAAGCATGAAATGAAAATGGTTAGCCTATTCAGGAGCTGTTGGCCATTTACCCAGACAGATGCTCACAAATAATGCCTTACACTCACTGTATAATAATGAGTGCTATTAAATATGAATAACCTCATTTGTCCTCCTGGCATGTATGTCCCATAGAGAGTGACACATATGTATATCACCATTTAGCATCTGGGGAAACTATAACCCAGACAGGTAAAGTGATTTTTATCTACTCCCAAGGTTAACTATTAAATATTGAACCTTGAGAAGGCATTGTCATAGAAGACTTGTGCCATAAATGCTGTAAGATAGTTTGAGAGTAGGATTAAAGCCAAAATGCAGAGACAGGTCTGGGTCAACAGTACTGGGGTTGGGTCAAGAAGACCCACAACACAAACACTGAAAGAGGGAGAGGAACCGAGAAGCAACTAGAAGCTCAGCCTTTGGTCATTCCTGAGCATGGGAGAAAACAGATTTCAGTTTTATCAGACCTGGAGGTCTGATCCACATGTGGACCCTGGTCTTGGAATACTGGTTTGAGGCCCAAGGCTCTGAATTTTTATGGTGATGTTGATGTCCTTGAGCACCGAGTCACTCGGTGATTCAAGGATTCAGAAGCTCTGGGATAAGACTGGAGAAGACCTTGAGCCAACACGGCTCCTCTTACTTGAAGCTTCCATTGAAAGCCCAGCTCTTCAGTGAGATCTCCCTATACACTCTTTACATAGAGTGCTGGGAAAGGAATTCTGTTCTGTGTCTAGGTTCTGGAAACTCACAATAATTTTTTTCTTTTTGTCTTAGCCTATGGTAGCTACTTTTTTTTTTTTTTGAAGATTAGGAAATTTTCTTTCCTGTAATGATTAATTCCATTGAAAGTGAGGAGCACTCTTGGCTGCTGGTGTCTTTGTGAAGAATAAAGTGTGTGTTTGTTCAGAATGTTGAAAGGAATGATGGAAAATAAATTTTCCTGAAGGTACTCACAGCCAAGAGCTTCGCTAAAACATCTACTTCACAGTGAATAGAGGGGGTGATAGGCCACACAAACACCCTGTCTTCAGCATGCCAGAGCCAAATCTCCACGGGCTTCTCAGCAGCTAGTGGCTCCATACCACTTCAGTTTGCCAAGGGAGTGATGAAGGATGCCCAGCCTGGAGAGCAGAACCTTAGGAGAGACAGAAAATTATGGCATCAACTTAATGGAAATCTCACATCTTCACCCAGAGGCTGACAGCTCCTTTACTCCCATCATCCCACAACAGTGGCTGAGGCAGTAGCAACTGAAAAGAGAAACCACTGCTGAGTAGAAAGAGGTAGCCTCACAAACGAGGACCATGCCACCCACGTACCTTACTTGGGCCACTAAGCTTCAGTGAATCTAGGATCTTACCTGGCACTTGGGGATTTTTCTAACACCATAGCTGAAATTGTTAAGATGGATACACTGTTCATTGAGAGTAATGTATTACCTTCATAGTAGGAATTATCTTGGCATTAGCGCTACCACATTCATACACACGGGTCCTTATAGTCTGGTTCTTTGGAAACCTGTGACAACTCTGAAGTATATAGGCTCACTTATTAATAGTCTCAGACTCCATGGAGTAAGACTCCGTGTAAGGCATGTTCTTTCTCCCTACTTTAAAACCATCTGGAATGCTCCCCACTGAGTTTCCTGTCCTTGGAGGAGACATTAGCATCTACAAGCTCATGTTCAGAAGTCCCTACAAATACAGCTGCTACAATGGTCCTGCCCTCTCCATCTCTCATTATGTGAGGTGGTGGGAAGCTGTCTTGGGTTATGAAACTACCTTCTTAGAAGAAATATTAAATTACCTCAAGTAGGGCTTGAGCCTACCAATTAAACCTCTGACCTCATCTTCAGCCAACAGAGCTCACTAAAAAGATTGGATGGTGTAGGGGAAATAATAATGTGAAAATTTCTTATGTGTATAAACTTAGCAAAGAACTCAGTACTCTAGTGCAGCTTTGTAAGATGGGCGTCTACAGAGCATCGTGTCATCACTGAACTCCAGGAAGCAAATATGTTTCTTGTTGACAATGTTGGTTTGACCTTCTTTGAAGGTCAGTGAGAATCTGCATCAGACAGGGGACCTCAATCTAAGAATCCTGAATAATTCCTTAGCCTCTCTGAACCTTAATTGCTGTTATATAAAATAGCCTTACAGGCCTTCCCTTCCAGCCCTGATAGTTTATGTTTTTCCTGGGTTTTGGCAGGCTATGCATTCAGTGCTGCTTCTGAGCTATGTGCTGGTCTGAGACTATTACTTGATGTCTCTAAGCTGCTCTTGTTTCCTTCTGGCAATATTTACTCCATCGAACATCTTATCATCATTACTGGATTGAGACCGATTTTTCACTTCGTCTCCCACACTTAGATTTAGAGTCATGGGTTTGGACACCAATCTCTTGAAAACGAATCTCTCTGAATGTTGCACCATTAACAGATTGGTTAAATGACTTTGCAGTTTGACATCAGACTAATGCTAGCATGGCATCTAGGCTGTAGAATTGTAACCATGTACTTAGGTAAAAGCATTCTGAGGCCAATCAATTCCTTGATGCAAAGAAACCACACAGTACTCTTTGCTTAGTACTCATTAGTCAATGCGTGGGGGTCCTTAAGAGGGGTGGGAGAAGCTGGGGCAAGCAAGATCTGACTGTTCCAATTAGTCATGGGGTACAAGACAGACATTGCTCTGGCATTGGACTTTCTCTAGGGAAAGTGTAAGAACATTATTGTCTTCATTCCTTGCACACTAGGAACATTGGCTGCTGCTTCAAGCACAGAAAGAGTTGCAAAAACATTTTAATATTGCATGAAGCTTGTGTAAGACTGAGTGTGTGAATGCTAAACCCTGACATATAAAGAGTCAAAATGAGAGAGCTGAGTAAAGAGTGAGGATTGTCCTTCTTGTTTATCAATTGGAGAGGCTGTCTGGAGAAACTCAGAAGATTTTGATGATTCTCATTGTAGGATTTTTTTTTTTGTCATGGTTATCTATTGAAGCCCATCATAGAAAAAGCCTAAACACCAAAAAACAACAAGCATATTTCCTGTTTCTAACTTGGTCCCTCCTCACAAACTCGAGTCCTAAAAACCACAACTGCTCTGTTTTTTTTTTTCTTTGCCTCCAACAGTCTGAGATTTCTCTGTTGTATTTATCTTACCCCACAGGAAAGGATGGTTTCCTGGCGATTTCATAGCTACAGTCCTTGTGTTCATCCTACAGAGTTTATCAGCCTTGATGGAGCCACTGGGAAGATGACAGTAGGACAAGGTGGTCACAGGTGAGCACTTCTCACCTGAAAGGGCCTCTGGGAGCAGTTATACAGAGGAATCATATATTTTTTTAGCATTCAGTGACTCACAAGACCTACCCAGCAGTCTCCAGCCAGTCTTAGTAATGATTCCACACACTGCCTCCGAAGCATCTTTTATACAACTTCCCTCTTCCCACACCCGTCTAAGTCTAACCTCTAAATATTTTCCAGATGCTTCCTGTTTCTTCATCTCTATCCCAATCCAGTTTCATATCATATCTTGAATGGACCACCACACAGACCTTCTATTTAGTTTATTATATCTTCATCAGTCCAATACTTGGTGCATAACAGTGATTGAAACAAAGATTAAAAAATATAATTCTATCACAACCATGTTTAAAATTATTAGGTAAGTTCTTCTAGGACTTCTTTATATAGAAAACACTGTCCTTAGCCTGGAGTGCCAGTCCCTCCTCATCTGCTCCCTGCCTTCTCTCTGACTTTACCTACTATGTTCCTAGCCTGATGAACATTCGTGGTCTAACATTATTGACTTTTTTAATGTTCTTTGAGTGTAGCAAAGACTCTCATTCCTCTGGATCTTCACACACCTCCGGTGATAGTAATTACTTTTTGGTTTCTGTCATTAGGATAGGGACTGAACCATGTCCCTCTTGCTTGTTGATTTGTCCCATCTACTGAGAACCTGGGCACAATAAAGACAATGTGTATATGACTGAATGGTTGTACACATGAATATGTCAAAAGCCTCTTTCTGTTATACCTCAATCCACATACAATCACTGAACCCAAGAATAGATATCACAACTAGGAGAGACTTTGGGAGAGTAGAGCCAACAGTTTTCTTTTGGAGGTGAAGAAACCCAAAGTCTGAGAAGTCTCTTCAAGCCATGCAGCATCAAAGTCATTTTCTAGGCTAGACCTAGAAGCTATGTCTCTCAGGTAACTATTCCAGTAATTGCATTTCATTTGCTAGGTCCCAAGCAGCCTGTACTCATCGGTTTTAGAACTGTAAAGATGAGAGAGAACCTGTTTTAGCATTTTTCTAAGTGACTAACATGACAGAGACAAAAGGATTTGCTTCAGGTTGGGTTTGACAGACAGCCCAAGTTGTAGAGAACAGGAATGGGCTTTGGGTAGCTAGTCTTACTACTACAAAGCTACGATGAGTTAACCCTTTGGGTTTTGATCACACAGGAGGCAGGATGACAGCTCCAGCAAACCGGCGGACCTCAGGCCTGGCCATGCCAGGTTCATACTTCTAACCCTACCTCAGCTGAGTGCTGCTTCTCCTTTCTCTCCCCTTTGTCTAATTGCTTTGTGATTTTAGTGCCCCAAGCTCATCCTGTAAACTTCCAGAAGGTAGTAGGTAGTTGTTTATGATAAACCAAGTTGGGATTCATAGCCTCTGCATTTCAGTTTCCCTTCAGTAGGGGAGGCTTCAAATTATTCTCCATTCTGTGCTTTTTCCCCCCCCCCCCCCCCCCCCCCCCCCCCCCCCCGCTGAAACAGGAGGCCTCCTGGGTCTAGGAGCTGACTTTACTGGATTACAAGGGCAATATTTATAAAATCCCTATGTGGGGGAAAGTACCATGTAAATTCCAGACATCATCATTTTATTTTCCCTAGCAGAAGGCCTAATTTCAGGTTTCAGGTTTAAAATCTGAGAAATGGGGCCCAACAAAGCTTTCTGAGATCCTCTTACCTCCCAACAGGCCCTGTGGGCTATCAAGAAAGCATGTGAGATGGCCACCTTGGAATGATCACAGATCCCAAAACCCCTTTTCTTTTCTCATCATGAGGTGGGGGATGGGGGGAAACAACTGTGGGAAGGGCAGCTCAGACAAGACAGATTTCCCACATAATTGTAGGTGACAAGCAGGGGATCAAATTTCCCCTCCCATCTTCCCAGGGCTGAGGAGACAGTGAAGGAAGGCCAGGACAATTCAACTTATGAAATGCATTCCAGAGGACTTCCAGTGAGTGCCAGGGACATGTCAGGAGCCGAGTGGTCTGGAGTGACTGAGTACCCCTGAACTCTACAGATGCATTGCATCAGGGTGAGTGGCTAAGGCCTGTGGTGGGGCCAGCGCCCTTCCTGTGCACACTTGTGGGGTTGGTCAGTTATCCCGGGGCCAGAGAAGTGATCCGTGAGGGATCTGAACTCAGAGGAAGTGAACACCTTCACAAGCGGTTCAGACCCTCTTTAATTTGACTTCCCACCTTAGAGAAATTTGCCAAGTTTAATGTCTCCAGAGTCAAATGAAGAGGTAGATTCTTTTTTTTTCTTTTTTTTATAATTTATTTTTTATTTCTTCAAGTTACATCTCAATCACAATTTCCTCCCTACTCCCCCCTCCAGTCCCACCCTCCCACCCTCTTCCCTCTCAACCCCCCATCCTCTACCCTTTTTTTAAGTTTAAGGTATACCTTTTCCCCCCAACAGCTCCCCCTTTCAGTCCAACAAATGGTTTTTTCTCTTATAACAATAAATACAATACAAAACAACAGAAATAAATAGGCCACAATTATGAGAGTTATATGGCTTAGCATACATTCCCAATGTCCAGTCCATATGTATTTGGCACCTGACTTTAACATTCTACTATCTAACCATCTCCATGAGTTTAAAGTTCTATATCTAACTCAACTTTCATACTAACTTGCATCACAATTTTAAAAACATCTTCTTATATCCAGAATACCCTCTTGATTCCTAAACAACTTAAAATTTAACTATGAGACTCTAGCTATCTATTCTTCAACCACCTCAGAGGCCTGAGAGGGATAAATATATCTGATTATATAGGAAGTGCAGGGCCCGCAGCTTCCAAAACCAAGAAATGACATACCAGTGGCCGGCCTTTTGCTACCAACCGTCATAAACTGTTTAGGATAATTAAGAAATGCAAACTAATAGTCTGTCATTTTGTTAGGTACTATGACAGTCTGTCACAGTTATTTTCTAAGCTAATCAGAAAGCAAGTTACTAAGAGACAAGCAACATTTGCTTATGTAAATATAAGAGATAGTTAGGGCCTCTTCAAAAACCTCAAGAGATCTGCAGAATATGGCATTCAAAGATGTTTACTTAACTTAAGATTTTTTGATATTGAGACATGTCAGCTCCTGACAGCACCCACTATTCTACTCCAAAAGAAGACGAACATCAAAGAATCTCCAGTGGGAGATGGTTGAATTAGTGGCAAGCCTATCTCTTGGCAAGAAAAACCCCTTGCTTCAACTGTAGACAGAATGCTGTCCAAAAAGGACAAAAATTGGAAGCAGGTAAGTCGACAGACTAGCTCTGCCAAGACAGGGTAGGTAAGTTCTTTATAATTCCTACTCTACAATCAATGTCTGTCAGAGAGACGGGGCCAAGCAGCTGAAGATTGATGCTGTAATGTATGGAGAGAAAAAGAGGTAGATTCTTAAGGGGTGAGGCACAGGAGGGGAAACCAAACTAGTTCCTGAGATAGAACAGGCCTTTTCCTTGAGGCTCAGAGGGCATTCGCCATAGAAACCTTTTACCTGAGAATAGAAGAGGTAGCTGGTCTGTTGGGAACCCCATTCACTGTTCTCATAACCGGCTTCTTCCTCCACCAGTGAGTGCAAGAACACTATTTCTGGTTTTGTCTTCCCCCAGAATCCCCCACCTTTGTCACTTGGTTTGATACTACTCCTTATCAACTTCTCTGGTAAAGCCTTCAGCCAGGTACATCCCTCACTCCAGCACACTCCTTATGGCATTGGCATGCTACCCTGCTTCTCCTTTTCCACACGTCTTCACTCCCTCAGTTCTCCTCTTCTGTGACACAACATCTGTCCCCAAGGTAAGTGTGCCCAGGTTAAAGGCTGTATGTGGTCCAAGAAAGCAGAACAAAAAGAAGGAGAAAGAAGAGTGTATTGTAGGAACAGCTCCAAGCTTTGGCTCCATGCAGGAAGCATGATGTTGGATCTTTAACATCATACCAATCTCTGTTATTCTAAGAGGAAGGTCTTTTAAGGAAGGGACCCATCCAAGGTCACAAAACCAGGCAGTGCCAAAGCTAGGATCAAATTCAGCATTTTCAGGCTTTAAAGTCTGTGCCCTTGTAAGAGCCTCAGAAATACAAGATTTCATGAGTTGTTATCCTCTCTCATGGTCTGGGACCTGCTACTTTTTCAGCTCAGTCCCCATAACTGAGCCTCTCAGAAGATTTTCAAGGCGAATGTGTGAGTTCTCTGCTGTCTCAAAACAAAATACTCCCAATTTCTGTGGTTTAAAACTTACAGCTTTCCCCATCGCACACAGTGTTGGTGGGTAAGGTATCTAGGAACTGCTTAGCTTGGCAGTTTTCATGAGGTTACAAGCTAAGCTGTTGGTCAATCATAGCCAAAGGCCTGTGGAAAGATGGAGGCAATGCCCCTGTTGTGACTCTTGAACATGGTTTCAGTTCTGCAGCGTGGACTGAGTTCATGACAGAGCAACTACTCCTCTCCTCAAGCCATCTGTCGCCCAGCTCTTCTAGTGACATATTGTCACAGCTACTCTATTCTAGTCATTAGGAGCCAGCCACAAAATTTTGATGACTTTCAAAGAGGGAGTAACTAAGTTCCCCCTTTTGAAGAGCGAGTGCTATGAAATAATTTGCAGATGTTTAAAGAACCCCTTATCTCCAAAGCTAACATTCTACTCTTAAAGACAGAAAATTTCCACTTCCATGCCTGGTCAGTATGGACTTTGGCACTGTCTACTGCCCACCTGTATCAAGAACTCAGCCCAAGAAAGGCACTTTCATCTTGGCACATCATTGTAGGTGTATGGACTGGAGCTGTGAATGGTGGCAGGCAAGCAGTCTCTTCTGGAAACTTCTTCAGTGGCTGACTGAGTGTGAGGAGTCTGGTTATAGGGGCTAACAGTCTTACAAGTAAGACCCTTTACTTCAAAACCCCACAGACAAAAATGCATTAAAATGCTCTGAGTGTCTTACTTTAACCATTTCTAGATATCTTGACATATATGTATTTCCAGTCCACTGGTAAGGTTCAATTGGTAGATAGCTTCTCATAGCAATGACCTTTTCACTCTGCACTATGAGGAGATATATTCAGGGGTAAAACCCCCAGGTAAGTAGCCCTCTTGGCAGGCCCTGCATCAGGAAGTAGGGGTGATTTTCATTTATACAGCATCCTATGACGGATGGGATGGTTGATGGTACAGATGAGGAGACTGAGACAGGAAGAGGTTATAGATGGATTCAACTTCAAATGCACATCCAGATGCTCTTGGCTGTCTTGCTTGTGCATAAGTTTTAATGACTACATGTTGCTCTGAATGGAACAAAAAAATGGAAAGAAGAAACAGATCTTGATTTGGGGGTATGAATAAGAATCGTCTGGAATCTCAAGACCCCATTAAGATGCAGGTTCTGAGTCAGCACTTACTGGGACCTGAGTGTCCTCCATCTTTCAAATGGCTCCTGGGGGATGCTAATGGAGGCTGCTACACTCAGAAGGACAAGATTCCTTTCCTTCTCCCACATTTCTCTTCCAAGAGGGGAAGATTTTCTTTTTCTTTCTTTTCTTTTCTTTTTTTTTTTTTTTAGAGAATTTTATTTAATGAAACAGCATCAGCACACACCCTATTACATATATATTCTTTTTTAAATTTATTTATTTATTGCTTCAGGTTACATCTCCATCATAATGTCCTCTTTCCACTCCTCCCAGTCCCGCCCTCCCACCTTCTACCCCCTAACCCTTCCATCCTACTCCTCTGGAGTGGAGTGTCCCTACATAAAAGTTCCCTGCCTCAGTTCAGCAGTCCTATGAGGGCCAAGGGCCTCCTCATACACTGGGGTCCTACAAGGCAGCACCATTAGGGAAAAGTGTCTCATTGACAGGGAGAAAAAGAAAAAGTCTATGTCCATGTTCCCTTTGGTGCTTTGGTTGTATTATAGATATTCTTACTATATGGCTAAAATATGACTATAAGTGAATAGATGCCATGTGCATCCTTATGAGTCTGGGTTAGCTCACTCAGAATGAGCTTCTCTAGTTCCATCCATTTGGCTGCAAATTGCATGATTTCCTTGTTTCTGATAGCTGAGTAGTATTCCATTTTGTAGATATATCACAGTTTTTTAATCCATTGTTTGGTTGAGGGACATCTGGGTTGTTTCTACTTTCTAGCTATTACAAATAAGGCTGCTATGAACATAGATGAGGAAACTTCCTTGTGATTCAGTGAAGGGTGAGAAGTCATTTGGATATATACCCAGAAGTGGTATGGCTGGGTCCCGAGGCAGAGCTATTCCAAGTTTCCTAAGATATCGCCAGACTGACCTCCACAAGCCTTCACTCCCACCAGCAATGGAGGAGGGTTCCCCTTTCTCCACACCCTCGCCAGCAGCCAGTATGTGCTGTCATTTGAGCTTTTGATCTTAGCCATTCTGACAGGTATGAGATGGAATCTCAGAGTTGTCTCGAGTTGCATTTCTCTGATGGTTAAGGATGCTGAGCATTTCTTCAAGTGTCTCTCAGCCTTTAGGAATTCCTCTGTTGTGAATTCTCTGCTTAGCTCTTTTCCCCATTTTTTGATTGGATTATTTGGTTTCTTGGCATTTAATTTCTTGAGTTCTTTGTAAATTATGGATATTAGCCCTCTGTCAGATGTGGGGTTGGTGAAGATTTTTCCCAATCTGTAGGCAGCCGTTTTGTTCGAATGACAAGGACTTTGGAACTACGTAGGGCTGACTACACCTCACATTCCCAGTTTTGGCTTCATCTTGGCCCCATCGTCTCTGCAGGAGAACACTGGTTTCAAAAACACCTCAGGTCGGATACTGTATAGGGACAGTATAAGAACAATGAAACCCAAGGCATGAATCTGCATAGCAGAAAGGCCTTCCCGGTAGCTCCACCCACTCTAGAACCCTGCAGGCTCCACTGCCCATTGCAGATACCAGTCTCAATAGACTACCAAACCCTGAATCTGAAAGCAGGCTGTGAAGGCATTGGAGACAGAAGCACTGTATGGCATTACTTAAGCAGCAGCATATTTGGAGAGTGCTAATGGGCAGCCTTGCTTTGGGGAGAACAGCAGGTGCTGAGGATTCAAGCTCCCAAGCTGGGCCTGTGTGGAAGGCATACAGTGTTCTTAGCCAGCATTGAGCATGCAGTGCACGTGCAGCCTGGGCTTCCTCTAACGTCTCATTTTGCATAACACTTTTTGTTTTCATTATGCCTAAATTTGGCCTGCCCAGAGAGTGTGATTAAAATGAAAACCTTATTCTAATAGAGCTGGGGAAATAGGAGAAGAAATCTAAAAATAGGCTAAGGAAAGGAGAAAAAAAGAAAACCTCAAATAATATAATGACCAAGTTGGCTCAGATGAACACTTGCAGTCATTTCTCTCCAAGAGACAAAACAGCAGCAGCATCCACACAGGTGTTTGTATAATCCAGGTCACATCAAAACTCCTCGTCCATTTTACAAATTCAAAACCCTGAGAAAAGAATGGGAGCAAACAGTAATAGGAGATAATAAAAGCAATAATAAGACTGCCTCCCTGCCTCGCACAGAGGTGTCTGGTGAACCAAGAAGGTGTCTGTAATGTGCTTTGTTCTCTGTGAAGAAATGCTGAATGGCAAGAGAGAAAATGCCGTCGCTATACTGCACAAAGCCCAACAAGGGCAGACCCTACACATGTGGGATTCACTCTTTGCTTTCTCTGTTATCAGATAACCCCATCTGTGGGGCTCATCTCAAACTTAGAAGGTACCCGTCTAAGTGAAGTTTTCCCGACGAAAATTCCTTCCCAGAATTCCTGTCAGTACCCATTGAGAGACCCTTTTCTCTGTCTTATTTTGTTTAATTTATTGTTGTTGTTGCTTTTTAGTTTAGTCCTACATTCCCCCCAGACTTGGGCAAAACCCAGGGGATGCACTGAATGAGTGAGTGAGTCAGAGAACCTCAGGAAGTCACAGATTCCTTGGGCTTTTATTTCCAAGTCAGTAAATGGTAGAAAAGAATTTAGAGCCGGGCGGTGGTGGCGCACGCCTTTAATCCCAGCACTTGGGAGGCAGAGGCAGGCGGAGCTTTGTGAGTTCGAGGCCAGCCTGGTCTACAAAGTGAGTCCAGGACAGCCAAGGATACACAGAGAAACCCTGTCTCGAAAAACCAAAAAAAAAAAAAAAAAAAAAAGAAAAGAATTTAGGCAGATGATCTCTGTTTCATTTATTTTTCTATGACAGAATGTCTGACAGAAACATGCTTTGAGTAGATTTAGTCGCCAGGGAAGGCATGGTGGAGAAGATGGCTAGCAGGAAGATGGAGCGGGACTTTTTACATCTCAGCAGATTAGGAAGCAGAGAAATTATTCAGTAACGGAGCTGGTCTATAATCCCCAGCCAGCTCCCACAAATCCTATGTGAAGCAGCTAGACTCCATGTCCAAAAGGTTACACAGCCTTGCAAGACAGCACGGCCAACTGAGCACTGTATGTGAAGATATTAGTCTTTGGGGAACATTTCACACACAGATTCTAAGGGTCTTTAAGTGCCTTTTTGTCCTCTCCATCAGAGCAGTGTGTCTATCTAGGCAGAACAAATGTCAAAGACATGGTCAGCTTTGATGCCCAGAGTTGCAGAAGAAAGGGCCACCAGAAAATTTATCATCCTGAAGTTGTGTTGCTTGTCAGCTCCAGTCTTGTCCCCCAATCACACCCAAATAATATCATTTATAATTTGGTCTAGTTAAAACTGAGGCCCTGGTAAAGCTGAGCTGTCCAGTTGAAGCAGGGAAATTACTAAAGTTATTAAGACTAGAGTGTGGGTCATCCCCTCCACGGTTCCTCTTTTATAGGAATGTTGAACTCCCAAGGGACTGGTGTAGAGCAATGAGCTGCAGTGTCATTATGTGGTTGGATGTGCATGTGTTAGACTAACAACCCAGGCTCCACAACTTACCAAACTGTATGACCTCGAGCATGTTACCAACTAGCCTCCCCATGCTCCTGTTTTGTCCCCTGTAAAGTAGGGCTGATCAATTTTCTGATTCCTAGGAGGTGAGAATGTAATGAGTTAATACATATAAAGTGCTTAAAACAGGGCCCAAAGCGGGCGCTCAATAAATGTCAGCTCTTTATTGCTCTCTCACTTCCTCTCTCTTGCACCGTCCTGTCCCCAAGTCTGTGCTTTTATTCATGAGCTTCCACTTCTCTATTGAAATCTGATTCAGCTTTCAAGGTTCAGCCCCTCATAGACCATAGATCACAGCCTGTCAGGCTGGGAGGAGCCATAGAGATAATTGAATCCAACCCCCTAATTTTACAGATGAAAAGTCAGAGGCACAGAGAGGCACAGTTAGTCGCTCAAGGTCGCAGAGCTACCTTGCTTCAGAGCCAATCACAAACCCAAGGGGACCAACCTTGCAGGCTGGCCTCTCCTTGCAGCACTGGTCAGCCTGCATCTGAGGGATCCAGAACTGTTACTTTTGGTATCATTATTCTGGTGCTTGCTCTCTTGTCAAAGCTTTTCTATTAGGGTGTAGTAGTTAGTGGCTCCTCTAGAATACTTTCCCGTTAATAAACTTTCATCCCCCTTGCTGGCTAAGTTGCTTTGTACAAAATAGGCACTTGCTGATGGTAATAATAGTGATTTGTATTATATGAATAAAATCTTTGCACTTCATTGATTCATGAGGCAGGAGTTGTTTCCTTTCACCCAGACAAGAGACAACAGTTTTAAGGAAGACTTTTCCCAGAGCTACTGAGCCAACAGAGGAGCATCTGTCTGCAAATGCTCCACCTACTCCTACCTGCTTAAATGAATGGACCTGTTAGTGAATAGTTCGTTTGTCTTATTTACAGAACCAGAAGGGCAAGCATATGTATTAAGAATTCTTTTTTATGTTTATTTATTACTTCAGGTTACATCTCCATCATAGTACCCTCTTTCCACCCCTCTCAGTCCCACCCTCCCACTCTCTACCCCCTACCCTTCCATACCACTCCTCTGGAGTGGAGTGTCCCTACATATCAGTCCCCCGCCCCAGTTCAGCAGTCATACGAGGGCCAAGAGCCTCCTCATACACTGGGGGCCTACAAGGCAGCACCGCTAGGGAAAAGTGTCTCATGGACAGGTTATTTTAAAAAGTCTATGTTCCTCTTCCCTTTGGTGCATTGGCTGTAGTATAGTTATCCTGTACTACATGGCTAAAATCTGATTATAAGTGAATAGATGCCATGTGCATTCTTCTGAGCCTGGGTTAGCTCACTCAGGATGAGCTTCTCTAGTTCCATTCATTTGGCTGCAAATTGCATGATTTCATTGTTTCTGATGGCTGAGTAGTATTCCATTGTGTAGATGTACCACAAGTTTTTTTTTTTTAAATCCATTCCTCGTTTGAGGTACATCTGGTTTATTTTTCTAGTTTCTAGCTATTACAAATAAGGCTGCTATGAACATAGATGAGGAAACGTCCTTATATTTTGGTGAGGAATCATTTGGATGTATACCCAGAAGTTGTATGGATGGGTCTTGAAGTAGAGCTATTCCAAGTTTTCTAAGATATCTCCAGATTGATTTCCATAGTGGTTGTACAAGTTTGCACTCCCACCAGCAATAGAGGAGTGTTCCCCTTTCCCCACAACCTCGCCAACATGTGCTGTCATTTGAGTTTTTGATTTTAGCCATTCTGACAGGTGTGAGATGGAATCTCAGAGTCTTCTTGACTTGCCTTTCTCTGATGATTAAGGATGTTGAGCATTTCTTCAAGAGTCTCTCAGCTATTAGGGATTCCTCCTTTGTGAATTCTCTGTTTAGCTCTATTCCCCATTTTTTGATTGTATTATTTGGTTTCTTGGCATTTAATTTCTTGAGTTCTTTATAAATTTTGGATATTAGCCCTCTGCCAAATGTGGGATTGGTGAAGATCTTTTCCCAATCTGTAGGCTGCCATTTTGTTTTAATGACAGTGTCCTTTGCCTTACAGAAGCTTTTCAGTTTCATGAGGTCCCATTTATTGATTGTTGGTCTTAGATCCTGAGCTGTTGGTGTTCTGTTCAGGAAGTTGTCACCTGTGCTGATGAGTTTGAGGGGTTTCCCCACTTTCTCTTCTAATGATTTACTGTGTCTGGCTTTATGTTAAGGTCTTTGATCCACTTGGACTTAAGTTTTGTACAAGGTGATAAATATGGGTCTAATTTCATTCTTTTACATGTCGATATCCTGTTGGACCAGCACCATTTGTTGAAAATGCTGTCCTTTTTCCATTGGATGGTTTTGGCCTCTTTGTCAAAAATTAAGTGACCATAGGTGTGGGTTCATTTCTGGGTCTTCAATTCAATTCCATTGAACCACTGGTCTGTTTCTATACCAGTACCATGCTGTTTTTATTACTATTGCTCTATAGTACAGTTTGAAATCTGTGATGGTGATGCCTCCAGATTTTTTTTTTAATTGTACAGGATTGAGTTAGCTATTCTGGTTTTTTTGTTATTCCATATGAAGTTGAGAATTACCTTTTCAAGGTCTATAAAGAATTGTGTTGGTATTTTGATAGGAATTGCATTGAATCTATATATTGCTTTTGGCAGGGTGGCCATATTTATTATGTTGATCCTACCCATCCATAAGCATGGGAGATCTTTCCATCTTCTGATGTCCTCTTCGATTTCTTTCTTCAAGGACTTGAAGTTCTTGTCATACAGGTCTTTCACTTGCTTGGTTAGAGTTACCCCCAGGTATTTCATATTGTTTGTGGCTATTGTGAAGGGTGTTGTTTCCCTAATTTCTTTCTCAACCCATTTATTTTTTGTATAAAGAAGAGCTTCTGATTTTTTTCATTAATTTTGTATCCAGCCACATTGCTGAAGATGTTTATCAGCTGCAAGAGTTCTCTGGTAGAATTTTTGGGATCACTTACATATACTATCATATAGTCTGAAAATAAGGATAATTTGACTTCTTCATTCCAATTTGTATCCCCTTGATCCCCTTTAGTTGTCTTATTGCTCTATCAAGAACTTCCAGGACTATGTTGAAGAGATATGGTGACAGTGGGCATCCTTGCCTTGTCCCTGAGTTTAGAGAAAATGCTTTAAGTTTCTTTCCATTTAATTTGATCCTGGTGACTGGCTTGCTGTATATTGCCTTTATTATTTCTAGGTATGGTCCTTGTATGCCCATTCTCTCCAGTGATTTTAGCATGAAGGGGTGTTGGATTTTGTCAAATGCTTTTTAGCATCTATCGAGATGATCATGTTTTTTTTTTTTTTTTTCCAGCTTGTTCATGTGGCGAATTACATTGATGGATTTTCATATGTTGAACCATCCTTGCATTCCTGGAATAAAGCCTACTTGATCATGGTGTATGATACTTTTGATGTATTCTTGGATTTGTTTTGCCAGTATTTTATTAAGTATTTTTGCGTCTATGTTCATAAGGGAAATTGGTCTGGGTTATCTTTCTTTGTTGGGTCTTTGTGTGGTTTAGGAATTAGTGTGACTGTGTGAATGTGGCCTCATAGAATGAGTTTGGCAATGTTCTTTCTGTATCTATTTTGTGGAAGAGTTTGAAGAGTATTGGTATTAGCTCTTCTTTGAAGGTCTGGTAGAATTCTGTGCTGAAACCATCTGCCCTGAAACCATCTGCCCTGGGCTTTTTTTGGTTGGGAGATTTTTAATGACTGTTCCTATTAAGAATCCTTTTTCTTATTTTTAGACTTAGGTTTCTGTAGTTCAAGTTTATCTGAATCTTGGCATCCTCCTGCCTTGGTCTCCCAAGTGCTAGGATTGTAGGCATGCGCTAGCATGCATAATGAGAACTCTATCTTCTTGGGGTCTGCAGTAATCACAGAAAATTAACAATATTTATTCATTGAAGTAATTATTCACATTTTCCCTGGCTGCCTCCAACCCTGAAGGATATAAATTCTGTCCACACACCGATGTCATTGACCATGTGGCCTCACACACTCTCCATGCTGCTTCTTTCTTCCTTGTAAAATGGAGCTAAAGCTATATTTGCCTCCTTTGAAATTCTTGATGATGCTTTGAGAGCAGCCTGGGAAAGTAAGCACTGTGGATTCTTTAAACTGAGTTGTCACAGCCAAGAAAGAGCATGGATGGGAGCTTCCTGGGGCAGATGTTTCAGGATTAGATCACGAAGCAGAAGTTGGAGGGGATGTGAACAGGAAGTGGGCGGAGGCACCTGACTAGCTCATTCCTGTTGCCTGTTTTCTTGATCTTTAATTACATCCTACTTCATGAATTAATGATGTCACTGCCGCTTTAATATAATTCATTAAAGCAGTTGATCTCAGGCACTCCTATTTGGCTGCTTTTTTGAAAGTCACAGGAGAAACCTTTGTACAATCTAACAGCAGAATGCTTCTAAGGAAGAGCCTTTCCCCTTCGGAATGGCTGGGAAGAGGCAGAGTCCCACCCTCAGCTTCTCAGTGACAATTAACCAGATTCACAACAGAACTATTTCAAATAAGCATATTTACTTTCAAATAAACTAGGAAGGTTAGTTGTGACTGTAAATAAATACCAGCTACAGTGTTAAATTTTATCCAGACCTTAACTCTTATCCCCACAGCCCTGCAGTTTGGCTACAATCATTCCAGGTGGACAGAGAAGAATGGAAAGGTTAAGAAATCCTATGTAACCAATATCTCAGTTATTTAACAGCACAAGTAGCATTTAAAGCCAAAGCTGCAGTAGGAATATCTGAGGTCCTAGACTCACTTCTAGAACATTCTAGGTTTCCGTGATCCTCTGTTAGCAGCCCGCGATAGGACAGGAACTGGGCCAGGGCCACTTATTCACCTTGGATTAGAACAGGGAATTCCTCACACAGGGTGTTCTGTGATTCTGAGGCACAGCTGCACAACTCTTGCCACTAATGGTGAACTTACCATTTGCTGGGTAGCTTTAAGGGCATTTAATCACATGTGATTTTTATAGTAATCCTACAGTATGGGAATTATCCTCTTAGATGAGGAAATTAAGACTCAGAGAGGTTAAACTTCCTGAAGTTTACAAAGCTAACAGGCCAGATCCAGGATTTGGGCACAGACATATCTGACTCTTCCTCCTAAAGTGGGCAGGGGTCCACAGAGGAAGAGCGGGTGTGGTCTGCCCTCCTCAAGGGTACTCAAGGGTACTGCTAGACCAGTGGGATCATAGCTCTGCCATCTACCTGTGTTGTGTGATGGGAACATCACTTACTCTCAATGAGCTTCAGTGCCTCATCTATAAAATGGGCAATAGTTACAGTTACTGTTGCTCATTTTGTGTTACTTAATGTGGCTAGAGAGTTAACACAGGTAGAATGCTCAGAGCAAGGCAGGACACTGCTCTGTGAGCTGCTGTCATTTGCTTTTCTCAGAGCCCTTAGCCCAGTGGCTCTCAACCTGTGGGTTGCACCCCCTTAGGGGGTCGAATGACCCTTTCACAGGGGTCACCTAAGACATCAGAAAGCATGGATACTTACTTTATGATTCATAACAGTAGCAAAATTACAGTTAATAACTACAAAATTACAGTAGCAATGAAAATAATTCTATGGTTGGGGTCACCAAAACATGAGGAGCTGTATTAAAGGGTCTCAGCATTAGGAAGGTTGAGAATTACTGCCTTAGCCCATGTTCTTGCTCTCAAGGAGCTCAGTAGCATGTCTCTTCATTCTTTGTACCACTGGGCGGGAGTGTACCCTGCATTCTGGGCAGAGGTTGAAAGGGAACATTTCCTATGGTACCAAACTATCATCACAGCCATTTTTAGTATAAGGCTCTTAAAGTCATGGACTTAGTAGAACTGAACTCACTAAATTTCTATTAGTTGTGGATGAGGACAGAAGGCATTTTCCTCTGAAACTGCCTGCGGGACTGGCAGTGTGGAGGAATATTGGCTATGTGATTATGGATTAAAGGGCTCCACAAGGAGAAGATGCTAGTTTGCATAAGAGGCTTGGAACAGGTGGGTGTGTTGGCTGGGGACTTCACCGTTGGTTGCTACAATTGCTACAATGGAATACCATTTGTACAGAGGCAGGCCCCCCTTGTTTTTTAGAAAACATATATGCATAATCTTGTAAATTCTAGGAGATTTATTTTATGCCCTTTTTTCCCCATCTTGATAATGAATGCAGTAAACTCTCTTGGAGAGATACTGTCCTCTTGTTGTAGGTATAATAAGAATATGTATTCATCCTTGAGCCCTGGCAAAATTATTTCCTTAGCCTTCTTTCTTTCCTCCACCTCCACCCATTCCTCTTAAGATTCTTTCCTTGGAGCACAAGGATTAGAGCCTGTCACTTCTGCTGTACCATTTGTGAGAATTACATGGTTATATGGAAATGGATGATTGGTATCATCACTTAAATATAAGACTAGAAGAGATGGAGCCTGCAAGAGACATCTGGGTATCTCCTTTGATTTCTGGCATAGGATAACCCTTAGTAGCTCATTAAATACTGGCTGGGTTCATGATGGAGAGGGTGGTTTTCCCAAAACAAGGCTCATACATTGCGCGCTGGGTGTGCAGACCTCTTTGAATTTTTTTCCAGTAGTGGTAGTGGAAGACTGCATACATGATTTCCCCTGAAAAATAAAAGCAATATTAAAATGTTTTTAAAAACTGACTGTATGAATGTACAATAATTGATCAAAATCATCTGTATTTGGCAGATTATTTGTCACCTCCTCTGTAGAGTTTCCGTGGTGATATCAACTTTATTGGGCAATGATGTTACCCACGGTGTTTCAATGCAAATCACCTTTGTACACTGTGCATAAGTGTCTCGCTGAAGGACTCCATTCTAGACGGTGCATGGAGAAGAAAGACAGAGCCAGCCAGCTCTTTGTTTAAGGAAATTCGCAGACCTGCCAAGGAACAGAGACTTGTATGTGATACAGTGCAAAGTGTGACACTCTGCACTGTCCCAGACTGTGGGCTCCTCTAGGCCACAGATGTATCTAAACCATTTTGCCTTCCTAGCCACCAGCAGAGCAGCATCTTCTTCCAATGACCCATGTCTTTAGCCCTCACCCCCATACCCTTTGCAGGGACCCATCAGGTCTTTGCAGGGATGCCTTGCTCTGTTGTCAGCACAGTTCTAGTGATTTTTCAAGCCCCTCTTTGTTGACTTATGCCCTGGAAGTGGGTCCTAATGCGCAGAACAGTTGTCTCCTGCTTTCTTCATCTTCTATCACTTTCTTGGTCGAGGCTTTGGCTTAAGTAGAAGTTGAAAGGGAAATTGTTGAATAAGTAAGACTAGTGTTACAGGTATTTCCTGCGTGATAGACTCTAGGAAGAAGGTGTGGATTTGTTGTGCACTTTTTCATGGTAAGATTTTGGGCCATCTCCTCTCTTAAACTGTATATCATGCACATATAATAGTGACAACAGCTCCAATGTGCAGCTCAGTCTTCCACATGATGTGTTGTGTGTATGGAATGAAGGTAGGAGATGTGATGGGAGGAAGAACAGCCTATGATGGAGGTATCTGTGAAATATCTAAGAGGTGGAGTTCTCCCAGTGGATGTTCTTTTTTCCTACTCATGTGACACCATCAGTTGGCCTGTGACAGAGTCAAGCCGAGGGTTCTTCATGCTTCACAGGGCTGCTGGTTTCTGGAGCCAAGCGCTACCATGGGGTTACTGATATTTGTGTGCTTGGAGAGGCAGATGAAGTATGACCTGAAGATCCATCATTCAATTACAGGACTACATATGGAATAAATGTGCAAGATAGCTAGTGTGAGTGGGTAGTAGCCTCATGCTCCCCCTGCCTCCCAAATGGTCTATAGGGCTTCAGCTCAAGAACCAACTGTGTGCGCATCTTAGCAACTCAACTAAGTTCAGTGGCTTTTTATTGGCAGCTAGAAATTAACAATGATGGGAATATTTGCACCACAGAACTGACAAGTGCTACTCCACCCTCCAGTGTGGCTCTTGAGGGACTGTTTTCACCTCCAACCCCCTGCGGGCTTATAGTGTGTGCTCTTTGCTTTGATATATATCGCAGCAACATCTCCAGCTTAGTGACCTACATGAAGGATATCTGGAAAGTGTGGACTGGGCTGAGGGACTGCATAGATAGGCTCCAACAGCATTCCATATCTCATGCCCTCTTCTTGCAGGCACTTGCTTCTCTCCCGGGAAGTACCCAGTAAGTACAAGGAAGCATGGAGGATTTGATTTACTGCCTTCTAGAAACAGGGATTTACTGTGTCATCTGTCATATTTGCCTGTATATTTTAACCTCCCAGTCTTCCTTACCCTCATATTTTCTCCATTTTCACCAGGCTTTTACTCCATTTATGTTATAAGATTACTGCATTAGCATCACAGAGCCCTGAGACATTTGAATGGGGAGGAACTTAAACATCATCTAGTAGCTGGGAAAGTATATTTATATATATTTCTTTCTTGTGCCAGAGTCAGCCCTCTGAAAGAACCAGTCTTGTGTTATGAATCTGCATCTATATCTGGGCTTTGTGGGAATGAGAGAGAGGTTTTATCATTTATTATGTCTACCAAGGGCATAGGCTTCAGGAGCGAGGACTGACTTTGTATATCCTGTGTACTTTCCATGACCCGGAATTCAGTCTACTTGATGGTATAGGTAAGAATACTGAGACTCTGAAGGATTCTACAAGTTCACAAGAGTCATACAATTTGTAAGTAGCTTAGCTGGAATTCAAACACAATCTGACCACAGTGCCTTCCCCTAGACTTCCTCTCTGCCGTGTGTTGTACATCCCTGAAGGAAAAGAAGAGAATATCCAATATCTTGGATATTAACATATGCCAGAGCCAAGATCGGAAAAGTAGAGAAAATGGAGATGCTTTGATTCAAACTGCTCTCAGCTTGGCCAGTTGTTCTGGATGCCATGATGCTTTTGTGCCTTGGATTCCACTCCTTGGTATGAAATCAGTGTGTGGTAGGCAAACAGGACACTTCTGATATGAAGCAAACAGTTCTCACATCACACCCTGCCAGAGAATCACGTGAAAGCGGGAAGGCTCCAACTGTGCTTAACTATCAGGACCAGGGAGCACCCTGTGGGGTGAACTATTAGATTTGGACCAATCCTTTTCTCCTGAGCAATATCAGCCTCCTATGACCCAATGTAGATGGACATTTTAAAATATGTCCTTAGTTGGTAATTTCCTGTCTATGGGAGGGACTTAAGGAGAAATCAAAATGTGCCCTCTTTACCTCTCCCCACTTCCTCCCTAACAGTCATGTCTTCTTTTTAATTCATGGACAGGTAACCCCACCCTTGGAAATACCAGGCAGGTGCAGGAGGTCCAAAGGATCTGGATTATTGTATGCACATGATAAATTTCCTCCTACCTCTTCACTTTACATCTTGTTGTAGTCACCTTGAGCTGCCACTGAAAATACTACAGATGGAGTATGTTAAACAGCAGAATCTTCTCATGATTATGGAAACTCAGAGTTCACAGTCCACAGAGTGGTTTCTGGTGTAGTCTTTCTGTTTGTAGATGGCCACTCTCATACTGTGTCCTCATGTGGCATTTCTCTAGGAAATAGCACATGGGTGGGGGAGACAGAAGTAGAGGAAAAGGGAGAGAGAGAGAGAGAGAGAGAGAGAGAGAGAGAGAGAGATTTTTCTTTTCTTATAGTGTCCAAAGTCATAACCTCATTTCCTCTTATTTGTCTCCTCCACATATAGACACAATGATGGGGCAGGGCTAGACTTGTAATGTAAGGCTCAGAAGGTAGTCAGGATAGGCATTCAATTGCAGCATTATTAGCATGGGCTCTGGGCCTCAGCTAGTTCAGGAAATTACCTGAAGTTACCAGGCTAGTGAGTGTTGAAGCTAGAGGAAATTTAGTTTTCAGCCTCTCTTCTCATTGTTC
The DNA here is from genome assembly GCA_907164525.1 of Lophiomys imhausi. Classification (NCBI taxonomy): domain Eukaryota; kingdom Metazoa; phylum Chordata; class Mammalia; order Rodentia; family Muridae; genus Lophiomys; species Lophiomys imhausi. Next base: position 373,616 of record CAJQZJ010033149.1, read on the forward strand.
TCTGTGGTCCCCAACTCAAGCCTAGTCAAAACAAAACAAAGCAATGCCCCTCATGGTCTTTTCTCTCCCTTACATCCTTGAGAGTACTAGGCAAGATGGCTTCCTGGCCATTTTTTAAAATAACACTTCAAACTGGGGAAACAATGCAAGTTACTCTTACTCCTATAGCCTCACTCAACAGTGAAGCTTTGGTCACCAAGAAGTATTTGGAGGTGGCTTCCTACTGACAACCTACCAATTCTTCAATGGACACCATCTGTGTGCCCTTAATTCAGTTCTGTCACTATCTTCTAGGAGACAGTAGATAGTATGCTGAAACCCACAAGATTGTTCCAAGTCAGACATCTATGTCAAACAGAAGGTTGACACCTGTACTTCTGACCCACTGGCTATAAACCAGGGTTCCCACTACTGGCTCAGTGGATTTGATTCATATACATGAATGTCTCACAGGATTCAGAGAAACACATTATTTATATCATCTGTTTATTAGAAGGATATTGCAAAAGACACTGGTGAAGAAATGGGAAGATAAAGTATAGAATTTCATGCTCCACTGGGCTACTTTCTAGAAACCTCCCAGGAGCTCTCTGGGCCTTTTAGAGTTTTTATAGTGGCTTTATTACACAGACATGACTCATTAAATCATTGGTCATTGATGGCTGATTCAACACTAGTCCCTGAATAGCTTAACAAGCCCATGGATTTCCTACCCTAGACTTACTCATTACAGCTGAATGCAGTGAGCAGAAGGTCCCAACTCTCTAATCATGCCTTGATCTTTCTTGTAACAAGTCTCATCCCAAAGCCTCTCAGGAGCTACCAGCTCAAATGATTCATTAATATCTAAAATATACTTAATGCTTTGATGATTCCAAAGATTTAGGAGTTTATTCCAAGAAACAGGATGAAGATCAAGCATATATTTCACAGTATCAAAGCCATCTCAAATATTCTTTTATAAAGGAGAATATTTTTACTATCAATAATATCATGATTCTTGTTAAATGTTATAATGTTCCTGTTATGTGTCTTGAATAGACAGCTATCACAGAGAGTTGGGTGTCACCTGTACTTCCGACAAACTGGCTAGGAAATGGGGCTCCCATTACTCTCTTTCCTTGGATTAGATGTGTATGCTTGAATAGCTCATAGAATTAACTTTTTCAGTTAGCATACAACATAGTAGGTTTCATTATGGTATTTTCAAGCATAGATATCATTGTTGTTTGCTCATATTCATCCTGCAGGCCCCTCCACCATTCTTCCCCTGGTCCTGTTGGTCCTCTTCTTCTACTTCCCCAAGTAGATCGCTTTCTGCCCGTGTCTATGCATACATCTATTTGTATAAAAATTAAGATTTATTTTTACTTTTTAAAATAATATGTATGGGTGTATCCCTGCAGGGCTGGGTTCAGATGTGTGGAGATGCCTATAGAGGCCAAAAAAAAAAAAAAAAGAAAAAAAGAAATACCAGGTTCCCTGGAGTTACAGGTGGTTGTGAGCTGCCTAATGTGGGTTCTGGGAAGTGAATTCAAATTCTCTTCAATAATGTACATATTCTTAACCACCGAAACATTTCCAGTCCCATGTGTATGTATGCATATATGTATGTGTATATGAAGCTAGATCTATATATGAGAGAAAAAATATTTTTACATTCTTGTCCCTTTGTTACTCTGTTATATCCCCTTTAAACTCTTACCCTTAGTACCCTAAGTAAAAATTTACTCCAAATATCATCATATTGATAACGTAACTATTCTTTGTGTTTTTTATCTGTATATCTTCATTAGATTCCCTTGTGGTAAAGAAATTGGGTTAGGAAATCCATGGATTTGTTGAGTTCTTTATCTCTATGACCCAGGAAGATTCCAAAACCATGGACAAATAGGAGACCATGAAATCTAAACTGGTTATAGATGAGGCTGATCCTTTCCCTGTGAGTGGGGCTGGTCTAGCAGGTGCATTGATATTCCCTTCGCAAGCACCTGGACAAAGCCAGTAGCTGTGCGCAGTCTCCTAGCTTTGTGTGCGTCTGTGGTACTTCATCGTTTGAATCCTGGGCAGGGCAGAGGGCACCGTCAGGTCCTTATCAAGCCTATTCATATATTTGAAGATAGGAAGCGAGCCTCTCTCGGGACTTCTGATACTCTTTCAAATATTCTGAGGCCCAGGACCAGTGGAAGGGGCTGTTAAAAACCAACACAACAATCAAATACACCAAGAAGCTGCCCCAACCTGCCATCACACCAAGTCCTCACTGAGAGAAGTAGACCACAAACAGAGTCAGGCCAAAGTAGAGTTCACATCGAGCCCTGTCATCTAGTCTCCCTTGTCCCAAAGAATTTTTAAATGACTTACACCTTTGCTGCTTGGTATTTGGGTGACATTCTGGAAGCCTCTTAACTGATTTCTAACTTAGTTTCTAACAGTTGTTGACCAAAAAAAAAAAAAAAAAAAAAAAAATCTGCAGCTCTCACCTTACAGGAAATAAAATAGTTTATTCTGGAACCCAACATGAGTGACCTTGGTCTGGGAACAGATTCAGGTAACCCTAAATACTGTATTACAATATGGCAATAATTTCAGGAAGTTTTACTAGTAGCAGAACCAAGAAAGCTATAAATGGAGATAGTAAATTAGAGCTGTTGATGGAAACTCCAGGCAGCTAGGTTAGAGAAAAACAAGAAATATCTATTTTTCAGATTAGGCCTCAGATGCCATCTGATGTCCCTCTCAGCTTTGGGTTAGCGGAAGCTGGGGGGTCTGTGTGTATCCCAAGATGACTTACCTAACAGTCACAAGAATATTAGGTCATGCACAGAGGTAGGTAATAAGTGACTATTTATAGAGCCATAAATTTGGCTTCCAACCTGTAACATTTTAGATCTTTACAATTAGCCACCATGCCCACCTTGTATGACACAATGTTTGACACAAATGTGCCTGTTTTTATTTTTTATTTTTTTCTGGAAATGAGTTTCCCACAGCCAACATCCAGATCTTCTTGGAAAATTAAAAAAAAATACATGTAAAATCTAAAGCCAGCATTTTCCACATAGTATCTTTGCCAATAATCAATATTCATAATTTTAAGATTGAAAAGCAACTGTGTGATAGGCCTGTGATTACAGACCTGTGGTAAGAAATGTCCCTAACTCACATTCCTGTTTAAAGTGGATGTGCTCTTGGCTAAAGTTGAGCTTCTGGATAAGGTTTACAGTTCCCTGCTGTCATCAATAAGGGATTCGTTATTTCATTGGTTTGGCAAAGCAATCCCTAGAAAGGCATTAGGGTTTGGGAACAGCAGGTTATTATGGATGGGGCTAAATTATTTACTTCATCAGAGTGTCTCTGGGCTTTATCATGCAGGCTTGTCACAGGAAGCTGTACATAAAGATAAATAATGGTCCCTTTAACTCAGGGATCTGAAAGGTCATCGGGGCCATGGCAGACACATGAAGTTGTGTTTGCTACATCCGTCAAGAAGCAATTGCGTGTGGATGTGATGCATGGCAGGACAGCATAAGGATGGACCTCTACTGTTTGCTTTGTATTCTGGTCAGACTGGGTGTCCTTTGGTGGGGCAGTGGCCAAGCTTCTGGTGGCGGGGGTTTGGTACTTACTTTGTAGCTACTTCCTCCTGTAGAGGGGCTCTCCCGCAGCAGGGGTTTGGAGAATTGAGTTGAGAGTGGTCAGTTGATTCATGGGTTCATGTTCATGATTCTTGGCTTAGGAAGGAGAGACCTGGAGCTGAGGAGATGGCTCTGTTGATAAAGCACTTGCCACACAAGTGTGAGGACCTGGGTTTGGATCCCTGGGACTCATGTAAATGCCAGGTGGACAGGGTTCTTACCTGTAATCTAAGAATACTGGGAGGCAGAAACAGGAGACAGGTGGACAGGGTTCTTACCTGTAATCTAAGAACACTGGGAGGCAGAGACAGGAGATCCTCAGAGCAAGCTGAGTGGCCAGCCTAGCCAAATCAGAGAACTCTGGGTTCATATGAGAATGACCTGCCTCAGAAACTAAGGTGGACAGTGCAGAAGTGGCTTATCAACCGGCGGTCTCCACACAAACACCGCACCTGCTCATTGGTATCCACATACGCCACACACACACACACACACACACACACACACACACACACACACACAC
>CAJQZJ010033149.1:385861-404818 GCA_907164525.1 Lophiomys imhausi
TGTGTGTGTGTGTGTGTGTGTGTGTGTGTGTGTGTGTGTGTGTGTGTACAAAACAGTTGCTGGGACTGAGAGATAGATTGAGCTTCAGAAATTTTATGCATTTTTTTTTCAAATTAGATGCACTGAGGGAGAACTGCAAATTAGGAAAGCAAATGGGTTACTGTTTCCCATGTTTCTTGATTTCTTCAATTATACCACCTGCTCTAGTTATTAAGTACAGCTTTGGAGTCCCCCTCCCCCATCAGTCAAGTAGGGGAGGAGTGTCCTTGGTCTCCTCTGGATGAAGGTTGTACTATCTATATTTGATAAGTGCATGTTTGAAGGGTGCTTCAGCAACTGTTCCTACCAAGGGAAGCAAAAGCTGCATGTGCCTTGAGGGCTACTATTCCCACCCCTGCCATGGGTAGGTCCCACATCATCTGGTCCGGAGTGGACAGTGTACATGGTTGCTACTCAGGAGGTAGAACATAATATGGCCTGGCTGTCTGCAAGGTTCTGATTTGTCACCACACATTGGAGATGTAAACTGAATAAGCCAGACTTATTCCAGCTTCAGAAGTATCTTGCTGAGGACCTGGGGTCCCCAGCTCAGGACTGTGTGTGTCTGTGCCTTTCTGCCCATGGTTCCTTTGTGGGTACACATTTAGGTAAAATATTTCTTTGGTCTCAAACAAAGGAGCCTGCTCTTGTGTCTGGTGTGTGAAACCCTAGAATCCTTTGGAAGACCTGATTATTCTGAAGAACCTCCCTGATGCCAGCAGTTCCCACTAGAAGCTCATGTGAGCCCTAATCCTGTTGATTGGGGGGGGGGAGAAGTGGTTGTGAGCAAGCAGTCTGTTGCTGTTGACCAGTTGATCAGCAAGAATATTGATACAAAATTAAAGGTAACGCTTCCTAATGGTATCATACCTAGAGATACTTAAAAATAAAATGTGAAGCTCTGGCCTCTTGATACCAACCGTCTAAAACGGTCTAGGATAGTTAAGTAAAACAAACTCCTAGTCATGCAAACATGTCACTTTGTTAGCTACTATGACAGTCTATCACAGATATTCTCTAAACTAGCCAGTAATCAAGTTGCTAAGAGACAAGCAACATTTGCTTATCTAAATACAAGAGATGGATAGGGCATCTTCAAAAACCCCAAGAGATCTGCAGAATATGGCATTCAAAGATGTTATCTTAAATTAAGATTTTCTTTTTCTTTTTTTTTGATATCGAGACATATCAGCGCCTGACAGCACCCCCTATTCTACTCCAAGTAGAAGATAAGCATCGAAGAACCTCCACTGTAAGATGGTTGAATTAGTGGCAAGCCTATCTCTTGGCATGAAAAAACCCCTTGCACCAACTGCAGACAGACTGCTGTCCAAAAAGGACAAAACTTGGTAGCAGGGAAGTCGACAGCCTAACTCTGCCAAGACAGGGTAGGTAAGTCCTTCATAATCCCTGCTCTACAACAAATGTCTGTCAGAGAAACAGGACCCAAAGGCTGAAGACTGATGCAGGAATGTATGGAGAGAAAATGGGAACTGTCCAGGCAGTCATTGGTATGTCCTTTCTTAGTTTTGGAAGCTGCAGGCCCTGCACTTCCTATATAAGCAGATATATTTATCCCTCTCAGGTCTCTGAGGTGGTTGAAGAATAGACAGCTAGAGTCTCATAGTTAAATTTTGAGTTGTTTAGGTATCAAGAGGGTGTTATAGATCTAAGAAGATACTCTTAAAAGTGTGTTGCAAGTTAGTATGAATGTTGAGTCAGATATAGACCTTTAAACTCATGGAGATGGTTAGATAGTAGAATGTTAAAGTCAGGGGCCAAATATGTATAAACTGGACATTGGGAAGGTATACTGGGCCATTTAACTCTCATAAATGTGGCATATTTATATCTGTTGTTTTGTATAGTATTTACTGTTATAAGAGAAGGAACCATCTGTTGGACTGAAAGGGGAAACTTCTGGGGGGAAGAGGGTGGAAGGGCGGGATAGGAAGGGGGAATAGGGAGTGGTTTGTGACTGAGATGTAACTTGAAGAAAAAAAATAAATTATTTAAAAAAAAAGAATATTGTTCTATAACAACTTATTCTGTAGAGAATGAAACCCCTATGTCAAACTCACTCCCATGTAACCACTCTAGATTGCTTTTAAATACACAAAGTCTGTGGGTGTTTTAGATTCCTTGCTCTATCTTTAGGGTGTTCTGGCAATGATGATGTATGCTGATGAGATGCGGAGGAGGGACCACTAAAGAAGAAAGCTCTTTCCTTGGTCCAGTGTGTTGACAGCTTAGACCACCTTAGATCCTTCTCTGCAGGTGAAGGACCACTAAATGAAAGCTCTTCCTTGATCCAGTGTGTTGGTAGCTTAGACTACCTTAGATCCTTCTCTGAGAGGTCAACAGGGCTGTTGCCCAGCCTCACTGGTCCTCCTGGCTCTCCCTTATTTCAGTTCAGGAACTCCACAGTTGGGCCTGTCATCATTCTGAGATGAGGGAAAGCACACAGTGTGTTACAATCGTCACTGTGCCTGTGTGCCTCTCCTATGTGGAGGTAAGAGAGTCACCCGTTCTTTTTATTTTTTTTTTTATTTTTTTATTTTCTGGAGACAGGGTTGTCTGTGTAACCCTGGCTATCCTGGAACTCACTCTGTAGACCAGGCTGGCCTCGAGCTCACAGAGATGATCCACCTGCCTCTGCCTCCTGAGTGCTGGGATTAAAGGTATGCGCCACCATCGCCCACTGAGTCACCTGTCCAAGCATTGTGGTCAGGTGAGTGTGTGAGATACTGACCCCTGCCGTGATTGATGATACCATGCCTTTTATGGGTCTATTTTTGCAGTTTTGATCACCCAAATATGATTTCTTAATGGAAAGATAATAATGTGTCTCTTTCCTTGTCAAAGCCTTTCTGTGTTAAGACTTTTTGATCCTTTTCTCTATTTTGCTTTTTTCTCCTTTTGGTCAATCACTCATTTTCTTTTAAAAAAAGGAAATTAAAGATTTTTAAAGTGATACAGTGTCATTATTCCCCACCTATCTCTTCTCCAGCCCATTCTGAACCACCTATATGACCTACTTGATATATGACAGAATCAAAGCTTTGGATTTTTAAAAGTTCAACTAGAAATGTAGGAAGATATTTTCCACAGTCAAAAAAGAAGCGAAAGAATTATGAGCATACTTTGGAAAGGCTGTGTTTGTTGTTGGCATAGGTTCATACCTTTGTCAACATTGGATCTCTTCATATTGATTTCTCACAACACTTCTCTAAAGTAGGTGGAGTTTCTGGTTTTATTTTTTTTTATTCAAATGGGAATTGTAAAACATGTTAAATGGAAATGAATTACTCAAGTTCTCATGGTGATGAACACAGAGGAAGGAACATTTAGCTGGCATGAGGAATGGCCTCCTCATTCTCTCGCCTTTTTAAATCTTTTGTGGAAATTCTCCAGAAATGTAAGAATTCTTCCTGTTGTAGCAGGAGCTGTCTGGACACACACACATGTAAACCAAGGACAAAACCTTTCCTGCTTAAGTGGGGTTTGAAGGACAGAGGAGTTTCTGTTAGTTACATTCTCTATGGCTGTGATAAAACTACCCCGACAAAGCAATGTAGTAAAGGGGAACGCATGCCTTTGGGCTCATGGTCTGAGGTTCACGATTGTGGAGAAGCCACAGATAGAATGACACAGCTGGTCACAACACATCTGCAGTCATGGAGCAGAGGTGATGGATATCTGTGCTCACCGACCATTTTCCTTTTCATATAATCTGGAATCCTGGGTCCAGAAAATACTGCTGCCCACGTTTAGGGTAGGTCCTTCCACCCAGTTATCCTGATCGGGAAAACCCCTCGCAGACTTGGTCAGAGGCTGACATAGTCTACACCAACCATCGCGCTGCCATTAAATGTCACAAAGAACAGCAGATTCTAGATACATCGCTATGGTTGCAGCTCATAAACAGAGTCACCAAGTGTCTTACTTCTGGAGAGTGTCAGCCATTCTGTATTTGCATGTGGAATTACATTTATTAGGAATACCTGGACAGTAGGACCAAGGACTTTTGTAGATTGTGTGAGAAAACCATAGTCTGTGTATAATCACGTCCCGCTGAATGATAGAGACACAGTTATGTTCATCATTGTATCAATACCTTCTGAGAAAGGTGTTGCTGACTACCATAGTGTGTACTTAAACAAACTGAGATGGCAACAATGCCCCTAGTAAGTACAGGCTTATGACATCACTATCATATATGTGATTTATTGTTGACAAAAGCATTGTGCAGCAGATGAGTCTATTTTATGTCTAGGAAAAAGTCTTTCCTTGTCATGCATGGTTTTGAAGTCCTGGCCAATGACTGACCAGCCATATTTGAAGCCATACATTTCCAACTGTAAAGGAATAGAAGTCTCTCCCTTCAGTTATTTTTTTTTTTTTAATGGATGGACTTTTGTGAATCGTTTTGTCCCCATGAGTGAGTGATATTTTTGGCCAGTGTACTTAGGGATGCCCAAATGAAAGGAGCTGGTGAAGGTACTGATTTGATGGTGGAGCACCCAAATACCTCTACACAACCACACAAAGGGGAGGCTGTTGCTGTGCAGTTAGCACTATGGTGGCAGCTGTATCCCTTTTGGTCTTGGGCTTCTGAGTTTATTTCCTTATTGGCTAATATGTGTGAGGAATCTGGCCAGGACCTTATGGTATCACCAATGACCTGTTCCCCTGAAGATAGTTGGCCATCGGCCCTTGAACAACTCCTTTGAGCATTAAGTCAGACTTGTACATTGAGGAGGAAAGTCTGACACTCACTGCCAGTGTCTTCTGTGGATAGGTCTAGCCACTCTCACTTTAGTTTTCCTCTGGTCCCTTACATTGTCACAGCAAAGCCTTACTTGGCCCAGAATTTTAAGCTCATAAGTATATGAGTTAACATGCCTGGTTTTTGGTTATGGTGGTTTCAGAGAGAATGGCCCATGTATTTGAATGGGTGGACTGTAATTGATAGAACTGTTTGGGAAGGATAGGAGGTGTGGCCTTGTTGGAGGAGGTGTGTCACTGGGGTCAGGTTTTGAGGTTTCCAAAGTCCATACCAAGGTGCAGTGGCTCCTTCCTGACTCATGACTGTAGATGAGGATGTAAACTCTCAGCTACTGCTCCAGAACCATGCCTGCCTGCCACCACATTGCCTGCCATGATGATCATGGACTAACCTTCTGAAACTAAATAAGCCCTAGTTATGGTGTTTCTTCACAGTAACTAAAACATCAATGAAAGTGAAAAGCTATTCATATTTTTCTGTCCTTCAAAAAAAATCAACCAATAAATATTTGTTGAGCACCTACCTTGTGCATGACAATGGGAACTTGGGAATGGGTAAGAAAGAGTCTCTGATTTAAGGAGGTGTATAATCTAGTAGTGTTACTTGACCAGTATTTGAACATGGGCATGCTAAGGATTGTTCATGGCCTTTGAACTTTCCTGGAAAATAAGAGTAATATCTTTCCTCACCTTGGAGAATTTACAGCCCAGAAAAAAAGAGAGACAACTGAACAAGTAATAATACTAAAGGTGCGATCTGATGGGGAAAGGGGTACCATGGAATGGAACATCATAGCTGTAGTGTCTGCTCTTATAAACAGGATCTTAAGAGAAATCAAAGGCAAGAAATCAGGGCTAAGATTAGAGGATGATTTATAGAGACAACTTTAGAAAGGAAAAAAAAAAAACGTTGAAATATCTATGATCAGGAACTTGGAGGAACATTTTGTATGTGTGCATGTGTGTGAAGAAAATAGCAGGGAAAAGGACAAAGAAATGGGGGTGCAGAGTATCCCCAAGAGATACAGTTACCTGGTCTGGTTGAAAATGCACAAGAGTGAGGTCACTCCAGGTAAGCTGACAAACAGCAGCTTTCAAAATGTATTTTTAAGATCTTTTCAAAAGCGATTCATATCTAAAGATGTGTTTTTTCTGAAGTTGTTGAGTTACTATTATGGACTTCTATATGCATACTCTTTTGTTAGATCTTCTTTTTAATTTTAAAAGTTATGTGCAAATGTGTTCCTGTGTATGGGGATGTGCATGAGTGCAAGTGGCTTTAGGAGCCTGATGAGAGCCCCTGATCCCTTAAAACTGGAGTAGCAGGCAGTCATGAGCTGAGGAAGTAGGTGCTGGGAAACAAATTCTTTAGGAACAGTATATTTTCTGGTTGAGTCATCTCTCCAGCCCTTCTGCCTTCTGTTAGACTTTGTAATTTTTTTCTCCTCCTCCTCCTCCTTTTCTTCTTTGTCTTCTCCTCCTCCTCTCCCTTCATAAATTTGTGTATGTCTTTTTTATTTTTAATTTATTTTGCATTTCTTCTAGTTACATCTCAATCGCAATCCCATCCCTACTCCCCCCTCCAGTCCCACCCTCCCACCCTCTTCACCCTCAACCCCCACTCCACTTTCTTTTTTTTAAGTTTAAGATATATCTTCCCCCCCAACAGTTCCCCCTTTCAGTACAACAAATGGCTCTTTCTCTTATAACAACAAACACAATACAAAACAACAGAAATAATTAGGCCACAATTATGAGATTTATAGGGCTTAGCATACATTCCCAATGTATTTGGCACCTGATTTTAACATTCTACTATCTAACCATCTCCATGAGTTCTATATCCAACTCAGCTTCCATCCTAACTTGCATCACAATTTTAAAAGCATCTTCTTAGATTCAGAACACCCTCTTAATTCCTAAACAACTCAAAATTTAACTATGAGACTCTAGCTATCTAGTCTTCAACCACATCAGAGACCTGAGAGGGATAAATATATCTGATTATACAGGAAGTGCAGAGCCAGCAGCTTCCAGAACTAAGAAATGACATATCAGTGGCTGCCTGGACAGTTCCTAATTTCTCTCCATACATTACAGCACCAATCTTCAGTCCTTTGACCCTGTTTCTCTGACAGGCATTAATTGTAAAGCAGGAATTATGAAGGACTTACCTAACCTGTCTTGGCAGAGCTAGGCTGTCGACTTACCTGCTTCCAAGTTTTGTCCTATTTGGACAGAATTCTGTCTACAGTTGAAGCAAGAGATTTTTCTTGCCAAGTGACCAGCTTGCTACTAATTCAACCATCTTCAATTAGAGATTCTTCGAAGCTAATCTTCTACTTGGAGTAGAATAGGGGGTGCTGTCAGGAGCTGACATGTCTCAATATCAAAAAAATACTAAGTTAAGAATACATCCAAATGATTCCTCACCAAATCACAAGGAAGTTTCCTCATCTGTGTTCATAGTAGCCTTATTTGTAATAGCTAGAAACTAGAAACAACCCAGATGTCCCTCAACTGAGGAATGGATAAACAAACAAACAAACAAACAAACTTTGGTACATCTACACAATGGAATACTACTCAGCTATCAGAAACAGCGAAATCATACAATTTGCAGCCAATTGGATGGAACTAGAGAAGTTCATCCTGAGTGAGCTAGCCCAGACCCAGAAGGACACACATGGCATCTATTCACTTATAATCGGATTTTAGCCATATAGTACAGGATAACTATACTACAACCAATGCACCAAAGGGAACAGGAACATAGACTTTTTTTCCTGTCAGTGAGACACTTTGCCCTAGTGGTGCTGCCTTGTAGGCCCCAGTGTGTGAGGAAGCTCTTGGCCCTCCTATGACTGCTGAACTGGGGCAGGGGACTGTTCTGTAGGGACACTCCACTCCAGAGGGGTGGGATGGAAGGGATAGGGGGTAGAGGGTGGGAGGGCAGGACTGGGATGGGTGGAAAGAGGACACTGTGATGGAGATGTAACCTGAAGTAATAAATAAATATTAAAAAAGAAAACATCTTTGAATGCCATATTCTGCAGATCTCTTGAGGTTTTTGAAGACCACCTGTCTATCTCCTTATATTTGGATAAGCAAATGTTGCTTGCCTCTTAGCAACTTGATTTCTGATTAACTTAGAAAATAACTGTGATAGACTGCCCTAGTACCTAACAAAATGACATGCTTGAATGACTATTAGTTTGCATTTATTAATTATCCTAAACAGTTTATGACAGTTGCTAACAAAAGGCCAAAACTTCACATTTCATTTTTAAGCGTTACCTAGGTACAATACCTTAAAAAGAGTTAACCTTAATTTTGTATCAATACACAAAGATCAATACCGATGTAGCCCAATATAATCTTAATTATCCATCAATAAACAAAGATCAGTACCAATTTAGCCAAATATAATCTTAATTTTGTATCAGTATATTAAAGGTATGAGAGCATATTCAATAATCTGTCCTTCTTTCTATATTATGTTTATATCCCATTTTTTTCTCAAGTCTTTTCACCCCTACATAGGAGAGAAAGAAGGATACAGAAAAGAAAAAGAGAGAAATCCCTGGGTCTAACCTCCAAAACCTATTTAACAAGACCATTTAACAGCTTGTAATCTCTCCCCTAAATAACAAGAAGTATTTATAACCCATCACATGACCAAAGTGGGGGAGAATCACCCACCCCGCCTTCTGGAGATAAGATGTTGCTCTCTTAAAATGACTTCCTGCTAATTTGGGACATAGTAAACCTGTTTGGGGCCCAAATAAGAACGGAAAATGTCATTTCTTAGTTTGGGAAGCTGCAGCCCTGCACTTCCTATATAATCAGATATATTTGTCCCTCTCAGGTCTCTGAGGTGGTTGAAGAATAGATAGCTAGAGTCTCATAGTTAAATTTTGAGTTGTTTGGGAATCAAGAGGGTGTTCTAAGAAGATGCTTTTTAAATTGTGATGAAAGTTGAGTTGGATATAGAACTTTAAACTCATGGAGATAGGTCAACAGTAGAATGTTGAAGTCAGGTGCCAAATACATAGAGACTGGACATTGGGATTGTATGCCAAGCCATATAACTCTCATAGTTTTGGCCTAATTACCTCTGTTGTTTTGTATTGTATTTATTATTATAAGAGTAAGAGCCATTTGTTGGACTGAAAGGGGGAGCTGTTGGGGGGAAAAGATATATCTTAAACTTAAAAAAAAAAGGAAGGGGATGGGTGGGTTAAGGCGGAAGAGGGTGGGAGGGTGGGACTGGAGGCGGGGTAGGGAGGGGATTTCAATTGAGATGTAACTTGAAGAAATAAAAAATAAAGTTAAAAAAAAAAAAGAACGGAAAAATGGTTAAGCATGTTAATAGAATCATTTGATGTTCAATCCTTTTGTGCTCACCTATTTAAATGACCTAAGAAGTTTGTAGACAGAAGCTGAACTTCAGGTGTATGTCTTTTTATGCGTACACATAATTTTATTATTGTTGTCATCAAGCCATTTCATATAAGGTGTGGAGTGGATTCCTGAAACAAAATAGGATTCTAGTCACGCTTGCTCTCCTACATTAAAATACCACACTAAGGTAGCTCACCCTCCATTCAATTATCAAACACTCTGCCCCATCCCCAGAGTTTCCTTTAAGGAATGTCCTCCCCTGCTGTCTTGTCTCCGTTTCTCTCCCTGAATCTTTCTGAGCCTTAAGGTGAGCAGCTGCTGAATAGCCAGTTTACTTGGAGAAATGAAACACCCGTTTAAACAACTCCCAAGCTATTCGAAGTCTCTGCCGGGTTGAGGCAGAAGGGGCCATCTGTGTCTTTTGCACATACATAGCTCAGGACCCGAGAGAAAATATTCCTCGTGGCTCTGGAGAAAATGACATAAAATGAATCCATTCTCCTGCCAGAGAGCATAATGAAACTAGAGAAGAGGTACAAAATCAATTCATTCTTATTATAATTTTCAGATTGCCATCTTCCCGTTTGTTCGGATGCAGGTCTGATGGCTCAAATTGGTCTTTGGAATATTTAAGGAGCTTTTTTAGCCCTTATTATTGGCTTATCAGTTCCAGTAATTTTACCTCCCAGAGTGAAATTGGCTGCTAACACTTGGAGCAAATCTGTGCTGCATTTTTTGGTGGGTTATGCAGCTTGTCACCTACTAGACTATAGTAAATGTGCTCCTGTCCTTAGGGAGACAGCTGCCAGACTGGATGCTTATCACAAGTGCACGGTCCTTCCAGGGGCCCTTTCCCAGCAGAGAGCCTTTGTGAAGCAATTACCTATTTTCGTCTTGCATCTCCTGTTTAGAAACTGTGTTCCCAGTTGGCTGTTACTTATCTAAATGCAGCTTTACACGTGATTCTTTCATTTCTCCTTCAAGGCCTCATAGAGATTAAGAAAGAAGAGAACAGGAAGAAGGATGACTGAGTTTGAAGACAGCTGGGTCAACTTCATTGCATTTCTCTCATGCTACACTGTAATCCTTGGAATATCCCTCTAGAAACTTTGTATAAAGGGTCGCTATGTTAGGGGCCAGGAAGGTGACCCGCTGGGTAAAAGCACGTGTCCTTCAAGCCGGATAACTGAAATTCAGCTCTGGAGCACATGCGCATAAAAAGAAGTCTGTAATCCCAGCTCTCCTACAGAGAAATCAGCTGTCCCCTGACTGCCTCATCTGACAATCCGTTAGCTTGGAGCATACAGCACGGAGGCAAACAAAAGAGAGCCCCTGTCTCAAGCAAGGTAGAAGGCAACTCCTCAACATTGTTCTCTGATCTCCACGCATGTGCACATCCATGGTACTCTCTCTCTTCTCTCATGCACACAGCGTCCACACGCATAAAGCACATACACAGATCAAAAAACAAATTTCCTTGTCTCGTTAAAATGATGCAAAATATTGTTTTAAAATTTATTTTTTATTTCTTCAAGTTACATCTCAATCACAATCCCCTCCCTACTCCCTCCTCCTGTCCCACCCTTCCACCCTCTTGCCCTCAACCCCCCATCCTCTACCTTTTTTTTTTTTTTAGTTTAAGGTATATCTTTTCCTCCCCAACTGCTCCCCCTTTCAGTCCAACAAATGGTTCTTTCTCTTATAACAATAAATATAATACAAAACAACAGAAATAAATAGGCCGCAATTATGAGAGTTATATGGCTTAGCATACATTCCCAATGTTCAGTCCGTATGTATTTGGCACCTGACTTTAACATTCTACTATCTAACCATCTCCATGAGTTTAAAGTTCTATATCTAACTCAGCTTTCATACTAACTTGCATCGCAATTTTAAAAACATCTTCTTGAAGACTGATGCTGTAATGTATGGAGAGAAAATGGGAACTGTCCAGGCAGCCACTGGTATGTTATTTCTTAGTTTTGGAAGCTGCAGGCTCTGCACTTCCTATATAATCATATATATTTATCCCTCTCAGGTCTCTGAGGTGGTTGAAGAATAGACAGCTAGAGTCTCATAGTTAAATTTTGAGTTGTTTAGGATTGAAGAGGGTATTCTGGATCTAAGATGCAAAATATTTTTAAAACCATTAAAAGAAAAACCACCCACAATTTTACCAACCAAAGATAAGGACTAATGATTTAGTGGTTTAGAAATAAAATAGCTCTTTATTTTGTGAGTTTAAAACATAGTGTTGAGAATATATTTTATATAAAAAAATTTAAATGACCTGTTCACTTACTACTATGTAAACTTTAGTAACTGTCATTGTTAGAGGTTGTCGAACAGCCTCTAGATGTGCCACAGCTTGTCAGTTTTCATTCAGGAAGCCAGTCTTCTTCTTCTCTCCTTTAAGGATTGTGGCAAAAAGCTTCCATATATACAGCAGGTCATTTTCCTAGGATGGACTCCAATAAGTTAAATTACTAGGTCAAAAGGCAGGAATGTTTTAAAGGCTACCTGTATTTTCCTTCAGAGTTTTTTTTTAAAGCTCTCTCAGATTAATTTATATTCCCACTAGCTGTGTAGCAAAATATTCATCTCACTGACCACTTGCCAAAGCTGTGCAAATTTTCAGCTTACCTCCACATTTTTGACTGCTAATCTTAATATTTCCCTAAATTACTTGGATTGGATCTGAAATAGCAATCTGTCCTGTCTACACTGTTCATTATGTTTGCAGTTTGAAAAAATTTACAATATTTTATGCAGTTTTTTTTTCATTTTATATGGGCAATTTTTTCTTCCCATTTCTTTCAGTCATTCTTATTGATTTTAATCTTCTAAACTTTGTCTTTCCTAGAAGCACATCTTACATTCCTACTGAAGTTAATTTTGGATTTTTTTTTTATAATTTTATTCCACTTGGTTTCATTGTGGGCACCGAGGTTCCAGTTGGATCTCCCCCCCAAACAGTTAACCATTCATTCCAACAATAAGTAGTGACTGGTTCTGTCTTCCCACTGATACTGGGAGGCTCCATGTGCTTATTCCTAAATTTGTTTTTAGACTCAGAAGGGTTGCTAGAGTTCATGTTCAGTGCCACCGGTCTGTTTGGTGTTAGCATCATATCTGGGAACTTCATCAGACACCTACTATATGATAAAAGAAGTAACCCCCCCCCTTCCTGGCTCCATTTGCTTTGGGTTAAAATTATTTTTTTAACTATCTGCTGTGGTGAAGAATATGAGAATCAGATTTTTAAGTTCCAGAGATAAATCCTCTTCATGGTTTGGTTGGACAGATTTGTTTAAACCTGCACACAAACCTAACCTCCATCAAGGACTCAACTTGTAAGCCTCTGTCACAAACAGAATTCTTACTCTTAAATACTGACCTTTGGATCACCTTGGTGATTTTCAGTCACCTTGAGCATTTGGTGACAACCCTGAAATGGAATGAGTCATATTCCTTGGAATTTCAATTAATAACTGATCATGAATGAGAAGGGCTGTTTGGGGACTATGTTGGCCAAAACATAAAAAAAAAGTCATTGACTATAAGTCAGTGATGAATAGACAGGTGGACAGAGGGAAGGAAGGATGGATGGACAAGTGGGTGATTATTAAAGATGGACCTATGAAGCAAGAGATCTGACCTCCCCAAACACAATGGTGACTGTAGCTTGGAAATATCTTACATCAAGTCTAATAATGTCCACATATTACATAGAATAAGAAAACTAACTACTCATTGGGTTATTCCAGGTATTTTATAGGAACTTTGTATATATTATCTAATAGGGAAAAAAGGTGAAAGGAAGGAAGGTTTATTCCCAGAGGTCACAAAAGTAAGGAGCAGTCCCAGTTGCAGATTCCTGTCTCGTGAGCTGCAGTCCTTTGCCGTCACTTCAGCTCTATTGCATGGGCAGGTTGAATGTGTAGGGTTTTAAAGGAAAGAATATCATTTCTACTGTTTCAGGGTCAGCATGTCATAAGTAGCAAGGCAGTAAGGTTTTAGAAATGGAGTTCCGCTAATGATTATTTACTCTTGCAAAAGAAGTGTAAGGTTCATTTCCTCCTCTCTGTTGTGTGAACAGTCTCATGCCATGAAGAAGGCTACTGGTGTCTGTTTCAGGATAAGAGGGTTTCATTAGGATTAATGTTGCTTTTCTTTTCCTTCACAGCCCATGTCAATGGTAATTGCATAGACATTCCTCTCAAAGACCTGACCTGGCATCTAGTCTTAACAAGAGCAAGCCTGCTTTAATCTACTTTCCAGTCTGCCACTCTCCATCCCCACAAGATAGTCTAATTATGGCAGATGCAGGGTTGTGAACTGTGGTTTACTTTTCTTTAAAAAAAAAATGACATTAACGTTGCTGTAATCATTCTTTAGCTGCACATATTAGAGATTCCTTCCCCAGAGCCCCCAAACACTTTGCAAATATGATCTCATTAACCCACACACCAACCCTCTGTGGTAGGTCAGCCGTCTTGGCAGCATTTGGGAATTGAATTATGCAAAGAGAAAGTAGGCTTTTCCCGAGAAGCCTGCCAGCTGGGGATGGGATCAGGATTCACATGGACTCTTAGGATTGCCCAGCCCCCTATATATCACCAGGCCTGACATTCTTATTAAACAAACAGGAAATTGAGGTGGAGAGGCATGCTAAATTCTCAAGTTCTCAGTCACAGATATATGTCTTTATCATCTGAGAAGTCTTAAAAAAAAATACTGTTGTCCAGGTTTTGCCTCAGACCGATTTAAATAGAGTTCTTGGGTCTTAGCAGATCAATAGTTTTAGAGGCTTCTTAGGTGAATCTAATAAATAGGCAAGGTCAAATTTTGAATAGATAGCAGCTGATCCCGGAAAAGTAGCCTGTGCATCCACCTCAGTATAGGGGCTCTCCATGGCTTCACATAGTCATTCTGTACCATACAGTGGCTCATACCTCACGTTCTTGAGGTCTTATGCAGACTGGCATCTTTCATATAGGAAATGATTTGAGCTGATTTCTTCACTTTGTGCTTGATTTCATCAGCAAAGGTATCATAAAGCAGAGGCCATATGATATCATTGCTTTTGTATAGGTTGCCTTCTCTATTTTCTATCATACACTTGGGCTTAGAAGTATTAGCCCCGTCACTTCCTCTGGCGTTATAAGGATTACAGAATGAATCAGACGCTCGTCATGGCATCCACAGTAGGTACTCCATAAATGGTTGCACTTACAAAGCTTGTATCACCTTGGGATAGTGCAACACGGAGACTGTCAGTGCTCACGAATATACATATTCATAGGTAAATACAGCCATTGTGCCAATATGGAGCATTCTGTACACCTTGTAAAACTTGGCTACAAGGAGGGTGGGAGGAAGAAACAATCAGCCTACTAATTCTCACTTTTTTTCATTAATTAATCTTTTCACTTCCCTTTAGAGAAGGGGAGATCTCCTATGGATATCAACTGGCCTTGGCATATCAAGCCTCAGTAGAAGAAGATGGCCCTTTGAGTCTCTTATCCTTAGATAGAAAATGGCACTAGAGAAAGTAACAGTGGCTGAGGAGAAAAATAACACAACTTTGAGTCTCTTATCCTTAGATAGAAAATGGCACTAGAGAAAGTAACAGTGGCTGAGGAGAAAAATAACACAAAGAACATTTCTAAACTTGATTGTTTTCCCCTCTGAGAAAGGAAACACTTTCTTCTGAAACTTTATGTCTGGCATATCTATAATGGATTTCTTGGATCCTGTTAGCCCTTTGGGTTTTAAGCTATAGACCTCTGACTGTAGTCTGGGGCGTTTCCCATCTCAGCTCAATGGACCTTCTTCTTTTGCTTCTATTATTTTTGGTAGTAAGTCAGTCTTACTGAGGCCTTCTAAGTGACTCCGGTTGACTTTGAATGCCCACCCCCATCATATCTTTTGTTTGAGAGCTGGGCTTGTGTCTAATTTCCTCTTTCCCTGACACATGAGTCCCTGAGTTCCTGTACAACTGTGGAGCTCTTTCACTTTTAGAAGTCCTGCTTCTGTATCACACAAACCAGGAAAATTCAAAAGGAAATAAAGTGACAATCACTCCCAGCCCCTGGGGTAAGCTGTTGTGCACCTGTCTAGACAGATTTGTGCACCAGACAAATCGGCCCCCTCACTTCCTGCCTCCCATGGCCCACAGCCCTTCTGGGGGAGAAATTTGTCATGGTATGTGTTGCTTCTGCATGGTCAGAGCAGGACACACCTTGGAGGTGAGGTGCTCAGTAAGTTAATCACTAGTCAATTGAATCACATCCATAGACATGGATGAGCTAAGATATCTGTTATCAGTCCCTAATGATAGCACTCCACTTAAAGAGCAGTCAGGCTTATCCCTCACCTTCAAGGGACTTTGTCTTATCAGAAGTCTGCAGCAAGTAATAGTATTTCCATTCCTACAACTATTCTTACATGCCACACCTAATCATTATTTTCATATAGTACACTTTCCTATGTGTGTTGTGAATATATGGCTGTTTTCCTGTGTGTGTAGATACACATATGTGTGGGTGCTTGTGTTCCTGTGAACATGGAGGCTCAAGGTGGATGTTGAGAATCTTCTTAAATGACTTTTCTGCCTTATTCATTGAGGTATGATCTCTCAGTCAAACTCAGAGCTCCTCCTATATGACTAGTCTTGTTTGCCACCTTGCTCTGGGGGATCCCCTATCTCTACCTTCCAAGGCTAGACTTACAGGCAGGCCAGCCACCCATCTGGCATCCATGTGGCTTTCTTTCTGGGGATTAGCAGTCTGTCCTCATGTTTGCACATCAAGTGTTTAACTGCTGAGCCATTCCTTAGCTCCTTATCCTACACATTGATTGAGGTAGAAATTCTACATAACTGTAATGAGCTTTAATACATTTTTAGAAAAGTGCCTGAAGTTCCTTGGTGGCTATGTTTTCATTCTCAGGTCTGAGATAGGGTGGATCATCAAGCCCCACCCACCTTTCATCGTTATTTCCTGCTCCATGCTCCAAACACTTTATAAACATTCTCTCTTACATCTGCTACCCCTGTTCTATAGAATGTCCCTTTCCCACTGTCTTTCTGGTCCATTCTTACTCATCTTTCAAAACCCAGACCACACCTTAGTTCTTATGTCTTGCACTATATTTTTAGTACTCTCTGTGATCATTATCCCATGGACCACTGATACTGCTTTCAGCCATCCAGAACTCTATGCACCATTTCTTTTCACATACATAATAGTTATAGTATAGGTCCAGAAAGTGTTTTGGCTCAAGAATACAAAGTGAAGTACAAACATGGGCCTTTCCCCTCTCGTACTTCTGAACAAATATTAAGTGGCCCGAGGACTGAGTCATGATTACTTAGTTCATCTTTGTATCTCCCAACTTCTGTTTCACACTGCATCTAGAATGTACTAGTACATGGTACAATGCAGGTATTTTAGATGAATGAATGAACCACAATCAGGTCCATCGTTTTGAGGCCAACTTGTCCTATCTAAAAATCTTATTTGCTTGGGTTGGATTAAGCCAGATATGGAACACGGAGAAGAACTGGAAATTGGGAGACATGTTTTCTCTGTTGAATGGGCTCCTATGCCGCTTTGAGAGCACCTAGAAAAATCCTCAGAGTTTCTCCTGTGTAGAGGCAACCCATTTCATTTTCATGTGGATTATAGACTCCTGACATGGAGCCTGAAGCACCTGATCTGGGACTGTGGGTGTTTTCAGTGTGTACTCTGACCTCCCAGCTTAGTGTGACACACACTGGTGCTTTCTGAGTATTCATAGACTGGATGACCCCAGAACAGTGTCTGGGACACCCTTCTATACCATGTCTTTTAAGATATTTTGACCTACCATCAGTCATCATGGATGCATTCTCTCTAGGAGAAGTCATTTGTTCAATTGTCACCCTTCTGTCTTTGGACTGCTCTCTTAAAAAAAAAAAAGAATCCTGGGTTTTGTGTGGATGCTTCAGTTAATGGAACAAGGTGGTTTCCATTTTCATGTGATTGGAAATGGGCCACTTGTGTTGACTGTGAGAGTAATGGGCAGGGCTAGGGAGGAGGTCCTGTCCTTCTGGGGCTCTGTATTTGGTATGATAATGTCAGGGAAAGAAATTAACGATTGAATGGGAGATGGTGGGGGAAGAAACTAACCTACCTAAAGAAAACGAATATGAAAAAGAGTTCTCCAAGGGAAATACAAAGCGGTGGCATTCATCATTAAAAAGAGGAGCTTCAATCATCTACCATCTCATTTCATTTCCATTGTGTGTTTGAGTGAAGGCACAAGTGAGAACAGCAATGGAGAATGAGTTCTTAAAGCCATTTTATACATGAACACTGAATAAGAAAGAGCTTTAATTTCAACCTTGTGGATAGGGGAAAGAAAATCTACCAATTCTGAACCATTTTCTTGGGAATCGATGAAATGCTTCTGAGTCTCCCATGCTTTCTAGTATAAGGAGGCTAGGACACAGCAGTATTCAGGGCTCACAGAGAAAGTACTGAAGAGCAGGCCAGGTGGGGCCTGGGGTGAGGGTGAGGGTGCTCATGGCCTCAGCTCTTGGCAAATGCATCCTCCCACGGCAGAATTAGTTTTCAGCCCTGTCTGCTTTCTCTCTATGTCATGGCCCTGCAGCCTGTCCAGAGTGGGATACCTTACTTCTTGCTTTACACATTTTCCGGAGTCACCTGGGCCCCTACCTGTGTAACTCTTCTCTCTTAATGCAAGGCAGTGTGAAAGGTTACAGACAAATGGAACTTTTGTAAATCTAATCATCTTTCAAATGTACGCTGGAGCTTTCTATTAGCAGAGGCTGGGCTGAATCTGGGACAAAATGAAACCGACTGTAGCTATCTCACTTATATTCTAGTTTGTCTCCTCCGAAAGGTAGCTTTCCTTTTAATCACCAATTTTCTTAAAGCTGACTTTCCTAAAACAAAGACCAGGGGTCTGCAATTTGCAACACAGCCGTGCCCTCTGCCAGTATGCTCCTCCTCCTCCCTGTCAGATCAGGGGGCATCTGGGATAGAACTTCCCATGCCTCTTGTCTAATTCCTTGAACCTATACCAGACTATGTGCAGAGCTAGGAGGGGGGGCAGGACAGGTAGCATTGAGCTACGGGATTAATCCGTGGCCAAATTCTATACCCAGCTCCCCTGGTACCTAAAAGTCTCTGTTTTTGTTACACTGCCCAACACCCCCCACAGTCAAGTAGGATTCATCCTATAGCATGCTGCTTCTTGTCAGTGCTGTCCAGTATTTCTGTGTCAGAAGCATGCTCATAGCTAGGGATGGATGGAGATGCTGACTGGTTCTGGCTTCACACAGCTCCCCTGGATGAACTTTGAGCTATAGAAAGCTTCAGATCTTTCACCTAGCAATTAGGAAAAGGCCTTAGGAGCCCAAGACCGGGTAACGTGGTGGAAAATCTGGTGTGGGGTCTGATTAGTAGACAAACAGGTTATTTATTTCACTGAGTTTCTCTTCCCTACCTGTAAAGTGGACATATTAAGACTTACCTCAGAAAACTGTGATTATTAGAGATGATGTATACACAGCATGATAGATGCCAAATAAATGAAACATAGGTGTTGTTCATTAGTAGTAAAAATGCAATTGTTTTATCTCCACTCTATTATCCCTGCCTTATTCTCTCTCTCTCTCTCTCTCTCTCTCTCTCTCTCTCTCTCTCTCTCTCT
>CAJQZJ010033149.1:404828-419313 GCA_907164525.1 Lophiomys imhausi
TCTCTCTCTCTCTCTCTCTCTCTCTCTCTCTCTCTCTCTCTCTCTCTGTGTGTGTGTGTGTTTCTATCTGCCTGTCTGTCTCTGTCCAACTGTCCCTCTCCATCACTTCCTCCCCAATTTAAGAATTACACATCTCAGGGCTAAAATAGCCCCTGGAGCATCTCAGATATAGACCCTGTGATTGAGATAGTACCATCCCTAGCCCAAGGATTATATCGAACACAGGCAGATATAGAACTGAGGACTCCTGGGGAACCCTACTAGATGCTCAGTCTACCTTCTCTATTATGACTCTCTGTCCCTGGGTGTGGCCACATGACAGACATTTATCCCTAGGGAGCCTGCTTAGGACTGGGGCGGGTGCTATAGTTGTCAACCTCCAGAAAGGGTAGTGTTTTTGCTGTTTCCTTCTTAAACCCTCAGGAGCACTTTATACTTCAAAGCTCTTTGAGAAAACGTCTAAACCAGCTCATCTCCAGGGGCAGTACAACTCAGCTAAGATTTCTAATGAAATTCTCTTATAGAGGTAGTTTGATTTTTTTTTTCACTTAAAAAATATCCTATAGTTGCTCAGCATGGCTAGTACAGCATGAATGGACCTGAGTGAGCCTTTGATCTAATTTTTGTGTGTATGTGATTTCTCAATAATAAATGGGCTTTTATTGGGAGACAGGTTGACGACATTGGGCCTGCTTTCTGTTGGTCTGTGGTGAGTTGGGAGCTAGCTGCAGCTATGTTCTCTTTTCTTAGTCCTATAGTAAAACTGTGACTTGACACATAGTTGAGTATTGTTATATAGGCGCTTTCAATATTCCAGGCATTGAAGAGAGAGAGAGAAAAATTTGTGTTCCATCCAAAAAAATAGCATCCAAACGAATGTCAGGTGACAAGTTAGCATAGTCGTGAGAGATGTGATCCATCACAAAGGAGAGAAGAACTATTGATTATGCTGCCCATAAAAGAAAAGTGCATCCTCTAGAAGAACAGCAAGGAAAAATAGGGAGCCTGCAATGTGGCTGGCTGCCTTCAAGTCACTCCCTTTGTGTGATGGAAAATACCCTGCACTGCCTCTGATTTCTTCGACTCAGCCTGGATACGGAAACCAATACCTTGACCATCCAAAGCAGAAGCGATGTTATAGACCGCCATGTTGAGTAATGTTAGTGAAGGGCCGAGTGGTTCTCCCACCAGGAAACACTCCCAGGCTGTGGGTGGAGGGCAGAGGGTAGAATGAGGACTAGAGGGGAGGAACTCTACTCTGTGTAGTACTGAAAAGGGGAGGGAAAAGTCAGGGGTGCCCAGGATCTGGCTCTAGGGAGCAGTCACATTGGAGATGTTCATTTTAGTGGGGTCACCAGTTCAGTTCAAACCCTACCAGCCAGAAACCATCCCTGCTTGATGGCTGATGGGAAATTAGCTCCCACTTTTCCATTGGCTTTTTGAAAGTTTTTGTGACAATGAAATGGTTTTTCCTTCCTAGATGATGGACAAAAGGTAGGATGGAAAACAGGTGCATATGTTAGAGAGGATTCTGCTGGAACTGGCGTGGAGGAATGAGTCCCAAAAGGCACAGCAAGAGAAGGCATGAGGGTGATAGGGATCATGAGGGTCAGAGGAAGGGAACAGAGAAGGAAATGCTTTATTCCTCTAGTGAAGACTTTCTCAAACTGTGGGTCACAACCCTTTCCACAGGGGTCATCTGAGGCCCTCTGAAAACCCAGATATTTACATTATGATTCACAACAGTAACAGAATTACAGTTACGAAATAGCAACGAAAATAATTTTATGATTGGGGGTCACCACAACTTGAGGAACTGGATTCAGTGTTACAAAAGTTGAGAAGTACTGCTCTAGTGCCAGAAGTTAATTGGGGGTGCAGGGATCCTGATGTTAACCAGAAGGCAGACGAGCTTAAGAAGCTTGGAGATGAAGTTGGGCTGAGTTTTATGGAAAACAAAAACAAAAACAAAACCAAAAAACCTCCTCCTTAGTTCTTGAGGACACAATGCCCCTTTCTCTGATCCTCTTCTGGCTACTGACTCGAGTCCTTATCTAATCTCAGCACGAGAGGGGCTAGTTTATGGGCTGACTCCCACATTGAGTTTGAAGCTTTAACTCTTCTTGTTTTAGGCTATCGCAAAACCTAAAACTGTTAGAAAAACTGAAGTTGCATTTGGAATTCAATGACTTTATTTGATTCTGGTGTGGTCACTCATCCCAAAGAAGTGGAGAAGGGTATTGTCTCTAGGTACTAAGAAAGCTACAGGAGATGGAGCACATTTACTAACATCTGTCAATCCTGCCATACTTCATGACATGTTTTGTTTTTGACATTCACTCTTGGTTGAGCTTTACAAACCTCCACCCAGGCCATCTGGTCAAACATCAGTAGACCCAAGGTTTCTTGGTAAGAAGAAAACTCACCACAGGCTATTTCAAAGAACCAAACTCATTGGGGAGATATATTTTGTGTCATAACATGGGAACAAGGACAAGAAACAGGAAAGAGCTCATGAAAAATGTGGGTAGAAAATATTTTCTTTTCTTTCTTTCTTTCTTTCTTTCTTTCTTTCTTTCTTTCTTTCTTTCTTTCTTTCTCTCTTTCTTTCTTTCTTTCTTTCTCTCTATCGCTTTCTTTCTCTTTCTTCTTTTTCTCTTTCTCTTTCTCTTCCATCCTTCCTTCCTTCTTTTCTTTCTTTCTTTTTGTCTTTCTTTCTTTCTGGTCCTACCTGTGGTAGGAGCTTATTAAAACCAACTGTGAGAATGTTTTTGTTTAATCCCAGGTGGGCTGCTTAAGACACAGGTATAAAGTATTAATGGTCTCCTGAGCTAGCAGGGACATTGCTTAACCAGCTGAGGAATTTTAACTGTGAGGACTTGGGAGAGAGAAATAAAAAGACAGAGCCCTGAGGAGAAGGAGGCTCTACAAAGGAGGAGAAAAAAGCCAGAGCCCCCTTAGGAGAAGGGAGCTACAAAGAGAAAAGAGAAGGAACTCCACAAAGAAGTAAAGGAGAATGGGCTTTACAAAGATATAAGAGCAAAGAGAGTCTACAAAGAAGTAGGAGAAAGCTCTACAAAGAAGCAAGAGAAAAGGCTCTACAAAGAAATAGTAGAAAGCTCTACAAAGAAGAGAAAGGGCTACAATGTAGAAAGCAGTTGCTGCTGTCCCAGCTGCTGGTGCTCCCCGAAACTGGTGCTAGTTCTTCCTGCTGCTGTCTCCTGGTTTCCTGGACTTCTAATGAGACTGGTATTACCCTCAAAGAATCCAACGACCCTAATCAGCAGGAAGTAGCTCAAAGAGACCTACGTCTCTTCTCCCTCTAACCTTCTTTCTTTCCCATCTAGGGTTGGGGGGTTGAAGGGAATGAGGAATGTAAGGTATTAAGTACAATAAATTAAGGGTAGTAAAATAAATTAAAATGTATAATTAATATAATACAAAGTAGTAAAAGCTGCCTTTCTACACCTACCAGTTCTGTCATTTGCAGAACAGGATGCATGAGAGTGTTGGATTTAATAATGATCTGAGATTTTTATGATTTATCATATTTGGATCATAGCTTTGGGAGATAAAGGAGAAAAGGAAATCAGTGTAGCTCATCATTTACTATAGTAGGTGTGCAGTACCCTTTCTATATAGGTCACATAACTTAGTAGGCTTTCTATATAGGTGACATAGCAGTAGACATGGAGCACCCTTTCTATATGGGTGACATGACTCATTTGCTTTGTGTAGTGTAATTAGATATCATTCTTTAGATTGTCTGCTTTTAATACAGTCTATACGGTCAGTCAAGTGATTGCTGGCACGGTTCTCCTCCATCATGGTGGGAGCCTTGTGTCGGACATGAAAAGTCTGCTGGAGAGCAGCATGCTGAAGCTCTGAAGAATCCTGAGAGAAGTACAGAGAACAGCTTCTACTTGTCTTTGCAGTGTATCACCTGCACAAAAGTTTATATGTGGGGTACAGTTTGTGGGGGGATAATACTGGTGAAGAAGAGGATGGGGTGGAAAATGAGCCAATGCCTGCTGCTGCTACCCTGCCAGATGCTAGAAGTCACTCAGGCTCAGGCTCAGAGTGAGTGTGTTTTAGTGTGTGTAAGCTCTTTCATCCACCTCTTGAACTCATTGGGATGAGTACTTGAACCATCATTGGCCCTTCATCTCTAGCAGCTTAGAAATGTAGATGCTTGCTCTAAGAATGAGAGGTAAGAGGGGAGCTCAGTGTAGGTACTTCTTCTTTGGTAGGATATTTGGTTCCCTGGGCATATATTAGGTGAATTCCCATGTAGTATCTTCTCTTCAAACTGTACTTAAGCAACCAGGAAGTTTTCTAAGAATCTTTTGCTGAGTAAGGGAGGAATAGACCTTAAAATTGGGAACTCAGATCTCCTCATGATGAAAAAAACCAGAGCGCAGTCAACTGAAAAGATGCTGGACATATTTGGAGACACGTTACCTGCATCACCTATTTAACCAATGTGGGCTCTTCACTGTAACATCTGCTACCCCAGTACACCCCGTACCATCAGTTCAGTGGGGGATGTTGCTTAGATCTCCCTCCCTCAGGAGTTTAGAGATTGCCATTCCTGACCTAGCTTCCTTCCACACATTCCTGAGTCCATTTGGCTCTGTCATGTTGCAGTTACGCCTGATCAATAGTCTTTTTAAAGAAGCTTTGCCATTTAAACACAAGCCCTAAGCATTTTGCATTCCTTGACTGCTTGAAAAGTTCAGCTTTGTTCTATGTTCAGTCCTAAAAATACCTTAGTGAGTGGGAGGCCATTGTAGGCCATTCTTACAGGTGAGGGTCTCCTGGCTTGACAATAAGCTGTTTCGGGCAAATTCTTTATCACCTTCACACTTTCAGGAAGTGGACTAAGTTAATGGCAGAGTACAGAAATGAGCTGTCACCAAATACTCTCAGCTGCACAGAAGACAGACGAGCACTGTGTGGTGTACGAGGCAGCAACCAAGATCCTGAGTGTTGTTGAATACTCAAGTTGAAATGACTGTGACATGCTTAAAACATTTTTTTTTCTTTTCAAGACAAGTGTGTGTAGACAGTATTGACTACAAGTCGATTGACAATCTTCAGTCTGTGTTTTTGAATGCGCATGTGGAGATCCAAAGTCGACATCCATTGTCTTCAGGGCTGTGATGCTTGATCCACAATTGATGCTGGTTATTTCATTCTCAGCATTCCTGAGATCAAACAGTGTGGTCCCAAAGCCCCATAAATGCAAGATGATTTCTCGATATGAGTGAAATAATATACTTGTTCCCTTTGCTCAGAATTGTTTCAAAGTGGCTAACAAGGCCTGATCTGTTTTGCTCGATCCTTAGAGAATGAAACCTCAATGAGATACAGGCTGTTCAGGCGTGGAGCTCTTTACACCCTGTTTATCTAATTCTTCTGTCTAAGTAAAGCTTCCTTTTATACTTGATTGGTTTTTAAAGCCTAATATTTGGCAATTAAACCTTCTTTATTCTAACAATGGGGTGACACTTTCCTGAATACCTTAGCACAGAGGTGTCACCCACAGAACCAGAGACTAGCTTCCCTGGAGAGGTGCTTCTCTGAGACCAGGGTCTCTCAAAATCATCACCGAGCACAAACATGGGCACCTGGCAGAGCTTTGTGGAGAATGGAGAGCAGATCATGTCAAAGCAGGTAGAATCTTTGTCTTCAGAACCACTGTGTGTACCCTCTTATACCAACTTCTTGTTGCTGCACCAGTAGCTAAGGACCTTGGTCCCTCCATTGCCCAGACACTGCAGAGTCAATAATCCATATGATCAATTCCTGCTGGCCACCTTTTTAAAAATTTCATTTGCCCAAGAAGAGTTGGTTGAGTTACCGTTCAAATGCCATAAAAAGGGAGGATGGTAAGCAAATGGTGGCTCTTTTTCTGAGAAAGGATCAACATGCTTGCCTCTTATTGCCTGTTACTGCCTCAGCACACACCTATGCACACATGTGCTCATGAGTATCCAGGCATGTGAGTCTGAGCATCTAGAACAGACACAGTGGAGCCACACTCTGCTGTTCTGTCCTCTCTGTGGTAGGAAAAAATCCTCTATCTCTAGAGTTATCATCTGACCTGAAGTTTACTCCATGCCAGCTGGCCCTTCCCAGAAGCCTAGTTTAGTCACATAAGCAATTCTTCATTTCTTTGTGAGTGTGTTTAGTCTTTTATTCTCACATATGAGTCCAGAGTGATGCTTAAGGAAGGCTAAGTCACTGCCACCAACCCCATCAGATTCACCCTGAGGTGATTAGCCCCGCCACCTGACACCAAGACCTGCGACACACATCTTAATGTGTTTGCCTTTTCTCCTGTGCCAAGAATGCAAATGATTTAAGGGTTTTTTTTTTTTTTTCTAGACCTTTAATTCTTTGTTAAAGACATCCTCTGGGAGATGACTGGATCTATTGAAAATCTGCCACAGTAAACATAGTGTATTTGTAAGCCTCTTTAGGTACCTCTTCCTGAGGCCAAGGTGTCCCCTGGACACTTGGAACATTTTCACATCTAAGAATCATTGTTTTACCAAGTAGAAGGCTGAGCTGGTGTGTGTGGATGGTACAAGAGGCAAGGGCCTGTGGGAATGATCTCTGAGGTGACTGTTCTGGAAACTTCTGGACAAGCTGGTTCTGAGATGGACTAGCTCACAGGGACAAGGTGTATCTGAATGGATCTCTCTCTCTCTCTCCCCACAATATGGCTCAAAGGTCAGAGACCTGCATCATGCAGGAGCTTGTCTTAGGCCCCAGTCTCCTCAAAGGCTGAGTCAGAGTCTGCATTTTAATTCTATTCCAGTTGAGCTATAGGTGTGTGGAGAAAAGAGCCATCCCATTATTCTTTTGGCCATTTGTTGTTGTTTTTTCACCAAATAGGTCATTTGGCTGTTCTTTTGGTCATTGTTCCTCTGAAATATAGTGTCTCAGTTATTGTTCTGCTGCTGTGACAAAACAAAACTTTATTTTTTATGTTTATTTATTCAGGTGACATCTGCATCATAGTGCCCTCTTTAACCCCTCCAGTCCCACCCTCCCACCCTCTACCCTCTCTCTGGAGTGGAGTGTCCCTACATATCAGTCCCCCGCCCCAGTTCAGCAGTCATATGAGGGCCAAGAGCCTCCTCATACACTGGGGGCCTACAAGGCAGCACCACTAGGGAAAAGTGTCTCATGGACAGGAAACAAAAGTCTATGTTCATGTTCCCTCTGGCACATTGGTTGTAGAGTAGATATCCTGTACTATATGGCTAAAATCTGATTATAAGTGAATAGATGCCATGTGCATCCTTCTGAGTCTGGGTTAGTTCACTCAGGATGAACTTCTCTAGTTCCATCCATTTGGCTGCAAATTGCATGATTTTGTTGTTTCTGATGGCTGAGTAGTATTCCGTTGTGTAGATGTACCATAGTTTTTTTTTTTTTTTTTAATCCATTCCTCGTTTGAGGGACATCTGGGGTTTTTCCAGTTTCTAGCTATTACAAATAAGGCTGCTATGAACATGGATGAGGAAACATCCTTGTGGTTTGGTGAGGAATCATTTGGATATATACCCAGAAGTGGTTTGGCTGGGTCTTGAGGTAGAGCTATTCCAAGTTTTCTAAGATATCGCCAGACTGATTTCCATAGTGGTTGTGCAAGCTTGCACTCCCACCAGCAAAGGAAGAGTGTTGTTCTTTCTCCACACCCTCTCCAAAATGTGCTGTCATTTGAGCTTTTGATCTTAGCCATTCTGACAGGTGTGAGATGGAATCTCAGAGTCCTCTTGAGTTGCATTTCTCTGATGATTAAGGATGCTGAGCATTTCTTTAAGTGTCTCTCAGCCATTAGGGATTCCTCCTGTGTGAATTCTCTGTTTAGGTCTGTCATCCATTTTTTATTGGATTATTTGGTTTCTTGGTATTTAATTTCTTGAGTTCTTTGTAAATTATGGATATTAGCCCTCTGTCAGATGTGGTTGGTCAAGATTTTTTCCCAATCTTTAGGTTGCTGCAAAGTACAACTTTTAACAGAACATTTAGTGGGGCTTATGGTTTCAAAGGGTCATGGTTGAGGAAAGTCATGGGGTAGGAACAGTTGAACACCTACATCTTGATCCATAATCAAGAGTCTGAAAAAGATACTAGAAATGATGCAAATCTTTTGAAACCTCAAAGCCCACCCCCATTGACACATTTCCTCCAACAAGGCCATACCTTCTAATCTTTCCCAACAATTCCACCAGTGGGAACTAACTATTCAAACATGGGAGTTTATGGACACTATTCTCATTTAAAATACCACATATAAGGATTTGAGAGAATGATCACTTAGGAAGATACAGGAAGCCAGTTAGCAGGAATTGGCACCTGGGTTTCTGACTAGAGTCTTTGGATAATAGAAAGACCAAGATATCCAACAATTGCAAGAACAGTAGATAGTTAGCAAGAGGGTGTACAGAGAACAGATCTTGAATGGCCAAAGATCCCACCTGCCTTAACATGCATTTCTCTTTATCCCCAACACCAATTACTCTTAAACTCCTATGAGCTACCCACTTCTAGTTTGGATAATGATTTTGAGAGACCCTGGTTACTAGGAAGTTAATTCTGTGGCTATTTCTATATTCTTGGCATAAATAAAATTTTAAGCAGTAACTATAAAACAGGTATAAAAGTCTACTGACATTTTAACATCCCCCCATGAGTACCCTGACCTAGCTTTGCCATAGCAAATACAAATGTCAAATGGGAGATGTAGTGTACTAATGTTTTCCTCAAAGATTAAGGAGACGTATTTTTGAGACTAAACAAAGGTGCTAAGTAAGGTTCCATTCCTCTTGCAAATGTACTATGATCATCTCCCACTTTCAAGCAAGCTGTAGGTAGACTGAGACCAGGGCCCTCTCCCTCTTGATCTTACTTGAGAGATACTATCCCACTGTGTCATTGATGCTCATGAAAATATCCCTTGCTTTCAGATCTTGACCTAAGCTAAGGCCCTATTTTTAAAAACTAAAATATTTTAAATTAGATTTTGAAAACTTCATTCATGTATGCAATATACCTTGATAGTGTCTGTCTCCTCACTCCCCTTCTCAAGTCTCTCCCCAAGAACTCCCAACACATCTCCTACCAACTTTGTGTGTCTCTCACCACCTATTGCAATAAGAAGTGTCTCTGGCCATGGTTGAAACACAAATCTATGCTACAAATAGTTAGAAGAAAGTTTAGCCACATGACTATTTACCAAAATGACAGCAGTAGGTTCTCCTGGGACCTACTTTGAGTCTGGCTACATCTTGATCTCTGGGAACCAGTGATAAGCAGACCTGGTTCAGGTTAGATGAAACCAGCCTACCACCTTGCTTGTTAAAGAGTCAGAGAGAACACTCAACTCCGTGACAATGTACAGAAGGTTAGCATAGCACGGACAGGAAGGGAGAAATAATCTTTCCAAAAGCTGCTCTTAACCTACCACCTACTGCTGTTTCCTGTGCAACAATGTCAGAGTTGGGACTGTAAAGAATGAGCAAAGGGTTTAAGAAGCACTGCTGGTTTTGACTTTCAAATCAATTTTTAATGAACATCTTCCTCATCCATGCTTAAAGAACTGGCTTAGTCATAACCAGGTCTCACTGGCAGTGAACCCTCTTCTTAGAAGTCTCTCTTAAAATTCTATTGCCTTTTAAAAGCTTAGGTCCAGCTGTAGGTTAGAGTTATGGATGTTATGTTCTTTGAGGAGGGTCTCTGTGCTTAAAGGTGCAAGTGATCAACACATGTCACATTCAATGAGGACATATGATACCACCAATAGTGTGATCACTACTGCTGTGCAAAGTGGAAGGACGTATGATACCATCCGCTGTGCAAAGTGGAAGGACGTATGATACCATCAATAGCGTGATCACTACTGCTGTGCAAAGTGGAAAATTTCTCTTCACTGCCTTGCTATCCTAGGAGACCTGAGAGTTCCCTGTGTCACTGCAGATGAGTTTTAGATGACAAAGAATTTATGGAACTTTTTTGCCGTGGCATTTTATGGTTCTCTTTCAAATGTAACACCTCTCTCTCTCTCTTCCTCTTTCCCTCTCTCTCTCTTTCTCTCTCCTCCCTTTCTCTCCCACCCCCCTGTGTGTGTGTGTGTGTGTGTGTGTGTGTGTGTGTGTGTTGTATGTGCAGGTATATGTGAGTGTGTGTATACACATGTGTAAGCCAGACAGAAATCAACCTTGAATGTCATATTCCCCAGGCTCTATCTACCTTAGTATTTTTAATATACATTTTTAATGTTTCCTTGTGGGTATTTTGTCTGCATGTATGTATGTGTACCATGTGATATCCTTCATGCCCATGCTGGCCAGAAGAGAGCACCAGATACTCTGGAACTGGAGTGAAAGATGACCTTTAGTCATCATGTGACTGCTGGGGACATCCATGAGAGTGGCCAGTGCTCTTAGCTGCAGAACCATCTCTGTACCTTCCTCCCTCACTTGTTCTTTAAGACAAGCTTTCACACTGGCATAGGACTTGACAAACAGCCTAGGCTAGTGGTTCCCTAGGTCTGCTTCCCCAGCACTGAGGCTGTGCTTGGCTTCTCACATGAGTTCTAGAGGTTGAGCACAGGTAACTCACGCTTGTACCAGCTAAACTATCTCATCAACTGCTTTCTCGTTAAAAAAAAAAAAAAAAAAAAGTGAACTACAGCACTTGCTGCTTTTAATGTTCGTTAAGCGATTCCAGTCCAGCCTCAATCTCCCTACTAAGCAAATGCTTTAATCAACTAACTGGACTATGGCTTGCAATGGGCTCTGAACAGCTGCTATTACTGCCGGATCTTACAGGTTAAGGACCTTTACAAAGATCTTGCAGATGGTTAGCAGAGAAGCAGAAAACTAAACCAGCAATTAGGAATGGTTTTGCAGGGAAGCAGCTTTCTGCCTATGGGGAGAAAGTAAAAAATGTCAGGTCTCTCAGTCTTCTGTGACGTGCAATCATGAAGCGTGTGTTCTTCTCCTTGTGGTGTGGCTCCCTTCGATGCTTTCCCTCAGCAAACTTGTTTTCCTCCAAGCCAAATATTTTGGTCAGAGGAACAGTCAGCTTCATTGAGCTATTACCCTGAAATGCTAGTTACTTAAGGGCTCATCCAGTGCTCTTCTAAGAGCTAATAAAGTCTGTGATTGCAAAGAACACCCGTTGGTTCAAGGCACGCCCTGCTCTTGCGGAGGACCTGAAATCAGTTTCTAGCACCCACTTTGGGCACCTCACAATGGCCTGTTAATTCCAACTCCAAAGGATCCCCAGTTTCTCTAGGACTTTCACTGAAGTGAAGGTTGGACACCTTTACAGGCACCTACTGTCCCCCATTCTTATAATCTATAAATAACAAAAGCTGACAAAGAGAAAGATTCCTGAGTAGGAACTTTAAAAGCCCTCTTATCTGAATCTCCCATTTAACTTGGGATTCTTTTCATACCTTCTCATCAGCCAAAGCTTGTCTTTTATACTTCGAATGACAAAATAAGAAAGGTTAGAAACAACAATGGGGAAATAAAGGACAGTTTTCAGAGCAAAGGAAGAGAATCTGGGAAGGAGGGAGGGAAAGGCAAATATGACCAGAATATGTTTTGTTCATGTGTGAAGTTGTCACAGTGAAACCTGTTACTCTGTATAATTAATGTTCCCTTAAATATTTTTTTAATTTTTGCTTTATTCCAAATCTGGTTTTCTTATCCCTATCTTTTCTTCTTTTAGAATCCATCTGTCTGGTTAGACAGGAGCACTAGGGTTAATTACATCTGGAAATAAATCTTTTTTCCCTGGTTATGAAATGATTAACTATAATTTTAAATCAAGTCATCCCCTACCTAGAATTTTGAACTCATCTTTTCAGCAAATCTTTGGTAAGGTTTGTGGCAGCTACTAGTTTTTCTTGGGAATACAATCATGATCCATTTTTCAAAAGAGACCATATGTACATAACAGGTCTCATTTAATTATGGGCTTCAGTTGTCATCCTTGTCTGGTCCACAGAGCAGTGTCTTCTGCATTCCCTTGGGAGGAATTTCTCAGAGTCATAGTTCTATTTTTACCTCCTATGCCCACCAAATGTCAGCACTTTATGGAAAGAGTGCTAGGCTACCAGCCAAAGCAATCCAGTGATTCCTGATTTTGATTCTGCCCCGGGACATTGGTCAGGCATTAACCTTTGGGAATCTTGGTTTCAACCTCAGAAAAATAGGCATTCTGCCATCTCTGCCCTTGGCTCAAAACAGTCAATGTGTGGCCCAGCATTTAGTATACAGTAAGATATATATGTATTGCTAGAATGGAGTACCACAAACCTCAACCCCACAGTTGATTCTTGTTTATCCCCCATGCAGATGGTCTGGGAGCAGTCATGAAGATGCCTCAGAGCTGAGTATTCCTGTCAATCAGAAATGTGTCAGTCAGGGAGCTTCAAAGCAACAGGGGGCAGAGAGTGAGATGACAGCCACTTGGACATGTTTAATGAACATTAATGAAGCATCCTGTTTGTAAATAGCATCAAAGATAGTAGAATGTAAATTTCACTGCTATTTCAGGAGGCAGTTGGCAGCACCAAGAGGTGAGCGGTTCAGCCACCCCTGTGTCTTGCCTCTGTGGCTCTGAACATTGGCAGATGTCTTGTTTTGATCTTTCAGACATGTTATTCTCATGGTTGTGCATTATTCTGTCAGGTTACATTCTTAAGGTACATATGTGTGTTTATGTGTGTATGTATGTATGTATGTATGTATGTATGTATATGTAGGTGTGCTTGCCTATAGCATGTAGAGACCAGAAACTAATGTTGGGTGTCTTTGTTTATCACTCCTCACCTTATTTTTTGAGGCAGAGTCTCTCACTGATCTGGGAGCTCATTGATCTGCTAGGTTGGCTGGCTAGCAAGCTTGACTTTGTACTCTGTCTCTCTTCACCCTCAGGGCTAGCGTTACTGATACTCACATGCCATTGCACCAGGCTTTCACATGGGTGCCAGGAGGGGGGTGTGGATGGATGATTCCCCTGTATTTCTCTGAAAAACAGTGAATGTCTCAGTAATTCCCAGTTTTGTAATGAAGAAGTCTGTCATGATGGAGCATGTGAATATGAGTTGCCCTCTGTGCTCATCAGTCCACTTGCCTCTGAGGGAAACTTACCTGAGATGGTAAATGTGATGTCGGAACCCAGATTGTGGCAACCCCAAATGGCAGAGACTGTCTCCGTAACTAGCAGAGAATTAAGAGGGACACACAGGAGTCACTTCCAAGAACGTGGGTCCCTGGGATATTGTTTCGTTTGTAGACAATATTTTTCCATTCCTCACTCTGAGCAATAGCTGTAGGTATATCGATATGCTGATAGATGTCCAACTTTGGTCTCTGAAAAGAAATATGTAGCTATGCATTTACCACACGTTATAAAAGGTATATGCTGTGCCATTTGTAAATGATGGCAAAATACTCCTGTCTTGAGATTGATTATTGCAGAATGCTTTTGTTGATTTTTACCAACCTTTTTTTTTTTTTATTCATCGCTAACATATGGTTATAATTAGCAAGTGAGTCTAGATCTGACATCAGGGTTGTCTGATATTTTTGTTTATGTTAACAAGCAAGACAAAAGTGAACTGGCGTGGGTACATGCAGGGGCTCCAGGGCATCATGAGCCCCATTGCCACAGAGTTCTGAGAAAGCAACGTCTCCCTCTGAATCTCACAAGTCCCCACCTTGCGTGTTACCAGCCCTCTGCCTTAGCATGCTCAGGACAGAGAAGCATGATTACACCCTGCAAGGGGAAAAGATAGCACCGAGACTCACTGATCCTTTACTTGACCATCACATTTCAGGATATAGCTGCTCAGAGTTTTAAAAGGGCCAACAGGTGCAAGAATTGTCACAAAAAAAAACAAAAGTTTACTGCCTTTGTTCTCCACCCCTTCTCACCACCCAGTACAGAGTCCACTTCTAATTCTTATAGTTGACTTTAAAGGCACAGGTCTCCAACTCTATTGCTATTTCTTGATGTATGTAAGGTCTTCAACACTATATGTCTTTTCATCTCACACCTGTCTGTAGGGAGTTAGATAAATTAAATTAGATTTAGAAAATATATAGGGGTTTCTGATACAGTCTCTTAATTCTGGGCATGAAGATCAACTTGGATGTGAGTGATTAGCTTATCAGCTTGTGGAAAAACAAGGATGAAGTCAGGTGAAAACAAGAAACAAACAGGAGACTTAATGGACTGAAAAAACAAAGTTGAAGTCAGGAAAACAGTAAAGACTTAATGGTCTTAAGAAACAGTATTTGGCCTGGCATTGTTTTCAGCTGCTAAATGGGCGGAGCCCAAATTAAGCTGAAAGAGAGTTCCTCCTATTTAAGGACAGTGCATGGAGCCCCATAAAAAAAGAAGAAGAAGAAGAAGAAGAAGAAGAAGAAGAAGAAGAAGAAGAAGAAGA
>CAJQZJ010033149.1:419323-434196 GCA_907164525.1 Lophiomys imhausi
GAAGAAGAAGAAGAAGAAGAAGAAGAAGAAGAAGAAGAAGAAGAAGAGGCTCCTGATGCTAGAGAGCTCCAAGAGTCCTGCTGAAAAAAAGTGCTGGCCATCATTTGATGGCCAGATCTCCCTGAGGCAGAAAGAAGTTGGTGAGCAAAGAAAGCCTCAACAAGACACCAAAAGGCCAAGGACTAAACCCTGTGGCTCAGCTTTTGCCTAGAGGGGTTTGACCTGTCTGAACAGGGGCCTAAACGAAACTGTGGCTGGCTTTAAGGACTGAGGCAGAGCGGCAGAGTTATTGGCCTACAGACGGCTGGGGTCTTTCAGAGAGAAGAAAGCATTAAGCCTTATTTAAGGTAAGACTGTGATAGCCAACTTATCCTGACGAACCTGCATCTGAGATATTCCAGAAAAAAGACTGCTAAGTGCGTTAAGGGTCTACCACAGAGACTGTGTTCCTGATGATGAGGACCTGCCCCAGAGACTGTATCCTTCTAAAAGTTTAGGAAAATAATTATCAATAGGATTAGTGGTTAGGTTAAAGGGGTTGTAGGAATTTATAGGGTTAATAGTTAAGAAATTGTGGGTATTTGTTATAGGTGAATATTGTTAGTAAATAAATAATTAGTAATAATTTTAAAAAGTTCGGTTTCATATGTCAGAATGGCTAAGATCAAAAACTCAAATGACAGCACAGGCTGGTGAGGTTGTGGAGAAAGGGGAACCCTCCTCCATTGTTGGTGGTGTGTGGACTCCTTGAATCCTGAGATTCCAGCCTTCCAGTTTACAGATATGTCCTTGAGTATTTTGTTTCTTTCTCTGTGTGTATGAGGGGAAGTGATGGAAGAAGTAATGGTGCCAATGATGGAAGGAGAGAGGGAGAGAGTGAAAGAGAGAGCAAGAGAGAGATCTTTGATTTCTGAAATTCTTAGTATTTTTGCATCCTGGATTGACTGTCTTTCTTATCTTTTCTGGCCTTTTTTCTGTCTCTTTATCTTATAGCCTCTGATGACTTCCACCATTTCTACTATAATATTCTTAATTTCACCTGCCCTGTTTTGCTATCATAATGCTCTTCTTTCTATTATCCAGTTCTTGTTTTTGTAAATGCAATGTATCTTCTTTTATGCCTCTCAGTATATTAAATATATTCTGAATATAAAATATTTCCCTCACATAATTCCTATTAGGTTGCTACTATCCTGTTGGCATGATTTGATTTTTATCTTTTATGTTAGAGATTTTTCTTTGGTATCAGTGAACTGTAGTCACGGCTGTTAAGAGTTAGATCATAAAGCTGTTTGCAAGCTCTGAGTTTACTACTGGGGACTGCCGTTTGTGGGTTTCACTTAGGGGATGGTTGGGCTATTTTAATGGTGAGCCTTGGAGGTTTAGCCCCTCCAACCCCCCAGAATGGTCCAAATGGCCTAGAAAAATTTCCCAGCTTCCTACTCTTGGAGGATCAGGCCTGGTGGTTGCATTTCAGAAATGCTGCAGGGAAGGAGGCCAGGCATGCTGGCATCTGGGATATAAATGTTTCTTCCTTCTCCCTGCGTGTGGTGCACTCCCCTCTTCCTCTGGCTGTGCTTGGTGCCCAGACCAAGTCATCTCTGCTTCTCTCATTCGAGCAAGAAGACAAATCTCTTCTCTCCTTCTAGGGGTGAAGAGGAGTTGTTTGGAGCCAATACATGTTGTATGAACTTGCTTA
Organism: Lophiomys imhausi; assembly: GCA_907164525.1. Taxonomy (NCBI): domain Eukaryota; kingdom Metazoa; phylum Chordata; class Mammalia; order Rodentia; family Muridae; genus Lophiomys; species Lophiomys imhausi. The sequence continues at coordinate 421,023 of CAJQZJ010033149.1, forward strand.
AGCCTTCTTGGCTTGGTTCAGCTTCCCTCCCACTCTCCTAGAGGCTGTACTCTCATTTCCTGATTCATTTCAAGGGTTCTTGGAAAATGGGGCCACTTCTGGAGGTCTAAACTATTGATGGAGGGCATAGCTTTCTGAGGCCCCAAGTTGGGCGCCACCTGTAACTGATCTTTTAAATTATTATTTAACACTTATTTATTTATTACTAAATTCACTTATAACAAACACCAACAATTTCTTAACTATTAATCCTATAAATTCCTACAACCCCTTTAACCTATCCACTAAACCTATTGATAATTATAACAACTACTTTCATAACCTTTTATAATGATACAGTCTCTGGGGCAGGTCCTCAGTCGTCAGGAACGTAGTCTTTGTTGTAGATTCTTTAACACACTTAGCAGTCCTTTTTCTGGATCTCTCAGATGCAGGTTCATCAGGGTAGTTGGTTATTGCAGTCTCACCTTAAATAAGGCTTCATGCTTTCTTCTCTGTGGGAGACCCCAGCCGTCTGCAGGCCAACTTACTTCTTTTGAATCAGGAACTCAGCTGCTCTGCCTCAGTCCTTAAAGCCAGGCACCGTTTCCTTTAGGCCACTGTTTGGACAGATCAAACCCCTCTAGGCAAAAGCTGAGCCACAGGGTCCAGTCCTTGGCCTTTTGGTGTCTTGCTCAGGCTTTCTTTGCTCACCGGCTTCTTTCTGCTTCAGGGAGACAGCTGGCCATCAACGGCCAGCCCTTTTTTCAGCAGGACTCTTGGAGCTATCTAGCATCAGGGGCCTCTTCTTCTTCTGGGCTCCATGCACTGTCCTTAAATAGGAGGAACTCTGTTTCATCTTAATTTGGGCTCCGCCCACTTAGCAGCTGAAAACAATGTCAGGTCAGATACTTTGTTTCTTCAAGTCTATTGGGTCTTTCATGTTTTTCCTGACTTCAACCTTGTTTTTCAGTCTATTAAGTCTTTCCTGTTTTTTCTGACTTCATGCTGATAATGCTCTTCAGGCCCCGAATTAAGAGACAGTATCAGAAACTCCTATATATTTTCTAAATCTAATTTATCTAACCCCTACAGTGCTTGGTGCCCAGACCAAGTCATCTCTGCTTCTCTCATTCGAGCAAGAAGACAAATCTCTTCTCTCCTTCTAGGGGTGAAGAGGAGTTGTTTGGAGCCAATACATGTTGTATGAACTTGCTTAAGCCTTCTTGGCTTGGTTCAGCTTCCCTCCCACTCTCCTAGAGGCTGTACTCTCATTTCCTGATTCATTTCAAGGGTTCTTGGAAAATGGGGCCACTTCTAGAGGTCTAAACTATTGATGGAGGGCATAGCTTTCTGAGATCTGTTAAATCAGTGCTTATTAACCTGGTCATTCATGACTGCCCAGTTCCCAAAGTATGGCTGCTGCTGTCTGTTTTCTCATTCTCTTTGTCCTTGGGTGTTATTACCCCCGTCCCCTCCCACAGCATCTCATCTCAGCACACACTAGTTTCATGGCAGCTCTTTTATGTGTTACGGTTCATTGTAAATCTGTCTGATCTCTCTCTGGAGAGGGAGCTGCTCATAAGAAAGTCTTGTTTTCCACAGATTCAAGTGCACCCAGCATGTCTTGGGGAGAGATTTCTTGGGTATCAGAGAACTGTAGTGACTGAAATCTAAGTGCTCTGAAGGCAGTTTGGTGGCTGATGGCTTCTAGTTTGTGCTTGCCTCACGTGTTTATCTGCCTTCAGTGGGTCGGGGGAAAGATTGCTAAAGGCCAGTTTAGTGGCCTGAGAAGGTACAAATTTGTACCAAGGAACATTAACTGATAGGTTTCAGTCTAGGTCATCAACAAGCTCATGGTTGGAACACTAGGGAGTCTAGTTCTTCCTTTGTTGTTGACTGTCTTAGTCAGTGTTCCTATTTCTGTAATGAAACCCCATGAGCAAAAGTAACTTGGGTAGAAAAGGGTTTGTTTGGCTTAAACTTCCATATCACTGTTGATCATCAAAGTAAGTCAGGACAGGAACTCAAACAGAGCAAGAACCTGGAGGCAGGAGCTGATGCAGAGGCCATGGAGGGGTGCTGCTTACTGACTCGATCCCCATGACTTGCTCAGCCTGCTTCCTTATAGAACCTAGAACCATCAGCCCCAAGGATGGCATTACCCACAATGGTCTGGGCTCTCCTGCATCAAATCATTAGTTAAGAAAATACCTACTAGACTTGCCTACAGTCCAATCTTAGAAAACCATGTTTTTCAGTTAAGGTTTTATCTTCTTAGACGAGTCTAGCTTGTGTCAAAATGACATAAAACTAGCTACCACATTAGCTTGATCTCATTTAATTTTGACCTCTTGGTTCTCGAGCCTGCACTTCCCAAGCTGCAATTATAGTTGTGTACCACCATGCCCACTTAGTTATGACTTTTGACACCTCAGTGGTTAAAGAAGTGAGAGCTTTTATGATAAGTTTCTAATACTCTTCCATTATTAGCAAAGAAGACATGGAAGGAGAGAGAAGACAATCTAGAAGTACACACCCCTCCTTTCTAAAGCCTGGTGGGAAAAGAAAGGGTGGACTGAGGACAAAGCATAAGAGACCCCAGATTCCTTTGGTGTTCTGACTTGAACTTTTTCATTTAAAATGCTGTTTCCTGATTATAAAAATAATATATGCTCTTGGGAAACTGAGAAATAAACAGATAAAGAAAAATGAAGTTGCTGAGCATCCCACCTTTAACTAGTTTGTTACCATATATTTGTACATATACACACATGTAACTAATTAATGACATTTGAGTCTGGCTGAACTATCCCCTTCGTATTCCTTAGACACTGGGTAACTTTACTGTTATTTTGCTAAGTTTTGCACATTTAAAATTTTAATTGATTACTAAAAAGCATCTTTATACCTCCATTTGATTGACCTTTTATTATATCTTTTCCATCAATTAACTGTGTGCCTATCTCATTTTTGTTGTCAATTTCTGGCACCCAGATATTAGTAAATATTTATGAAGTCAAGGTGTCCATTTTTTTTCTATAACATCTTCTTGCTTCATAATAAGGACATTAGATGAGTATATTCCCTGAATAGAGACAGAGCACAAAGATGCTTATTTCTGGAAAGGACTCAGGCTCTTCTTGATGTTGGCCAATGTCTAATTCTATGGCCCCTGTGTACTCAGATTCTTTTTTGTCCTTCAAATAATCATTTTATTAAAGTAAAATAAACAAGGGTAGGTGCTGTAGCTCATGACTACAGTATTTGCCTATCGTTCACAAGGCTCTGAATTATAATCTCAAAGACTAAAAAACCTCAATGTGCTGCTGCTGGGCATCGTGGCACACACCTTTCATCTCAGTACTGGGGAGGCAGAGGCAGATGGCCCTCTATGAGTTCAAGGCTAGCCTGGCCTATATAGTGAACTCCAGGCCAGCCTGGTCTTTGATATGAGAACCTGTCTAAAAAAATTTTTAAAAAATTACATTGACACCAGGGATCATACATTCTGGAAAAAACAAGGAGGGCAGAAGAATTGTTTTTTCCTTGGAGGTCTTTAGAATAGGCTTCTGTGAGTTTCACCTAAACATAGGCAGATAGTTTATGATTGCCAACAGCCAATGCTTTTTTTCTTTTCTTTTCTTCTATTAATGTTTATTTATTACTTCAGGTTACATCTCCATCACAGTGCCCTCTTTCCACCTCTCCCAGTCCCGCCCTACCACCTTCTACCTCCTATCCCTTCCATCCCACTCCTCTGGAGTGGAGTGTCCCACAGTCACCCGCCCCAGTTCGGCAGTTATATGAGGGCCAAGAGCCTCCTCATACACTGGGGGCCTACAAGGCAGCACCATTAGGGCAAAGTGTCTCATTGATAGGAAACAAGGGCTATGTTCCTGTTCCCTTTGATGCATTGGCTGTAGTATAGATATCCTGTACTATATAGCTAAAAATCCGATTATAAGTGAATAGATGCCATGTGCCTTCTGAGTCTGGGTTAGCTCACTCAGAATGAGCTTCTCTACTTCCACCCATTTGGCTGAAAATTGCATGATTTCATTGTTTCTGCTGGCTGAGTAGTATTCCATTGTGTAGATGTACCAATGTTTAGGTTAAACAGCCAATGTTTAGGTTAATGGCTTTTTTTTTTGAGATATGGGCTTACTATGTATTAAGTCTGAACTGGATCCATCTTCCTGACTCAGCCTCCAGAGTTTTCATGTGACAATCTTTAGTTCTTCTAAGAAGCAAGTTTTCCTTGGCCATGAAAGATGTTCTTTACTCTGCTGTAGTCCCCCTGCCCAAATGCCAGTCTGTAAGGGCAGAGGATGCACTGCAGCCAGCTTCCAGCAGAGCTGAGCATGCTTCGGTCACCAGTCTTGAAGTTTTTCTACCCCTGTCAGGACAAGGGTCTCCTTATTCATCCCAGAAGGCACAGTTGATGGCCCCATGTGTCTGGACTTCTTGTGCCTGGCCAGTTTCCCAAGAAAGCAACAGACAGCACAGTATGTTCATGGCAGAATGGCCTGTGGTGACCTGGGACAGAGTGGACAATCTGTGGCCATCTTCTGGAAACTGTGTCCCTTATGCAGAACCTGGGCCTCTTTCTCCAGGGAAATCTCCACAGATTTGGGACTTTTGGAGGGATGCTGGTCCCTGAGTGGTCCCAACCAGTCACACTCCATCCCTACATTCTTGATCAGTTACAGGGGAGAACTTGGGGCTCTTCTCTGGGTTGGACACCAAGGAGAGAATCATATCCACCTTTCCATCAGCTAGCTGCAGATGTCCATCCTTTATCTCCCTCCCTCCCTCCCTCCCTCCCTCCCTCAGGGCCTAGGTATGGGTACCTCTCTGGGATTGTGTTGTTAGGTGTTCCAAGGCTGGCTGGCTTCTGGTCTTTTACTTTTAAATGATAGGAAGAAGAAGAGCTTTATCTTTTTCAGCTTTCTATACTGTGATGGTGGGAGAGTTGCTTCTGGTTCACAGCCCAGGGGCCCAAGGTCATTGGGTCACAGCATGAGCTCAGGCCAGAGTAGGAGCAGGAGGGCAGGAAGGAACTGTTCTGAAACCCTAAGGAGGCCAACCGGCCATATACTAAGATTCTTAAGGACAGCTAAGACAACAGCTGAAGATCAGGTTTTTCAGGACCCCTATCCCCCTGTTTCTTTAGCTAAATTGATACATCTTTCGCTTTGCAACCTCCCTGAAAAGATGGTTAGCTTCTTGGCAGAACCCCAGGCATTGTTATCAGATTTTTTAAAACTATGAAAATGTCCCTCAAGCCTCTTGGAATACTCTAGTTACATCCACTTTAATTTGAAAGGCCTGGGATTGTCCCAAAGCACTTGGCAAGACAGGAAATGGAAAAGAGTGCTCCAGACACCAGCTGACAACTGGACAGTAACAAGTTACCTTTCTCCCCTTGTAGCTACCTAATGAGTCATCATCATGACTTCCCTCAGACTGGGGCAAGAAGACGATCCTTGTTTCTTGGAGTTATGTCCTTTCATCTTGCCTGTTTGACATCCCTGTTGACAGGACAGGAGATGCAGGGGCCAGATGGTGCTGAGCATATTCCACAGATGAATGGCAGGAGTCCAGGTGTGCTGAGGGGTGGGGAGGAGGTGGGGGAAGCTGGTCACTCCATCACTGGAGTGTACTAGAAAGAACAGTTCCAGCTAGGGTCTGTCTCTTCCTGAGAGCCTGAGTGATTGATGTTCGGAACTGCTTCTGAAATGCCGATTGCATGAAGGGCCCAGGAAAATGAACACATGCATCTTAATGACTTCATTTTTATTTTTTTCATTAAGACCCTGTGAAGAGAGAAGGCACTGTTTGTAGTGGGGAGAATGCTGTGCTGCAGGTCAGAGGACCTATATTCATTTGGATATTTATTTTTTGAACAATTTTAAGTTACCATGAAAAGCAATGGATTCCATTACAGTATATTCATATGTATTTTGATCTTACCAGCCCCCTTCTTCCACTTCCCTCTTCTGACCTTCATCCACACTCTCCAGTTCCTTCCATACCCACCAGCTCCTCCTCTACTTCCATGTTCATGTATTATATTACCATTGTTTAAACTCTCTTCCCTTAAGATGTCTCTCCTCCCATGGGTCTCTATCTACTTTTATGACTCACAACCCCCTCCACACGTTAAATTCTAGGTTCTGCATATGAGAAAAACATGAGTTGTTTGCCTTTATGGGTCTGGATTATGTCACTTATAATAATTTCCAGTTCAGGCCATTTCCTGTAAATGTCATGATTTCAATTTTCTTTATGACTGAATAAAATTCCATTGTGTATATGTAGCACATTCTCATTAGCCATATTCATCTGTTGATGGGCATCTAGGCTGGCTCCATCTTAGCTGTGGCAAATAATACAGTACTAAACATGGACGTGTAGTATCTCTGTGATAAGACCTAGAATGCTTTGGGTGTATATAGCTAGGCCATATACTGTTTCTATTCTTAGCCTCTTGAGAAACGTTACTATTGATTTCCATATTGGCTGCACCAGTTTACCCACTGGCTGTTAGTAAATGTTCTACGTTCCCCTTGTGATCATCATCATTCATTGTGCGGATGGTATCACTCTAACTAGGGTGAGACGGAATCTCAAGGTAGTTTTAATTCACATCTGTCAGATGGATAAAGATGGTGAACACTTATTAAAATGTCAGAAGCCCTTATGAGGTGACTAACCATTTTGGTTTTTCTGTGACTGATGAGTTCTTATCTATTAGTGATTTCACTTAAAATCACACCAGCTCTGGGCAAACTGGGATGGTTTCCTTATCTAACTTTGTGACCTTAACTTTTCCATTTATCCTGCTAGGCACTCCTGTCCCTTCTAAGTCTTTCAAGAATTGAGGTTAGAATCAGCAATGTACTGTGAGGCAGAGTAACTCACAAGGGGTGTAGTCTTGATCAAGTTCCTTAATGCTCACCTTAAAGCCTGGTCTTCCTTCCCGGTTTCTATAATAGGAATATCAGTGAATACCATGTCAGATTCACATGAGAATGAAGTGGAAGGTGAAAATTGAACAATAACTCCTGTGTGGTGCTTAGCAGGGGATGAGCTCTATTAGATAACTATCTGTGGTTCCCATGATCACACATGTAGAAACAATGTTCTCAAAACTATTCTCCACTGATGTCTTTACTATTAGAAGAATCACTGAATTTAGGAAGGTTAACGTTCCCCTCTTTGTGTTGAAATGCCTTTATCCAGAGGGCCAAGTATTGTTTCTGAAGGACAAGGCATTCCATGGCTTCTAGAAGAGCCTCTAGAAGGCTTCTAAAATCTCGTTTTTCCCCCCAACATTTATTTATTTCTTCAAGTTAATCTTAATCACATTCCTCTCCCTCCTCCCCCTCCTGGTCCCACCCTCCTACCCTCTTCCCCCTCACCCTCCTATCTGCTTTTTTTTTTTAAATTTAAGGTGTATCTTCCCCCCTGAATAGTGTCCCCTTTTAGTCCAATAAAAGGCTCTTTTTCTTATAACAATAAGTACAATACAAAAGAATAAGAACAATTAGGCAACAATTATGAAAATTATAAGGTATAACATACATTCCCAGTCCATACATATTTGGCAACTGATAATAATATTCTATTATTTATCTCGATGAGTTTAAATTTCTATACCTAACTCAGTTTGCATCCTAACTTGCATTACCAACTTAAAAACATCTTCTTAGACCTAGAACATCCTTTTAATTCCTAAACAGCTTCAAACTTAAGTGTGAGACTATAACTATCTAGTCTTCAACCACATCAGAGACCTGAAAAGGATAAATATATCTGAATGAACAGGAAGTGGAGCACAAGCAGATTCTAAAACTAAGAAATGGTAGCCAACTGGTAGCCTGGACAGTACCCAATTTCTCTCAATATAGGTAGGAACCACACTAGTCACAGCAATATCTCCAATTTCTCCTAGAAATGGTTTCTGTTAAGAAAAGATTTGTGTGCCATATGAAAGTGTGAATACTGCAGAGGAGGCCAGCTGACGAGGGGGTTGTAAGACATTTTGTTCAATGGTTCTTCATAAAGTATTAGTCTTTCTCTAGAACTCATACTAGTTTCTCTAGACAGAAAAGTGAGGCAAACTCAGCTCCTAACTACTCCTAAGAGGGTCAACTTCCTGTTGGGTAGGTTTGGGTCACATATACTTGTTTTGATTCTACAGCTGAGGGGTGTGTGTGTGTGTGTGTGTGTGTGTGTGTGTGTGTGTGTGTGCAGTCCTGTGAGACTCCAATACTCATTGTTCACCATATGTCTTGAAGAATAAGAAGGGGAACATGGGGAGGTCAGCAGGTTCGAGACAACATTCAAATGTATGACACACGATCTGCATGGAGCCTATAAAATGATTCATGGTGCTGAGGGAGTAGATGAGTTCATGTTGTGGAATTTTAAAAGCCAAGCTTTCAGGTCTGAGAGATTCCCAGCACCCTTGGAGGGGCTGAGTATTCTGTGAAGAAGTTGGGCTTTGTAGGTGGCCCAAAGGGATTCACTCTGGATGCTTTAGTTTTAACCACTGATTTTTCTCTAAAGACTTATCTCCAATTATGTTCATCATAGCATTGTTTATGCTGGCAAAAATTAGAGATAGTTGATATGATTGTATTGAGTCAATTATGCATTGACAGAATAGAAAGCTATCCAGCTATTTAATATTATGTTTTTGACATACATCAGCAGCATGTAAAGACTTTGAAGAGCGGGTTATAAAGCAAGATGTAGCACTTCCACGTTTCACTTAATATTAAATATTTATCTCACAGTGGCATGCTGAGCCAGCTCACATGAACTCACAGGAGTTAATTCATTAGAATTTCTTTTCTAGTCCATGTTTAGTGGTAGTGCTTTGATATCTTGACATCAGCCAAGTGGAAGTATTTATCATGGAAACTGGCAAAGCTATGAATTAAGACTTTAAAGAAAAAACATAGAATCTCTTATTAAATATCTAGCAGAACACCACTGTATATAAATATATGTAAAACAAAACAAAACAAAACCTGGGTGGTGAGATTAGATTAGATTTCTCTACTGTTTCATACTTTCGAGTCTTTCCAATTGGCCTGCATTATTATTAAGGTGATTTTTGCTTTACTTTATAATGGAAGGTCACACTCTGATGGTAGGAATACAACAAGGTTCAGAAGCAGCAAGATCAACCAGGAACTTAGTTCAGTAACCCTGGATGTAGCTTATAAGAACCTAGGGTAGGGCACTGTTGAGATGAGAAGGGCTGAAAATTTCCAAAAGATTTCTTCTATAAGAGGCCTCGTTATACACTTCAGACATGGCCAGCCACACCCAGCTGAGAATCCTAGGGAGGATGGACACTTGTGCAACACTCTAACCAACAACCCAAGGACAACCAGAGCTGGTTCCTAAAACGTGAGTGCCTGGGGCTTTGAACATGACCTCTGCTCCAGCCTGACACTTCAAATCCTCTAGCCACCTCACTGGTGAAACAGGTAACACAAAGCAGAAGGACTCAACTTGAACGTGTTTTCTTTGGAGGAATCCTTTCCTCACCCTACTGGGATAGATTGAGCCAACACTGCACAAAAGATATGAAGGGGCACAAGCTGTTATTTTAATATTGCACTGCCTCGCCCAGCGCCTTGCCTACAGTGAAAGCTCCAGGAATGTTTGGGGAGCCCAAAAGCTAGGGCTGTGAAAGATTGTCAAATGTTCAAAAATTATTCCTGGCTTGAAATGGTCATTGATGTTTGGGGTGAAATATTTCCATTATGGCCAACTGAAGAGTTGCAACTGTGGTCTCTGAACTTGGGGCTGGGAAGGGGTTCTTGGGAGCCTGAAAGAATAGGGTTGCTACCCAGCACTGTCCTACTTGGGATTCAGGAAGTCCCCTGGAGAGCTCTGCTCTGTCCTCAGCTCTGTTGTTATCCCAAGGCCTCTGCCTGACTCTGTGGACACTCATAATAACAGAGTCCACGTGGCATTGAGGGATCGACCTGGAACAAGGAATTTGTTGGAAACTGAACTGGAGTTGAAGGAAGTCTGGGTTCTGGCCACTCCAGGTGATAATGAGAGGGAGGAATCATAGGGTGCCTTTGGGTCTTGTGTATCAGTTATCCACCCCTCACAAGTTGTCTATCAGGGAATGGTAGATTAGGTGTTACTGAAGAGTGTAATGAGGATAATATTTTCTTCCTTTCCCCTTTATACCCCTTCTCTCCTTATACCCTTCTCCATGTATACCCTTATACCCTGAGCTATATTATGTAAGATCAGGACTTCATTTCAATGTCCTGGTTAGGAGACATGAGTGGAGGTGTCAGATCTCAGGGAGTTGAGGCAAGTCTCGAGTTATAGAGACTTCTAAATTGCCTTCTAAATTGCCTTGGAAGAAACAGCACATCAGCACTCTCAAGCTTGCCACCTGTCAGGCTGGACCAGCTGGCCTCTGTGTCACATGGGTGCTCTGCAGTTCTCATGAGGCAGCTGAGTCTCCAACAGCCTATAAACATGGAGGCTGAGTCTGGTTTAATGGGTGGAATACTTAATTTCCTGATTCATGAGGCACTTGTTACTTTTATTAACTGTTCTATTTTATTAGTCCTTATTCAAAGCCTTAGAAAAAACCCTACCCTTATGGCTCTCAGTGCCTGGCTCTCTATCCATTCAGAAAGATGCCTAGGGCCACAAAGCTGACTGAAAAGCTAATTCTCAAAGTGGGTAGATGTAGAATGTTGGTATTCATGATTGTAGTACTGTTTGGGTGTCTTCTATGGGGTTCATTCTTTATCGAGACCTTGCATGTTATCCAGTCCTTGAAGCAGCATTGTACAAAGAAAACCATCACCCTCATAATGTAGATGGAGAAATCAAGGCTTAGTAAAGGTGTGTAAAAGAGCCACACAGCTTCGGAGTAGGAACACAGGGTCCACACTCAGGCCATTTCCTTTAGAGGAATTTCATTCATTCACCACCACTAATTCTCACAGCTAGTTAGAGACTTGGAACCCTTCAGCCTCCATCATTGCTGAACCCTCCCTTCTCCCCACTTTGTTCCATTTTGTAGTTCAGAGGCACAGAGGGATGTGTTTTTGCTTCTGAGAGCTGATATATCTTAAGGGCTGACATCATCTCAGCCATAACTGAGTTTCAGCCAGGCCTTTATTATTATTTTTTCTTCTCCCATGAAACAAAGCCCTGGCACAATGTTTTTCTCTTGTCATATGGACTGAAGGCTACAAGTTGTCCCACAGTGTACACTCATGGGGCGACTTCAGAAAGCAAGACACTGTTCAGCTATTAAAATAACCTTCCCCCCCATAATGGATTGGTTATTTCAGCAATGAGGCCCATTTGAAGGGAGATCATGAGATAATTGGCTGTCAAGCAGTTGAGGGATGTTAAGGTCAATCGTAGTGGGGGGGTCAATTCATTTGAACAATGGGCTTGCGTCTGACAGGCCTCATAATGTTGATAATAATAACTTTAGTTTAATGGAAGTGTTCAATGTTATTCAAGAAGAATGAACTATTAGACATTCAGATTAAGTATTTTCTAAACTCTGAAGGTTTTAGAGACAGTTTGGCCAAATACAAAATCCTCAGCTAGAGAAAACTGGCTTCAAAGAACAGCTGGATCTAATGTCAAAGGCAAATGATTTTCTTTCCCCTTTACCGATTGACTTGAATTTACACTGTGCAAACCATGATTATTCCCCGACTCTGTATTTATAGCTTCTCATTTGCATTTTCCAGAATAATTAAGAATTTAACCTAGAATGGGCCATTTTTGAGTAGAGGTGAATGCTTTCTGATTTTTAAATGAACCATCTAAATTAGTTACTAAATATACATTGTGTTCTCCTTGCCTCCCGGGTGAAGTCCTTCGAAACTTTTGGACTCATTACTACAACCCGAAGGGAAAGAAGGCTCCCCTCCCTCCCCCGTGCTGAAGTCTGGGCCAGTTTAGGAAGGTGACTCTCATCTCCAGAGGGCAGCTCAGTTCACAGAGTTGACCATGTTCATCTACCTAAAGCTGAGTGGAAGCCCATGATGATTTCTTTAAAGTTGGGCATCAGGGGATTCCCTGTACATTCCCAGCAAGGAGCAGGACATGGGAAACAGCTATTTTTGTTTAAATGCCATTGAAAAAAAATTCCAACCTTCTTAGCTTTGCTTGTAAGTGTTGGCTCTTCTGTTATGCTTTTAAAGATTTTTACTCCAGGAAGAGGGCACCTGTGTATACCCTGAGGGACTGATGTTCTTGGTCCTGTTGAGAGAGGGCAGAGTTAATCTTTAGGAGTTCCTGCTTCTCCAGCACAGCCAATTCATGTCCAGTTGTCTCAATTTAAGATAGGCAGGCTGAGGTTCCAAAGACCAAACAATATATCCCATGTCACAAAGTAGCTGGAAAACCTGAACACTTGACCCACATCCCTCTGTCTGGCCTGCATTCTCCTTTTCCCTGGCCATTGCCACCTCCCGGCTTTATAAGTGGGATTCCATAGGCCTCTTGAGTCTTCAGGAAGGAAGACCTGTGTCTTCTCCTTCCTATTAGTGAGTAGGGGTTCCCCAAGGTCATGTTGGTCTTGCATGCTCGATCCTGCAATGTTGCTATAATAAGACTCTTAAGGGAGGGCATGTCCTTTAGTTTGCATGGGAAGAAATGCAGAGACAGAGGATTCCTCAGAGCTTTCTGGAAAATCTGCAACCACAGGCAGTTTATTTTCACGAGGACATCAAGAAGCTCTGGATGAGGTGGGGAGGCAAGCTGCCAGAAGTTTCTGCAGAATTCTGGCATGGGATCCCCAGAGAGATGGCTCAGTTGGTAAAATATTTGCTGTGTAAACATGAGGACCTGAGTTTGATGACCCTCTGCCCCAGAACCCATGTAAAAATGCTTGTCATAGCAGCATAACACCTGTTGATCCCAGGGCTGGGGAGCAAGAAGCACATGGACTCCTCGGGCTTGCTAGCTAGCCACTCTATCCAGCCGAGCTCTGGGTTCAGAAAGACATAATCTCTTTAAAAACAAATAATATGGTCAGCAATTTAAAAGACATGATATTGACCTCTGCCCTCTGAACACTTGATAAGCATACACCCATGCCCATATATACATGAACATACTGAACACACACACACACACACACACACACACACACACACACACACACACA
>CAJQZJ010033149.1:438062-466679 GCA_907164525.1 Lophiomys imhausi
CAGTGGAGGTGAGCCCTGTGTGCACAAGGGGAACAGACATACAGGACTCTGGGAAGAAGGGTGATTCTGGGCAGATGCGGGTGCACAGGTTCTAAAGCAGGATCCTGGGTCTGGAGTGAAACGGGGGAGGTGGACAGGAGTAGCAGGTATACCCTTCATTTACACCTGTGTGAACTTGGACAAGTTGGCTACCTCCCTTGACCCTCCATTTCTGCACCCATAGAATGGGGAAGTGGTTTTAAGAAGGACTTCATAAATAATAAGATTAAATGAGAGAGGACATGGACTCATATTTTCAGTTGGCACTTTACAGAGAAATCAGAAACGATGAGACACTCTTCTGCTTTCTCCTTTCTCTAAGCCAGCCTTCTACTTGGCAGGGTCTTTTCTGAGAAGAAGGAAGATTCAACGCTAGCGTTGCCCATTAGGAGTCCTTTGAAATCCCACTCTGAGAGTGTGCAGGAATAGCTACTATGGTAAAATAGGTCCATGGAGGAATTTTCCCCCAAAGGTTTCTTCTCAAAGCATGTCTCAGGATTTTGAAATTTATTTTATTTTACTTTTACCACAAGGCTAAGTAAGGGACATGTATGTGTTTGACACTGGAGCTTCCTGACGAAGTCACTTTATGATGTCACACAGATCTTCATATAGGTCCACTTACCTGCAGGGACTCAAATACAGTGAGTACAGGCAGGGTAAAGGGCTCACAGCCTGGAGAGGACTGAGTCTCTGGAGGAGCCAGGGATAGAAAACAAACAGCATATATAGCCTGTGGAGTTGGCCACAAGCTTCTGAGATAAAAATCTCCTCATTGTGGCTGAGGTGGCTCTTCACTGCTCTACTTCATAAAATTGCCTTTTCACAGAGGCTTCTGGGACTGGGTTCTTACAGAGGAGGGCTTACTTGTCCCAACATGCATGCAGAAACCCGGTATCTCCCGAGATTTTACACTTTTATACTACTTTTTCTTACATGCATTTAGAAGTGAATATGCTTTGAAGCATGCGAACTGACTGAAAAAAAATCTTCTTACTGATAAACAATAATGCTAATAAGTCAAAAACACATGCATGAGTTGGCAGAAGTGTTCAGCCTAGAAAGAAACTTTCCTTCCTAGGTAGATTTGGAACAGAGCTTTAGAAAAGTTGGTATTTACTCATCACCAGTGAAGAAACGGAGCCAGGGAATAGCTGATATTGCTCCTTAAGTCAGTGCAAATGGGTAGAGGCTGTGACGCAGTGGATTCCTTGTGATGGAGCCATCCTCCCGGAGTCTTCCCTGCCCTCCTCCAATTTGGAATGAACATGCAGCCACAGGAGAAAGGATGCTGTGTTCCACATCCTCCAGCTCAGCTAGTTCATGCTCACCCAGGCATGGTCTGAGTTTGAGGAGCAGGTTGGCTTATCTATAAACCCACTCTTATGTTCTGGCCAGAGGAGGCATCCCATCCCAGTTCAAGGTACAAGAAAAGAGCGTGGAGAGTCGACTCAGATGTCTGTTATCCCGTGTGGCCTGGGCATGGCTTATTACACTAGTCGTTGAGAGTCACTGCACTAAAATGATAGGCTATCAACATAGGAGCTATTCAGGCCACCTTCACTGAGCTGCGCTTTCCAGCTCCAGGGCTGGCAGGTCTTTGAAATCAGTTCCGTGGTGCTGAGAACCCCCTCCAACTGCTGTAGTTACTATCATTATTGAGCATCTTTTTTGTTTGTTTGGGTTTCGATACCAAGTTCCATATGATGGATTAAAAACCATCTTGCCTCCCTTACAGAGCTGATACAAAATGGCATGATGTAAGACGCGTTTGGAAACATATAAAGCAATTCAGCCGGGTTCAGGCTGTTTTCATGTTCATGCCCAGGGGGCATTTCTATTTCTCTCTGCATGTGTAGCATCAGAGCTATGACAGGAATCATCAGAAACCAACCAGAAAAACTTTCCTGAAGCCCATCAAGGGCACCCAGTTATGGTTCCGTCAAGTTTAAACCTTGGGAAGCTAAGGAAGAAATTGGAAATCGCCCTGGGTAATGGAGGGCCAAATTGGGCCTTGGAGTAGGTAGCAGGGTGACTGATTTTTTAATGTTTCCAACATGAAAGAACACAATTGATTTTTTTTTCATCCTTAATCCCTCCAACTCCCTGGCTTTCATTGTTTCTAAAATAAGATAAACCAAGCAGGTGTTATTTCAGCTCTGTAAACAATCTTTATTTTTCTGGCCGATAGGAATAGAAATGTAGCCGGAGACCAGGCTTAGGAGAGGGGAAAGCCAGGCAATCAAGGAAATCATTGATCTTAACTTAGCCAGCTCCTTCTACCTCTGCGAATGCTCACAGTGGTCGCAGGCCCCCTCCCCCATATTTCACCCTCGGGTCTTTGTTGATACCTCATGAAAGTACAGAGCCCACAGCGGAGAAATCTTCCAGTGAGCTGCTTCCTCTTGCGGATCAAATCACACTTGTTATTTTTTAAGATTAGTGGCATCTCTGAAATGACTTCACTTTCTCAATCCAGGCAAATAATTGTCAAATGACTTTATTTTAATGCTTCAGTGCCAGGAACATTAGAGGGGTTTTTGTTTTATTGTACACTCTGACATTCCTGACCTGTTTTCCTTTTCCTCTCTGCCTGTCTGTCATGGGCATAACCATGTTAGTTAGCATCAAAGGCCTTTTCTGAGTTAGCAGACAATCAGCAAGATATAAACAGGAGACATGGTCTCAGCAAAGGAGACAGACACTTGATTTGGGGCTGAAGAAGAACAGGAGAGACGGGACATACAGACCAATTCTGTTTGACCTCAAGCATTTGTGGCAGAGATGTGTGTGTGTGTGTGTGTGTGTGTGTGTGTGTGTGTGTGTGTGTGTGAGAGACTTAAGGATCTCAGCGCCTCGAGTGTGTCTCACATCTCTCTGGGAAGTTAGCTCTGGAAGGCTGTCTTTCTCCTTTTTCCCTTCAGGGATATCCCTCAGTGTTGGTGTGAAGTCAGAAGCAGCTAAGCACAGAGAATAAAGGACCTTGGTGGCACCCCTAGATAAACAGCAATTGCTGTTAGGTCCAAAGGAAGCTCCATTTCCTCAAATTCCAAGAGGCAGAAGGGACAAATGGCTATCTGTGGTGCCTAGTAGCATACGAAAGTGCATGCTGGCCTCGGGCTCCCTCAGTATCACAAGTGCCTGTTACATATTTCAGAGTCCATGAAATCATCCTGTCTGTTCTCAGCTCTTCTCACTCCTCCCCTCCCCTAAACTCCTTCCTGCTCATAGGCTCCTGGCCTCCCCCAGCCTCTCATTCTCCTTATAAACCTATTTTGGCTATGTTCTTCTCTAGATCTTCCTCTTAGTCCCCTTTTCTATCCCCTTCTCTCTAATGCCACCCTCCCCCACCATGTTCAGTCTCCTTTTTCTCCCTGCTCTTGACTCTTCCAGATGCCTCTGGCTGGTCTTCCTCTCATATCTACAGTAAAATCTTCTCCTTAAACATACCATGTCGTCACTCTGTGTTGTTACTGTTGCTCCCAGGGTCCCAGTTTCTTTACCCTTGAAGTGGAGCTATCTATATACAGTGCTCTAGTCTAAAGAATGCTGACTGACCATGATGGTTATTTTTAAATAACTACGGATGAGAATTAGTACTAGGGTTTGTGTACATTCTAATCACCAAAGAATGGCCCTGATGCTTAAACAACAGATCTGCATATTTGAGCTGCAAAGTGTCAAATAAATAAAACAGGAAGACACAGGGCACCAGCTGTGCCCATACCTTGCCCCCAAAGTAGTCATGGCCTGAGAAATGACCATAACAGTTGGTGAGGCAAGGCTTTGTATAGGCAGGAACCTGAGGACTGGGATGCTAAGCTGTCACAGGGACTGGTCACCTGATGTAATCAAGTGACTCAGGAACAGAATGCCCAGTCCTTATTAGGAATAACTAAGCAGCTGAAAGGTACCCACCCAGCAATCATGCCCCTCAATGCCCTCACTACCATTGAGACACTGGGTAGGTTGAACCTAGATAAAATGATAGAACTACTTCTGGGTCTCTGTGTCAAAGCACATGCCCTCAGCATTCTGTGCAGGCAACCACAGGCTTGATGCTGGCTCTTCCCTGGAAAGCCCCTGGAGGCTGTTACTTCTTTGCACTGGCTAAATATTTATTGAGCTCACCTGGTTGAGATGTTTATGGACATTGGAAGAAGCTGGGACCTTCTCTTCACTGGTACTGGGAAGGTAGGTGGAATCCTACCAATGTACTGGTTAGTTTTTTTTCTTTTGTTTGTTTGTTTTATCAACTTGACACAAACAAGAAACCTGAGAAAGAAATCTCAGTTGAGGAATTGCTTCTCCCAGATTGGTCTGTAGGGTCTCTGTGGGACATTTTCTTAATTGCTAATTGATATAGGAGGGCCCAATTCACTGTGGGCAGTACTATCCCTAGACCATGGTCCTGGGCTGTGTAAGAAATCAGGCTGAGCAAGCCAGGAGGGAGAAGCCAGTAAGCAGCACTCCTCCATGTTCTCGGCTTCAGTTCCTGCCTGTGGGTTCCTATGTTGGCTTTTCTTGATGATGGACCTGTAAGCTGTGAGACAACCAAATCCTTTTCTCCCCAAATTGCTTTTGATCAGTGTTTTATCTCAGCGACAGAAAGTAAACTGCAACCCAGAGCTTTCCACCAGCTCAGCTCTCCAGCGAAGTCTTTTATTGGATTAGAATCTGAAGAGTCCTGTGAGAAGGCGCAGCCTGTTGTCTCCCCTCCCCCAAGGCTTGTTTGGTTAGCAATCTCAGGAGACTTTCAGGATCCTGGGGGCTATATTTACTTAACTCTATTATTTATTCTGCATCAAGAGGCCATTTTCATTGGTGGATTTGTTCTCTGAGGGGGGCTGCTTAGCACTAGGAGCTGATTTGAAAGAGCTTCCAGTCCTGGACGCCTAAGGCACATCATATGGAGATGAGCTGAATAGCTCCTCTGGCTATTCAAAATGATTACCTGTCCCCTGGGTGGTCAAAGTGTATCCTTCTCAAAAGCAAGGTCAGCATCTCTTGGAAACTTAGTAGCAGCGTAAAAACCTTGGTCTCACCCCACCCGTTGAATCTAACTCCACCCATGGGATCCCACTCTGCCCACTGGACCCTATCCCTCCCATTGTATCCCATTCTTTCCCTTGGATCTCATCCCTCCTACTGAATCAAACATCCTGGACATGGGCTCGAACTTTGTGCTTTAACATTTTGATGTGTCTTACAATCTGAATCAGGGTCCCAGAGAGTCTAGAGGAATGAATGCCTAGTGAGTTATTTCTGCCTTCTAGTATTATGGGAAGTTCATCAGAGATGATCGCTCAGACACAGTTTTTAGTCAATTGAAAGTCTTTATTCCAGCGATCCATGATAACACTCAGATATTTCGCTAGTTTTGGGGACCTAGATGTGGCCCCAAGTGTCCAGAGCATGGGGGTTTTGAAGTCAAAACAAACAAACAAACAAACAAACAAAAAAAAAAACCCTGGCATCTTGCTAGGCAGCTGCGATGTGTGTGTGTTGGGTGTTGTAGAGCAAGCAATAGAAGCTAAAACAATCAGTTAGCTGGAGGGGGTTCCACACAAACAGGCAGTTTAACAGAAGCTAAGATAAGCTAGCTAGTACATTCTGACACTGGATTTCTAGAATAGTGTTGGGTAATTTTTTTCATGGGATTCTCCATAAGGAGATCAGATTCTAGTTAAACCTGAAATGGCCTCAGCAAGAATACAAGATGGAGGAACTTCTGCCCTGTCACATTCCCCACTGATAGTATAGGCATGGGTCAAATCATCATTGATTCTCTTGTTTTTTAGAGGCATAGTTTGTCCTAAGGACCAATAGCTTACCTGAGTTTATTCTCATTTGATGTTGTTGGCCATGCAACTGAAGATACCAGGTCCCATTGTTAGCCCCATCAGGGTAAGAATTAATGGTCCTGCTGAAGCTGAGAGTAAGGTGGTCAAGCCAGGAGGACCAGGTGATAGAGAATGATGCCAATTATCTGAACCATGTCTCCTTTAGTCTTTCTTTCTTTGAGGTTTTCTCTTTCCCCCTTGTCCCCTTTCCTCCTTTCTCTTCTCTGTTTCTCTCTCCACTTTCTTTTACTCATAGTCACCCACTACTTCCTTCCTTTCCCTCTTTAACACAGTTGCCCCTGCATGTGTTCCAGGGCACTGGAAGCCAGCTTCCACATGCTCTTCCTCACCCATCCCTCCTACCTTAGAGCAACAGGGCGCAGAGCCCCCAGGAAGCCTTCTGAAAGTTGCCTTGGCCAGGGCATTGGCCAGCCTACTCCCTGCAGCCTCATTTCCTGTGCATAAGAAATGAGAGGGCTCTGTGGGAAGAGGCAGAGGCCTGCTCAGCCACCCAGCAGGGTTCCTGCCTCTTGTAGCTCTTTTGTTGATAAGCCTGGACAGAGCCAAAAAGGAATTTAAAAAATATATTCAGCTTTTTTCTCCTTCAACTCAGGTCATGAAGCCTGGGATCATTCCCAGCATCCCCAGCATCCCCAGCAACCAAGACCGAGGTGCCTATGGCAGTTACATGTTACACTGGGTATTCTCACCTCTACTAGGATCAGGACCAGAACTGGGACCCTTGTGAACTTTGTCAATGTTGATTCAAGGGCAGTATGAGCTCTCTACTCCTCTCCATAATAGGCATATGCCTGGCAGGTAACATACACAGTGTATGCTATCATATAGCTCAAGTAGAATATACATAGAATGGAGGTGTGGCTTTCTAGTGAGTTGGAGGAGGCACATTTAGTCCAACAGTTAGCACAAGCAATCCAAGTGATTCGAAGACCTGATGCATATACCTCGTCTTTATGCAGAGCATGCATAAAATTGTAATCCCTGAAGGCCTTTTTCTAGCCAGACTTTACCATAACTTGATCTAGTGACTCCTTGTCTCTCCCTGCCCTATACCCATATTGTTCTACCCTGGAAGGGATGTAAGAAAGCAGAGATCCACCCAAAAGGTCCACCTTATTTTCCTAAATTCCCATGTCCAGGTTTGGTGCTAATGGGGGTCGTGTATCCTTGGTCAGTAAACTCTGTTTAGTTGTATCTTTTAGGGGTCTGAGTTCCAAGGGATGGTCTATCTGTCATGTCCTCTGAGGTTAAGTGGTCCAAGGTTGTGCCTGCTCACCATGTTTCCAAGGAGCTGCTTACATTGAATGCATTTGGAGATATACTTCATTCTTCCAGCTCCTTCATCACCTGGATACTTGTTACAAAGGCAGACTAACAGTCCACCTGCATCTTCTGCATCATCCCTAGGTGATTCATATACACATTCAGATTTGAAAAGCATTGCTTTGAACCATATGCCTGAAGCATCTGCTGTGTGTGGGCAGTTGATTCATAGTTTAGACAGCACAGTCTTAAGTGGGAAGTGCCATTTTAGGATAGACCAAGGGCCCTTCAGAAAGTATCAGTGTCTCCTGGGTCCTGACACATACATCCTCTTATAGGAAGCAGTTAACAATAAAATGGATTCATTGCAAAGCATGCAAGAGCTGGTCCACAAAAGACTGTCAATTGAAGGGCACCATGTGGGTCTTTTGTTGTGCATCTTATATACTTTTTAAGAGAAGTCCAGGGGCAGAAAAGATGGCTGAGTTGGTAAACTGTTTGGAATCCAAACATGGAGACTTGCCCTTGGATCCTTATTAGCCATGTTAGAAACTGTTCAGTGGTATACATCTCTAATTCCAGTCCCGGGAGGTGGAGGTAGTCTTCTTATTAGAGCTTGCAGCCCATTCTGGCTGGATCGTTGAGCTCCAAGTTCAGTGGGAGATTCTATCTCAAAAACTAAGGTGAAAGCAATTGATGAAGACTCTTGAGATTGACCTCTGACCACCACATGTACATATGCATACATGAGCACATGACACACACACAGACATACACACTTGCACATGGAGGAATGTCCTTGAAAATGCTCATCCACATTGCCTTTTATTTTCCCAAAGGAGACAGGGAGGCAGTCTCATCAGTGTATAGATGCCACCTAACCCAGGAAAGCACACAGTCAGGATTCTCATTACTCATTCCTGTGTTGTTAATTTAGTGTGGCTTTCCTGAGGGTCTGTTGAGAGTCTTTTTCACCTTAGTATGAGTTAATGGTAAGTTAGCTTTTCTTTGGTTCTTGCCACTTTAGGATGAAAGGTTTACCATTATGTCCTGTGACAGGCTCTAGTATTCCACCAAAGGAACTGTAGGCAAAAATAGAGGAAAAGACAGAGTGATGGGCCTGGGGTTCAAGTCAGGAACCTACAGACCTGAGCTCAGGTCCTGTGTACCTGGACCTAACTTCTGAGTACTATGGTTTGCTTCTTTTCTATATTCTAAGAAAGCAATTGAGCTGAGGGGGCTATAGGGTGATTCCCATTGCTGAAAACTTTGTAGTATTTGCTGAGTATTTGCAATGTGCTAGGCTCCATGTAGGACATTGATCAAGAAAGAAATGTAAAGTGATACCTCTTCTGCCAGGCTGGGGCAGGGGAGGGAAGCAGGATACTTTTGTTTTTATTTGTGTGTAGAAACTCATTCAGTCAAGCATGCAGTTTCAGTTTGCTTTTTGAGACAGGGTCTCTTGAAGACCAGGCTGGTTCCCATCTCACTATGTAGCTTAGATTGGCTTTGAACTTTTGACCCTCCTGTCTCCAGCTCCCTCATGCTGGGATTACACTCCCACGTTTTTTTCAGAATTCCAACTAGTTGGAACATGTTGTGAATAGAGCACTGATTATTGGGAGGGAATGAACTCTTTTTTCTTCTAGTTCCCCAAGGGGTAATTTGAAGGAGGTCAAATTAATTCTAAATAAAGACTTTTTTTTTTTTTTTTGGTCAGCGTCACTGGGCACTCCTGGACTAGAGTTACCTCTCCCCACAATATATGAGACTGGTATAGAAAAGATCCAAATAATATTGTCTAAAGCAGTGGCTCTCAACCTGTGGGTCTCGGCCCCTTTGGGGTTGCATATCAGATATCCTGTATATCAGATATTTACATTATGATTCATAATAGTAGCAAAATTCAGTTATGAAGTAGCAACAAAGTAATTTTATGGTCCAGAGATCGCCATAACATGAAGAACTGTATTAGAGGGTCGCAGTATTAGGAAGGTAGAGAACCACCAGGCTAAAGGCTTTGACAATAGCTGTGGACTTGGTATCTTACCCAGTTTTCTTCCAACCTAGAGCTTCTATAAACAGTACAGGATTGCATGAGATTTCTGGTCTAAGGTCCACTTGGCTTATTCCATCATGCTTCTGTATGTTAAAATAGAGAGGTTTGCACATGCAAGTTAGAGCCTCAGTTTCTCTCTAGGTAAGAAGAATCTTGGAGTATAATTCTAACACAAGAGACTGACAAAAACAAACAAACAAAAAACCATGAAGACTCAGAGTATCTCAAATATCTCAAAGCTAGCAATCAAAAAAATATTACAAGAACTTTCCTTCTTAAACTGATTTAAAGACCTAAAATATGGAAGAAACAGGTCCACATCAGGCTTGTCTCCAGGTTACCTGAGCTTGTCAAAACAGGTAGCAAGGGGTTATTTTGAGAGAGACACAGGACCCAAGTGGTACATTAAACCTATCCCTTGACAAGAAGCTGAGACCTCAGAAAAAGTCAGGTCAAGATGTTTTCTAAGTTAACCAGAAATCAAGTTGCTAAAAGACAAGAAGCAACATTTGCTTATCCAAATATATAGAGATAGAGAGGTGTTCTTCAAAAACAGAGCTAACTAGAGCAAATGCTAAAAAAAAAAAAAAAGAAAGAAAGAAAAGAAAAAAAAGAAACAGGTTGTAAGGTGAATTGAGTATGTGTCTTATGAGAATGCCATTTCTCTCATCTATAAAATGGGACTAATTCTACTGTCTGTACCATTTGGTGACTATGAGGATTACATAACATGCTGGAAAACCACCAGGCTCCCAGTAAGTACTTCATGACTGAAGCTCCCTGGGATTCTTTCATGTAGGGCCTGTAAACACGAACCTATGGTTCTAGCATCCTGATATCAAAAGCAAAAGTTCTAAACATCCCACAATATTTAGACCATTTCCACATTAATTTTCTCTGGGCTTTATTCAAACCACAGATACTTACTTAACACCCATTATCTGTCAGACACTACAGAAGGGGCCAGAGGGTTGAGCCACAGACCACACAGGCACATAATTACAGGCTGGGAGAAACACCCTAAAGGAGGCAAACACTACGCAGGGATGGAAAACCTATTTTAATAGGATGTTTAAGGACCTTTTATGGGGTGATGTTCCAGCCTTGCCTAGACCATGAAAAAGATCTTGCGGGTACTTCCACTCACAAAGTGGGTGAGGCTTTCTGAGTGGATGAAAAGGCTTCAGTATGAATGTTCTTTCTCAGGTCAGAGTCTCAGATTTCTTCTCATCTGTCTAAGGAGACCTTACCAGCTGGCTGGAGGCCCCTTCTAAGCTTACCAGATGGGTTGGAGGGTTCAGTCACTGAAACTTCTACAGAGATAAGCATTTTCAAGGATGACATGTGTAACAAGGTGGGTTTTATTATTTTTGTTGTATTAATTTCTCTAATTACTATACTTAATACCTCTTCATTCCTTCCAACCCTCCTTCCTTCAGAAGATTAAAGGTAAAAAGGATGTAGGTCTCTTTGAGCTACTTCCTGCTCATTAGTGTTGTCAGGTTCTTTGGGGGGGGGGGGGCAATACCAATCTCAGTCCATCAAATGAGGAAACAGCAGCAGGGAGAACCGGCAGCAGTTCTTTGTAGTGCCCCTCTTTCTTCTTTGTAGTGCCCCTCTCTTTCTCTGTAGTGTTCCCCTTCTCCTTGGCTTTGGTGTTTTATCCCTTTCTCAAGTTCTCAGAGTTAAACTTGCTCAAGTTTTGGCTAAGCCCCACCCCTGCTGGTTCACGAGGCAGTTAATAGTTTACACCTGTGATCTTAACTGAAGCAGCCTCACACCCCGGACTAAAGGAAAAGATTTTCATAACTGTTTTTTTTTTTTTTTAAACAAAACTCTAACCGCAGATGTGGTTCCTTTCCACCCCCGAAGAAGTAAAACTAGTCACAAAGAGAACGGTCTGAAGAGCCACACTTGGCCTAGAAGTTGTTAACTTTGTTACTTCCAAGTTATGTGTGGTTAGTGCGGCACACTAGCTGTTTCCTTGGGCTCAGTTTCATGGGAAAATGTGGACACGGCCTGTGTTAATCAGGACTGAACTCAAAATGAGACAGTGCATATACAGCATTCAGTGTATGCCTGTCAGGGGGAAGGCACAAGGAATGATGGAAACCTAGCCTCTTGTTTTCTATCTCATGCTGAGCAAAAGAAATTTATGGCACATACTGTGCTTTAGGAACCATGCCTGCAAGCTCTTAGGTACCATTTCCAAAGGGAAATCTAAGTCTCCTTTGCTTGATTGTGGCCTTGCCTGGGTGACTTGCTCCTAGGCAGCCAATCTCAGTGGACATGATACTGAATGGACAAAGTTGGAAATGTGAGTTTCCCTTGGCCCTCTTTCTATATGCCTATTCTGGGAACCCAGCTACCATACTGTGATAGAGCCAACAACAATGTGGAAACACCACACACCGGAATTTCAACCACAGCCTTGCATGGACTCCCAGCCATAAGCTGCCATCAACTATCAGGCATAGAGTGTAAGCACATTCACTTGTCTCCAGTCCCCAGCCTGATGTGCAGCAGACCCTACATGAAGAAGGGATGAGCTGTTATCACCAAACTTTGCCAGAGCTGCCGAGTGTTGAGCCAAATAAATGTGGTCATTGTCGTAAGCCCTTAATATTGACGGGATAGGCTGCTTAGCAACAGATAACTAGACTTCTCTGTCTTGGTCTCATCCCTCCAATAGTGTGTCTTCTGCCATCCTTGGCCCAGTGTAGTAGAGATTTGAGGAAGGGCCCTGTGGGCCTCAGATATTAGATGTCCAGGTGCCTGCTTCCCAAGGCCAACAGGAAATAGATGTAGACATAGGAAAATATTTCAGAAGTCTAGATTGTAAGTATAATTTTTGTATATAACAGTATAGAAATCCAGTGTTCTCTGAAAGCCTTCTTTGTGAATTTTTGATTAAAGACAGTATGGCATGCATGTTTTTGATTTGGGGGATAGATCTTTTTTTTTTTTTTTTGTACCTCAAGCTCTCCATGTGAAGTATGAAATATACTTGGCTGGGGCCTCACAAGCTTGCCCTGATCTATTCATTTGGCAATTTTCAAGGAGTCATCATTAGAACCTGTGCCCTGTAGAGGGCTGAAGTCTGGGGTCCCTTTAACACCTGTAGTTCTCTCCAAGTTTAAACAAAGGCTATCATACTGCAGGATCCTGAGCTTTAAGCCCTCATCTGTTGGGTGGTTTTTGGTATAGTCTCTAAAGGGTTATGTGTGTTTTATCATTTAAGTTTCTTCTGAAGAGGGATTTAAAATCAATTTAGAGGTCATGTTCAGGGACTTTGTCAAAGCTGCAGGTTCCAAATCAAACAGGAATTGGTCCTTGGGGCCTCGCTAATGACAAGTGAAGAGGGTAGCAGGCTGTTCCAAAATTCCATATTCCTATTCCCCTTCTTTGCTGAGCCACTGGCTTTTCTTTTGAAGTCTATTGCCTCCTTCATTTCTTCTTTAATTTCATATTACCGAGGCAAATCTCACTCTGTCTTGTGTATGTCATAGGCTGTCCTGGGGTAGACTTCTCTGATGAACAAAAGCCAGCCCCAGAGAGAGTTTGTTCTGAAAATCTCATTTCCAAGTTCAACATCACAAAATGAAACAGGAAATTCTTCTCATTAACAGAAACTTCTAGACAAGCTACGGACTTTAGAGATCTCAGCTAGCTTATGGAATAACAATATGGAAAGATCGAATTGTTTGTTTCTCCACCCCCCAGCCCTACCCATGGATAGGCAAATTATGAAACCCGTGTCAGAAAAGTTAATGCTGAGAACTCAGCAAGAACACAGTTTGTTTTTCTTGGTCTGTTTAGGGCTGCCGAGATTGGATTAGATTACTAGGATATTGGGTTTTCTCTCTTTCTACTGCCTGGAGCTTGGGCATTATTGTGATATTTGGCTGAGATGGTGCCAAAGTGCAGGAGACATTTGTGGTGATGAGTCATTAGCTGAAGGGCAGCCAGCACACCCGGGACCCTTTTCATCCGTGGTCTTTGCAGCTGTTCCCTTGGTGAGCACTGCAAAGGTGTGTGTGAGGAGCCTCACTAAACGCTGATTTAATTGTCTTAGAACATAGAAAAAGGAGGGACTAAGCTGTAACAAGAGGCTTTTATTATTTTTGTTACTATACTTAATTATACACTCTAATTTACTTTACTGTACTTAATACCTCTACCTCCCTTCCACCCCTTGTTCCTCCCAGCCCTCCAACACTAGGTGGGAGAGAAGGAAGGTTAAAAGGAGAAGGGACATAGGTCTCTCTGAGCTACTTCCTGCTGATTAGGGTCATTGGATTCTTTGGGGGTAACACCAGTCTTAGTAGAAGTCCAGCAAACCAGGAGGCAGCAGCAGGAAGAACAAGCAGCAGTTTGGGGGAGCACCAGCCACTGGGAGAGCAGCATCCACTTTCTTCTTTGTAGCCTTTTCTCCTACTTCTTTGTAGAGCCCCCTTCTCCTAGGGGCTCTGGCTTTTTAGCCCTTTCTCAAGTCCTCTGAGTTAAACTTGCTCAGCTGGCTAAGTCATGCCCCTGTTAGCTCACAGTTAGTACTTTACACCTGTGTCTTAAGCAGCCTGACATCTAAGATTAAACAAAAACATTCTTATAATTGGTTATTTTAAAAAACTCATACCTCACTAAGGCTTTCCAGAGTGCAATATCAGTTAGGATGGCAAAACAAACCATTGTTGACTACCCCTTGGAATGGAAGAGTGGTAAGGTTTGCATGCCCAAGGCCTCCTTCTTGGAATACCCTGACCCCAAACTGTGGTTGCTGACTTCTGCTGGCTAGAATACCAGGTTAATAGATCAGTGTCTAGTATTGGATCCTTAGGGAGGTAGCTGGGTGGAGGACCTAACATATGGATGTAGGGTATGGGTAAAATCAAGAAGGGCTCTGCTGATCTGTCCAGTCTATCCCTTTCCATGATAAATGTGGAGATTTGAGGCAGCAGACATGAAGTGGTCTGCCTTCACAGCATGCCACACAGCTGGGGCTGTCTGTTCTCTTCTCCTGATTCTAGTTCAGGGCTCAGTCTAGCTCAAATAGCCTAGAAATTCAGGCACTCGACTGTAGTGGTGACCAGAGGAGGAGAGAATCCCACCACTAGCTCCTGTCTTCTGTGGAGAAAGCAATTTAGAATGTTTGCCCTGTAGAGATTTGTCAGAAGCACTATCTTCAAATTAAAAATAGCACCTGACATAATGAACCCTGGCCCTGAGTTCTTACTTCAGCCACGGGCAAAACAAACCACCCTCTGTAGTTCATCCATAGTCATTCAGGCCCTGCCTGAGGTGAGGTGCAATGAAACCAAAGGCGCAGTTACATGACAGAGGTTGTGTCCGAGTCTCAGGGAAGCCCTGGTCACTGTTGCTCATGTGAGTGGCCAGGGTGCTCATTGATATGGGAGGCAGACTTCATTCTGGGTTGCTGAAACAATTGAGATCTTTTATGGATGACTGAACCCGTCCTTCTCTGCCCCAATGCTTGGTGTGAGTAATTCCCCCTCGCCACTGCACCCCACTCTACCTCCTACTCCAAACCACATCTAGACCCCAGTTCTACAACACAGGGCTTGCCTTCGACAGCTCTCTGTCCCTGCAGCTTGAATCCTGCATCAGAGACTACCAGGGTGACATCCCCTGCTTGTTCCAGAGATGAGGAGATCTGTTTTGGCAGACCCACCACGTGTGATTCTCTAAGCCTAAGAGAGGGCTAAGTTGCTCACTCACTGTCGGGTTTCCGCTGACAGCTGGATGTCATAAGACGACCTCAGGCAGGTTCAGCTCAACTTACAGACGGAGTGGATCTGACATTTCGTAGACCTTTTGGAGAACACTGATTAGCTTCAGTACACAGTTTACAGAAATTTAAAACTTCAGTGATAAAACAGTAGCTTGAATTTGTAGAGCAGTCTTAGGTCCATAGCAAAATTGAGCATCAGATTTTGGACTTTCCCATATATACCCTACCCTCAGGTGAGCACAGCCTTTCCTGCTGCCAATACCCTTTGCCAGCGTGGTGCATATGTTACAATTGATGAAGCATACTGGCACATGGTTGTCACCCAAAATCCATCGTTTTTTTTTTTAACATTGGTTCATCTTTGGTATATACTCTGTAGTGAAATTTATGATGACATGTGCATATACCACCATAGCAGCAAACAGACTATTTCTTTGCTCAAACTTCCCTATACTCCCCATCCAACCATCACCACCCCCATTCCAGATCTTGGCAACCAGTGATCTTTGAGGCACCTTTATGGTTTTCCTGATTCTAGAGGAATATGGCTGGAATCATGCAGACTGCGGTCTTCTCAGCATAGTGTGTCTCACTTAGCACCATGCACTGAGAATTTCTCCATGTCTTTTCATGGGTTGATGCTGCATTGTAATGCTGAATAATGCTCCTCTCTCAGACTCTGCCCTGATTATAGGAATTTTTAACAATCAAATAGACTTCTTGTTTTACTTAGCACTTCATATTGACACCATCCAGTACCATTTAGATCTAATATTTTCTCTCATTTTTAATTTGCTCATTTCAGTAGCTGCATGAAGCAGGTAAGAATTTCATGACTAAAAGATGAGAGCACAGGAAGATTAAAAAGACAGTGTCTTTCTGGCTATTTGCCTCTATATCTCTAACTGTCCCCTTGTGGATCGGTGTGTGCTTTTGTCTGTCTTTTTGACTCACGATCTCTTCCTCTACAGGCCTCCCCTTTTTCTATCTCTTTCTTTGTGTTTCTTTTTATCATTGAATGCATGTTTGCTCTCTGACTAGTTGAAAAGAATTACCTTTTTGTTATTTCATGAAGCTGGTCTCACTCCTTTGTACTAGCATGGTGGTTAGTGGTCAAGCAAACTGACCGTGCATAGTTGGAGACAGAAAACTTCTCAATGTCAAAACCGGAGACCTGAAGTGGGAGGCAAGCCTCTGACCTCCCATCAAAATGCAACAGAGCTTTGACGTTCTACTGAAGGAGAGAATGAATATGTATGGCACAGACATTCAATAAATGTTTGTTGAATTGAATGCAGTAAAAATGATAAAAGTGGCATTACCAAATACATTTTTAAAAGTTTCATTACATGTGCTGGAAGGTGTTTTTGACATTTTGTCTACATCTTAGCTGCAGTCCAGGTGCCTGGCACCTCTGATGGAGTTCCTTACGCTACCATGCTATGAATCACCAGCTGCAGCACTGGGGCCTGAGCTTGCCTTCAGTTATATGATTCTAATAAGGAAGGTGAGCTCATTTGAGAACAGCCATTGGAACATGCCTGTTAGTTACAAGGCTCATCTCATGAAATCTTTAACAGTCACATAAGGAAAAATCTTCTTTCTCATTACATTTTGTAACAGATGAGAAAAGTCAGGCTCAAGTATATAATCTACCTTGATTTTATACCTAATAAGTAGTAGGATAGAAATGTAAATCCAAATTTATTAAAACTTGTAAACCATGTAGGTATGACTTTCTGCTTTTCCACACATATGTAAAATCATGTCACAAGAATTGGTGGTTTGCCGTGTGTGTGTGTGTGTGTGTGTGTGTGTGTGTGTGTATGTGCGTTCCTGTGTGTACATGTATACACTCACATGTGCCCATGTGTGTATGGAGGCCAGATGATAAACTTGGGTGCTATCCACTTTTTTGAGTAAGGGTGAGATGGGGGCTCTCACTGGTCTAGAACTTAAAGAGGAGCCCAGTCTGCCTGACCAGTGAGCACTAGGAACCCCACATCTCTGTCTTTTTAGCACTTCAATTACCAATGCAGTGACTGCATACATCAGTTTTGGTGACTGAACACAAGTCCTCCTGTTTGCAAGGCAAACTGGGCCATCCTCCCAGTCCTGATATTTTATTTGGTTATCAGTACTAAATATCCTTGAGTATTTTAACTTAGGCTCTTAAAACATTAACCATATTTTCAGCATCTTGAGTAGCCCTGGGAGTAAGGGGTGGTATAGGGATCAGCGCTAAACAAGATATTTGCAGTTCTTCCTCTAAGGCCTAGGGAACACTGTGGAAAAGGGGTGTGTGTGTAAAAGTATTATGAGGACGGATGAAGAGCTGTGATGTGTCATTTTCTAGATGTGACATAACCATTGCAATCAGTGACTCACAGCAGCTGTGGTGGCCTCTCCCAGACCTTCACAAGACCAGCCTTGTCAACAGTCATGGCTTCAGAAGGGACTCATAGAGCCCCACGCCTTGCTACTGAGTTCTTGATAGATTAATAAGTGCTGGGCTATTGATAGATTCTAGCAGAAGGAGAGCCATCATTTTCAGTTATGTACCTACCCTCTGCTGTGCTCTGTGGATAGCTCCAAACCCAGGGTCACACAGATGGCCCTAGTTAAGTGCAGTACATCATGAAATAAAAATGAACAGACATGAAATGTGAGAAAGAGATCTGTACGCATGAGAGGACAGTAGGGGAGGGGTGAGAGCAGTCAGTATAGGTTACACACATGTATGAAGTCATCAGCAAACAATTTTAATTAATAAAAAACCCAAAACATTAAGCATGAAGCTTTAAATTGCCAGGTGAGACAAATGGGTCATGGCCCCTTTACCATACTGCCCAAACATATTGGATCTCTACAGATGATTTGTGGGTCTGCCTTCTACACTCCCTATTTGCAGTTTCAATTCTTCAGTTGAAAACCTTTTCCCACATCAGAAACCCCTGAGGTCTCTATGATCACAATATGCCCCTGAGTTCTCCTGATCTTCAAAACCTGACAACCACCTGTAAACATGAGCAGATATTTCCTCACAGCTTGTGCTGTCAACACCCTGTTGTTCTGAAGTGACAACAATGTAAGAGATGGCTTTCACCCAGTGGGCTCATAAGCTAAATTATGCCATCAAGACCTAAATGTAGAAGACGACTTCATGATAGAAGTAATGATACATACAATATGAGCTTGTTTCTTCTGAGGGAAAGAAAACAACAACATGCAGATTTGTGATGTTTCATTTACTTCTCAAGAGAATCCATTTTGCTGTTCTATCCATTGACAACTGTGAGCTCTGGGTGGCTGGGCCACTTTGGTGTGGCACCAAGCTTTGTGCATCTAGGTGGTACCTAGTTACACAGTTAACTAGTACCTAGTTACACAGTTACCTAGTACCTGGTTACAGCGTAGACACAGAGCAAGTGCTCTGGTTTGTATTTGCTGACTACATCCACAAGGAACAACGTAACAGGATTTTCTTCATGACATGAGCATATTCAATGTGTCAGACAAAGGTATCTTTGTGTCTAGGTGGTGTTGGCGTTATCTCCCCTTCTGAATGCCTCCATCCAGGATCTGGGTTCTCAGGCCCTCTCACACACACCAGTCTTGCATTTTGGCCATTTGTGCCCAATTTAGCCTGTCTTTGTCCCTTATCTTAGTTCAGGTACTTCCCTTAGGACCTTTCTCCTTCGTCTGTAACTCTGACTCAAGCCACACTGCAGGCACCCTGCAGGGCAAATGCAGTATTCTGGGGAACCATCCAAGGTTTCCTAGTGGGAGGTGTTTGTGAAGAGTGGTGTGGCAGAAGGCAGACACCAGGGTGGGAAGGATGGTGGAGGTAATGGCTCCTGGTAGACTCTCCTTTTCTGGGCAAAGTGTGTTCATGGCAGATACCTCTTCCACCTGTGAGCCGTGCTGTGGAGTTCCTGGCTTGTCTATTCTTTTCCTAAACCGATATAAGAACAGAAAACACTGTTACCAATGTTCTTTGCTGAGTGGGGAGCCTCGGGGCTCCTGCTGCCCAATGTCTGGAGTTTTGCTTCCAGTTCTGTCGTGGAAGCTGGGAACGATCGCCTTTTTAGGTCCCTTGCTGCACCACTAGCTACACAGAGTTTGGGGCAATCAGAAATTTAGACCCTGATTGTCTGTCTGTTTTGTACAGAAAATGTAAAACCAGCCTCACCTGCAATACCCCATACATTCTGTGGTTGCATAGAGAACATTTGTTTTTCCAAGGTAGTTTGCATTTATCGGTGCATAAGGAAAATACAAATATACTCACCCACCCATAATTACAACATGCATAGATATGTAGCTCTCAGAATTTGATATGTAGCCTTTTAGTCTACATTCTGTACATTTATCTCCAGCTGACAACCTACATATTTTAACAACCTTGGGTGACAGTTTATATTGTTTTATTCCCTGCTTTTTTACTTAGCATATTATAAAATATTTCTGTACCAGTAAATTTTTATAATATTGTCTTAAAGGATAATATTACTTTTTTGTTTTGTTTTTTTTTTTTGTTCGTTTGTTTGGTTTTTTGTTTTTGTTGTTTTGTTTTGAGACAGGGTTTCTCTGTGTAACAGAGCCTAACTGTCCTGGACTCGCTTTATAGACCAGGCTGGCCTCGAACTCACAGAGATCTGCCTGCCTCTTTCTCCCAAGTGCTGGGATTAAAGGCGTGTACCACCATGCCTAGCATAATATTATATTTTAAGGATACCCACATTCCAATCTATTGACCACTTTCGCACTAATCATTGGTGTTACTGAGGAGCAGCAACAAGACTGAATCTTTGTGCACATTCATACATATTTCCCTGAGATGTTTCCAAAAGAAAGATTAGTAATTTGATTGATTGAAAAAAATTTGAAGAGACTTTTGGAATATAAGGTATTGACACTTTAGGCACATTAGTGAGGATTCAATTCCATATTGCTTAGATGATTTCAAACCTTAATTCTTTTCTTTGTAGTATTATTGCCATGATTTCAGCATTTATTCCATATCTTGTCATTTTTAAAAAGAAGATATTAGCCAGGTGTGGTGGCACATACCTTTAATCCCAGCACTCAGGAGGCAGAGGCAGGCAGATCTCTGTGAGTTCGAGGCCAGCCTGGTCTACAAAGTGAGTCCAGGACAGTCAATGATACACAGAGAAACCCTGTCTCGAAAAACCAAAAGAAAGGGATCAAATGGCTGAAGATTGATGCTGTAATGTATGGAGATAAAACGGGAACTGTCCAGGCAGCCACTGATATGTCATTTCTTAGTTTTGGAAGATGCAGTCCCTGAACTTCCTATATAATCAGATATATTTATCCCTCTCAGGTCTCTGAGGTAGTTGAAGAATAGATAGCTAGAGTCTCATAGTTAAATTTTGAGTTGTTTAGGAATCAAGAGGGTGTTCTGGATCTAAGAAGACGTTTTTAAAATTGTGATGCAAGTTAGTATGAAAGCTGAGTTAGATATAGAACTTTAAACTCATGGAGATGGTTAGATAGTAGAATGTTAAAGTCAGGGGCCAAATACATATGGAGTGGACATTGGGAATGTATGCTAAGCCATATAACTCTCATAATTGTGGCGTATTTATTTCTGTTGTTTTGTATTGTATTTACTGTTATAAGAGAAAGAACCATTTGTTGGACTGAAAGGGGGAGCTGTTGGGGGGGGAAGAGGGTGGAAGGGTGGGACAGGAGGGGGGAGTAGGGAAGGGATTGTGACTGAGATGTAACTTGAAGAAATAAAAAATAAATTATAAAAAAAGAAAAACCAAAAGAAAAAAAGATATTAGACAAGATAAGATCATTCATTTTTACACAGGTTTGCCAGAAGTAACACTATGTAAGACACTGTTTTAGACGTTGGGTGACAGGAGAGAAATTCCAAAGTGTACAAGCCACCAACTGTCCTCGAGTCACAAACTCTGTCTTCTTCTATTTACCCAATACAGGAAGCACTACCCCACTAATAAACAATTCCAGAGTTTTTGTTAAACTTCTTCCTTTGTTTCTCTTTCCTTATGCTCTAAAATATTAGTTGCTTTGTCAAGTTTTAAAAATACACTGTCAAGATGAAAATATGGGTAATTTGGAATGAACAAGACATACTTTGTGATGAACAAGACATACTTTGTTCACCATAGATTTTTTTTTCAAAAAAAAAAAAAGACACATGCTTACTTTAGCAAATTAGAAAAATCAGAAAAGTAGGAAGAAGAAAATAAATGACTCATAACCAGACCATTCAAAGACAATTACTGTTAATTGGTGTGTTTCCTTCCAGGCATTTTCCTTGTATATTTTTTTCACAAAACTGAGATCATAGTACATATGCAATTTCCCAAGCATATAATGTAAACATTTCTCTATGTTATCGAAATGTCTTTGAAAACATTATGTCTAATGGCTTCATAATATGCCATTATGTAAATGAATTAAATATATAAAATATGATGATTAATAGTGAAAGCTCCAAAGTAAAGCCTCATGGACTCTAATTCAAATGCTGCTGCTGACTGGCTTCTGCCTCAGACAAGGCATTCAACTTTTCTGTGACTTAGTTTTCTTATGTGCAAATAGGAATAAATATAGTTCTATAAGCAATGCTTGAGATAATTCAAGGGAAGCTTAATTATGAGCATAGTTTATAATGGGCATGCAATAAACTACTTCTACCCTGTGCTCATAATTAAGATTAAGCACTCTACCTATTGTTAGCCCATGTTTCCAACCAAGAAACATTATTTAAAATCACTGAAGACTGTAATTGTTCACAAACATGTGTTATGTTTTAGAATATTTTCTTCGGAGAGAATCAGAGTCATGAATATGGACACCCTTAAGGCTCTACCTATTGCCAGAAAATTCATCTGTCTGTCTTTCCAGTACAGGGCAGTGCTGTTATTCTAAACAGAGAAATGGTTATGTCCAAATCAGGATCATCTCCTGCTACCTCCTCTTTGGCCTTGACCATCTTTCTGCCCCAAAAGACACATGAACACCATACTTTCTGGAGCGTTTTTAACTTTTTACCATTTTAATTTTTTCATATGCAAAATGAAAATCTCAACAGATTATTGTGACAATTAAGTAAAAAGATCTACATATATGCAAATTTGTATATGGCAAGCCCTTGCCATTAACTAGTAGTAAAATAATAATTATGTTCTTACTAGGAATATAGGAAATGATCAGTCTCACTGTTCCTCATTATTGTCAAGCATAATTATTTAAAAATGTGGTTCAAATTTACATTTATTTAAAGTAAATTTCTTTTTATAGTCTCATAAATGGAAAATATTTTGGTGTTTTAATTTGTTGTTTGAGGGCTATTTCTGGAGTCAAACTTTTGCCAAATATTCTCTATTTGTTTGCAGTTTTGTGTGTGTAGAGAGACAGAGTGGGATGCAAGGGGAGAAAATAAGGAGTAAGAGAGATTGAGACCTCCTAGCCTGTGTGTTGTTCCTCTCAAACTTGTTTTGTCTCCCTATGGTCACTGTGGGTTTCTCATGCATCCCTGCCATCTGGTTAATTATCCATTTGAGAACTTTGCTGCAAAGCATTATTAAACTTATGAGTCTGTCAGCCCTGAAATAAATCTCTTTTTAAGATAATAAAATCCTAGAAACACTGGCCATTCTCCTACCTCTGATACAACAAGCCTCCAGGAGTGCTCAGGACTTCAATGAGTGATGGGGTCATCTACAGAACCTCTCATCTAGGCTGAGACACATCATTGATTCAGTCACAGAGTCAGTGAATCTTGGGCATGTGTAGAAAGACACTGTGACATCCACCTGTGTGGGGTCTATACCCTTGTCCCCTTGCTTGTTCTCATGTCCCTAGTCCCCTAACTGGGTCCCTGACTTGTTTTTCCATGCCAGAGTTCTCCCCCTTGACAATCTGTTCATGCCTTATGGGCTCCTAGAATGACACTCTACCTGCCATTCTCTCTCCTGTGTGGGCATCACAACTCCAGTCGAGAATATCTGCAGCTGGTCCCTCATACCAGCCAATGGTGTGCCAGCATCTGTAGACCACAGACTAATAAGCCCAAGTTCCCATTGCAACCTTTTCTGAGATAGCCTACCAACATTTTCAGTTATTGATTAACCTGATCATTTAACCAGGGGTCCTGTGTGCATCCCCATGTATATCTGGATGCCAGATTTTCATGTACCACCTGCAGGGTAAATATTTCCCTCCTACAGAGCATATCATTCATCTTGAAATCTTAGCGCTCAGAGTACTTAACAACCAGGCCCTGATTTTTTCCAACATTTCCTTTACTTGCCATAGCAATAATGATAAATTATAATCATATGGATAATGCCTGCTGAATATTTACTCTGTGGAAGGCATTGTGCTAAGTGGTTCCTAATCACTTTCTAATGGCATCGTCAAGGTGAGGAGAAAGGGTTGGCTGTATTATTGTTTCCATGTCATTATCGAGGATAGCAAACCTCAGAGAAGTTGAGTCGCTGACTTGAAGTCACACAGGTACTACTAGTAAATGGTAGAGCTCTAAGCTGACTTTGGGTTAGCCTGGTGTCTGAGCTCGTGAACTCAACCACAATATTAGATACGGATTAATCTGGAATTCCCCATATGATTGTCCCTATTGGATTTCTTCCTGATTCTGCCTGCAATTGCTATGCGCCTCATCAGGAAAGCAGTTGCTTTTCTCTTCTTCAGGGTTATCTTTGCAGAGTGAGAGCCTCACTAGTCCATCCTGTGACTCTCTCATTAGTGTTTGCCCCTCTACTTGCTTTCTAAGCAAGTTTCCTTTTACTTAGTTCTTAGGTTCCTCCCTGCCCTTCCAGGAAGGCACTTCACATTCTAGTGTTGTGGTTTTTCCTCCCCTTTGTATTGAATGTGCTTGAATCTATTCTTGAAGATCAAGAACTCAGTGTCTTCATCTTTAGGGTCTCCATAGATCAGTCTGTACTGGCTGCTGTAAAAAAAATCACTGGAAGTTAGGTATCTTAGAAACAATTTATTTCTAATAATTCTGGAAGTTGAGGAGTCTAAGATCTGGGTATTAGCAGATTTTATGCCTTGTGAGGCCCATTTCCTAGTTCAATAGTGTGAGAGAACGTGTACACATATTATTTAATAGGTCTCCATTAAGTGCTCCCTTTCTTAAAGCCCCTCCTCTCAATAGAACCATATGGGTGGACATTAATTTCAACCTATGGATTTGGAGCGGGAAACACAAATATTAACTCCTTAACACTCTAGCATTGAACAGCCAATAATTATGCCTTCCTCAATTTTTGTTTTCATTTCAAGGGAGTTTAAGTTAATGGATGGGATTGTCACTGACCTCCAGCCACAGTACTGCACAGTCTTCCATGTGTGGACAGTGAGGAAGTCAGGACTGAAAGACTCCAGTGTCCAACAGTTCTTGTCTGCCCAGCCTGTTTCAGAGTGTGTGACCTCAATAGAGGTGGAAAAGCAGAATATGCGCCTGGCTTTACTCCTTTTTCATTGTTTAACTACAGCGGGTTCTCAGCAGTGGCAGATTTAATGGTTATGGTTTGACTATTTGTAAGCAAACCCAAATTACATGAAATGTAAAAAATTGTCATTTTGCTGAGCTAGGACTTTGAAAATGCCACACTATCAGGTGGGGTGTGGCTGCGAGTCACTTAGAGGGTGAGAGATTTGTTGTTTTCTGCCTATTATGATAATGTATTTTATGGAGGTGATGATATGCTGCCCCGGAATTCCAAAAGTCTCTGGATTCATCCTGCATAAATGCCAAGGGTTACCCTGTGTGTGTGTTGGCTAGCAAAGTGAGGCCCCTCCTCTTGTCCTGTTGCAGAATATAAGCAATAAGCAGGAAATGACTTCACTTTCCTACCACAGATCCACAGGCCAGTGGCAACAATTCCCTCAGGGATCCAAAGGGTTTCTCATGCACAGAAAAAAGCAATAGAAGCAGTATTGTCCCCACATTTCATTCACCTGCTCCAAATACTTTCACCCCATCCCCATAGCTGCTTCTTTTGGACTAGACTGCTATTATCCTGATAAAAGCGGAAATCTTGGGTTTCCATCTAGAGATATTAGGGGGTTTAAGGAAATATTTTCATTTTCCATCCAGACTTTTAATATTGCATATACCCTCCGTGAGTGTGACCTACCTAGATCTAATATAATCCTTTATCCAGCAGGCTGGAGGCTGAGCTTCTTTTATACCCATGTCAGCAGCCACGGTGTCACTCTCCAGTGACAGCAAGGTCCTCGAAGTCTCAGGGAAATAGAGGTCCACTTGCAAACAAAGAGTCCATTATCTTAGAAGCCACTCCTGAAAACAATTTCTCAAAGTTTTTTTGTCTTAGGGTTTCTATTGCTGTGAAGGGACACCAAGACCACGACAACTCTTATAAAGGAAAACATTTAACTGAGGCTGGCTTACAGTTCATGGCAAGAAGCATGGCACCAAGCAGGCAGACATGGTGCTGGGAAAGGAGCTGAAAGTTCTACATCCAGATCTGCAGGTGGCAGGAAGAGAGAATGTCACCAGGCCTGGCTTGTACTTCTGAAACCTCAAAACCTGCCCTAAGAATACCCTATGACCAGCATCCCTGCTGCTGTTTGCAGACATCATTAGGGAAGGTGAGGAGGAATGGAGGATTGTAACTTCTCTCTGGCTACTGGTGACCCTGTCATTTTGTCTAGAGCTTCTGGTCCCCAGCAGTGTTCCAGGGTCATAACTGAGCTTCAGCTGCCAGTAGAACTCTGAAGTATTAAGTCCCCCAGTACCCACAGAGGCTGAGCAAGCCAGAACAAGAGTGCTGAAAGCCCTTGGACCAATTATTTTCATTGTAGGCATCCTCTCCAGTATGCCCCAGTGAGCTGGAGCAATGTAATCTTTTTTTTTCTTTTTTGAGCAAGTCTAAAAAGGGCTGGAAAGTATTAACTTACCTGCGATGATACTTTTCCTTCTGTGAGTCAGAATGAATCCTCATATCTTCTAAAACTTTTATGGAGACCAAAGGTTTGAATGAAGGGTCTTTTGAGAGCTTTTCTGTGCATTTGTGGATCATGGAACTGGCCAATGGCATAAGACTCCATCTGCAGTTCACCCCCATGGGTTGTTCCTTGGAGGCTGAGATGGGGTTCCATTTTTTTCAGCCCTCCCCAGTCATAAAGTCAATGTGCTACGCCTACCGTTTGGCTGCAGAACCAGCATAACACATTTTCCAGTCTTTTCTTAAGAATTCTGAAAGCTGCCTGTCAGAGCAGAAGGAACTGACCCCCCCCCCTGCCTGCTCATTGTGGGGAGGCACACCCCAGGGCATCTGCTTTGGCCTGCATGCAGATCCAGGTGCCCTTCCTGCTAAGAGTTAGCCTTGCTGCCTCGGAGTCTTTAAAGTCATACCCTTGCCTGGGGCTGAGAAGACTTCAGGTTTCTGAGGCCTCAGCATCTGAGTTAGAGTGTAGGTCAGCTGCTGCTGTTCCCCTAGGTGGTCACAAAGGGTGACTTCTACTCTCATCATTGAAGACAGACTTAACAGTTGGAGAGGAAGTTCTCACACACTTCCCAGCCAAAGGCTGCATTGTTAGTGAGTGAAAACCAAGTTGAGAAGTGATGCATTGTAAAATATTAACACTGAGCTCCCTGGATGCTAGAGATGTGGGTGATATTTATTTTCTCCTTCAGACCTTCCTGGTTTTTTTCTTTTTCTTTTTTTCTTCAGACTTTCTATAGCGAAGCTGAAAGTATATTTTAAATTATATTTCTAAAAGATGCACACAAGATGTACTGCGTGAAGGCAAATAACTGTTCCAACATTCCTTCACACTTGCTGGCTTCAAATTACTGCCTCTACTTGCAGAGCCAGGCAATTTGGATGGGGGCGGGAGCCAGGAGGGAAAAGGGAGGAGGCTGCAGTGTGGGCCATTGAATTTCCCCTCTTCAGACATTTCTCTGGCAGCTAATTCCAGGACGCTCATCTGTGTGGTGGCAACGTGACTTTCATGTTTTCCCCAAGGTATTTTATGGCCTTTTTACAGCAGTGCTGTGAATAACTTTCTCTCCATAACTCCCAAACAGTGAAAAAAAAATCTCAGATCATTTCTCTTGTCTTTTCACTTCCATGTGTTAGGCCCATTCCCTAAGGATAGTCCCCTCACCCCATGTCTCTCCCTTCACTTTCTCCGTTCTCCTTTCCTTTCTCATTTTCTTGTTACTCCCCTCTTGCCTCACTTCCTTATCCTTGAAGGGAAATGAACTACACTTGACACACTGAGGCTCTGACACTGTCAGTCTATGCTATGATGAGGAGAGTGTGGAGATCCAGGTTTACTGTTGGGAGCTAGGTGGCTATGAGCTCCCAGGAAAGCCTCAACCCTTCACTTTTCCAGAGGGAGATTCAGGATTCAAAGCCAAGTACAACACAGGGCCTGATCCCTGGGTTCCAGGTATCCTCTCTGTAAGAAACTTGGTAACGGTGCCAAACCCAGAACAGTCAGAAGGGTGACTGAAAGGACAGATGAGTCTTGTCAAGAACTGCCTTTCTTGACTGGCCTGTCATTCTTGGAAGAATGCCACAGGTCTCCATGTCCTGGCATCTCCCTACTGTGTTTAATTCAAGACAGTTAACATGATCCCCAAGAGGTCTGGGCTGGACAGTGGTATGACACCTTAAGGAATGGAATAGATGCTACGCACTGAAAGAAATGTGGGTTTGAATGGATCCCAGCCTTTGGCAGCCCCCAACAGTAGCCCTCTCTCTCTCTCTCTCTCTCTCTCTCTCTCTCTCTCTCTCTCTCTCTCTCTCGAACTACTTCACTTCAGTCATCTCCATTTGTCAACCGAAGCATCAGCTATCAGCTTCTCGGTGTCTTCTTCCAGCCTCCCTGAGCAAGTTGAACCTCCTCCCCTTTCTGCATGCAAAGAGCTGTGCATTCCTGTCCTTCACAATGCACAGCGCAAGCTTTGCAGACGCAGGGGTGACTGTCTTTCTTCCAATGCTTACCATGTCAATGCTTCACTGCTGGATGTTGCTCTCCACGCTCTAGGCTCCTTAGCCTGAAACTGCAAGAGGCTTGTGATGATCTCTGTTGTCGACTCTGGGGAAGGGTCCTCTGAGGGAACCAAGCTAAAGCTGTTCTCCCTGTGTTACTTTGGTCAAGGCATTTTCCCATAGCAGTAGAAGAGTAACCAAGACAATGGCGGTGTTTGCTTCTGTTCACCAAGGCAGCTTAGCCTTCAAGAGCATAACTAGAAACCTAAGAGATGTTCAGGACCTGATAATTGAATGAAAAAATCTCGGCTGTATGTGTTTTGGATCCCAGGCCTTGGGCATGTTGCTTGGTCTCATCAAGTCTCAGTTCTCTCTTTGGAAAATGAGAATAAAAAGATCCCATTTTTTTTGTAAGACACTTCACAGGGGCCTGGCACGGGCACAGTATACACACACACACACACACACACACACACACACACACACACACACAAATACACACACACACACAAATACACACACACAAATACACACACACACACAAATACACACACACACAGACACACACACACACACACACACAGACACACACACACAAATACACACACACACACAAATACACACACACAAATACACACACACACA
>CAJQZJ010033149.1:467079-525639 GCA_907164525.1 Lophiomys imhausi
ATATTATTTGTGGCTATTGTGAAGGGTGTTGATTCCCTTATTTCTTTCTCAGCCCATTTATCTTTTGTGTAAAGAAGGGCTACTGATTTTTTTGAATTGATTTTGTATCCGACCACCTTGCTGAAGGAGTTTATCAGCTGTAGAAGTTCTCTGGTGGAATTTTTGGGGTCACTGATGTATACTATCATATCATCTGCAAATAGGGATACTTTGACTTCTTCCTTTCCAATTTGTATCCCCTTGATCTCTTTTAGTTGTCTTATTGCTCTAGCTAAA
The DNA here is from genome assembly GCA_907164525.1 of Lophiomys imhausi. Lineage (NCBI taxonomy): Eukaryota > Metazoa > Chordata > Mammalia > Rodentia > Muridae > Lophiomys > Lophiomys imhausi. Next base: position 467,356 of record CAJQZJ010033149.1, read on the forward strand.
ACTTCAAGTACTATGTTGAAGAGATATGGAGAGAGTGGGCAGCCTTGCCTTGTCCCTGATTTTAGAGGAAATGCTTTAAGTTTCTCTCCATTTAGTTTGATGTTGGCTATTGGCTTGCTGTAAATTGCTTTTATTATTTTTAAGTATGGTCCTTGTATGCCTGATCTCTCTAAGACTTTTGTCATGAAAGGGTGCTGTATTTTGTCAAAAGCTTTTTCAGCATCCAATGAGATTATCATGTGGTTCTTTTCTTTCAGCTTGTTTATGTGGTGGATTACATTGATGGATTTTCTAATGTTGAACCACCCCTGCATCCCTGGGATGAAGCCTACTTGATCATGGTGTATGATACTTTTGATGTGATCTTGGATCCGGTTTGCAAGGATTTTATTAAGTATCTTTGCATGCATGTTCATAAGGGAAATTGGTCTGAAATTTTCTTTCTCTGTTGGGTCTTTGTGAGGTTTAGGTATCAGGGTAACTATGGCCTCATAGAATGTGTTTGGCAGTATTCCTTCTGTTTCTATGTTGTGGAAGAGTTTGAAGAATATTGGTGTTAGCTCTTCTTTGAATGTCTGGTAGAATTCTGTGCTGAAACCATCTGGGCCTGGGCTTTTTTTGGTTGGAAGACTTCTAATGACTTCTTCTATTTCCTTAAGGGTTATAGGACTGTTTAATTTGTTTACCTGTTCTTGATTTAACCTTGGTAGGTGGAATCTATCAAGAAAATTGTCCATTTCATTTAGATTTTCCAATTTTGTGGAGTACAAGTTTTTGAAGTAGGACCTAACGATTCTTTGGATTTCCTCAATGTCTGTTGTTATTTCCCCCTTTTCATTTCTGATTTTGTTGATTTGGGTATTTTCCCTCTGCCTTTTAGTTAGTTTAGCTAAGGGCTTGTCTATTTTGTTGATTTTCTCAAAGAACCAGCTCTTGGTTTTGTCGATTCTTTGTATTGTTCTTTTTGTTTCTAAGTTGTTGATTTCAGCCCTGAGTTTGATAATTTCCTCTCGTCTGCTCCTCTTGGGAGTGTTTGCTTCTTTTTGTTCTAGCTCTTTCAGGTGTTCTTTTAGGTGGCTAGTATAGGAATTCTCCAGTTTCTTTTTGAAGGCACTTAGAGCTATAAACTTTCCTCTTAGCACTGCTTTCAATGTGTCCCATAAGTTTGGGTATGTTGTGCCTTCATTTTCATTGAGTTCTAAGAAGACTTTAATTTCTTTTTTTATTTCTTCCCTGAACCAGAGGTCATTGAGGAGAGAGTTGTTCAGTTTCCATGTTTTTGCAAGCACTCTGTTGTTTTGGTTATTGTTGAAGCCTAGCTTTATTCCATGATGGTCTGATAAGTTACAAGGAGTGATTTCAATTTTCCTGTATCTGTTGAGGCTTGCTTTGTGACCGACTATATGGTCGATTTTGGAGAAGGTTCCATGAGGTGCCAAGAAGAAAGTGTATTCTTTTGTTTTGGGGTGAAATGTTCTGTAGATATCAATTAGGTCCATTTGATTCATGACATCTGTGAGGTTCATTATTTCTCTGTTTGGTTTCTGCATTGTTGATCTGTCCAGTGGTGAGAGTGGTGTGTTGAAGTCTCCCACTATTAATGTGTGAAGTTCAATGTGGGATTTGAGCTTCAGTAGTGTTTCTTTAATGAATGTGGGTGGTCTTACATTTGGGGCATAGATGTTTAGTATTGAAATTTCATCTTGGTGGATTTTTCCTTTGATGAGTATATAGTGTCCTTCCCCATCTCTTTTGATTAATGTTGGTTGAAAATACAATTTGTTGCATACTAGAATTGCTACTCCAGCTTTTTTCTTGGGTCCATTTGCTTGGTATATCTTTTTCCAGCCCTTTACTTGGAGATAATGTCTATCTTTTTTGCTGAGGTGTGTTTCTTGTAAGCAGCAGAATGCGGGATTCTGTTTTCACATCCGTTCTGCTAGCCTATGCCTTTTTATTGGGGAATTGAGTCCATTGATGTTGAGAGATATTAATGACCAGTGATTGTTACTTCCTGCCATCTTGATGTTGGTAGAAATAGTGTGTGAATGAGCTTCTTTCCTTTTGTTTTTGCTGCAGGCATGCTATTTGCTTCCTGTGCTTTCTTGTGTGTAGTTAACCTCTTTGGGTTGAAGTTTTCCTTCTAACATCTTCTGTAGAGCTGGATTTGTGTACAGATATTGTTTGAATTTAGCTTTGTCATGGAATATCTTGTTTTCTCCATCTATGTTGATTGACAATTTTGCAGGGAATAGTAGTCTTGCCTGGCATTTGTGGTTTTTTAGGGTCTGCAAGTCGTCTGTCCAGGCCCTTCTGGCTTTTAGAGTCTCTGAAGAAAAGTCAGGTGTGATTCTGATAGGTTTGCCATTATATGTTACTTGACCCTTTTCCCTAGCAGCTTTTAAAATTCTTTCTTTGTTCTGTACATTTAGTGTTTTGATTATTATGTGGCGGGAAGATTTTCTTTTCTGGTCTAATCTGTTTGGGGTTCTGTAAGCTTCTTGTACAGTTATAGGTATCTCTTTTTTAGATTTGGGAAATTCTCTTCAATGATTTTGTTGAAGATATTTTCTGGTCCCTGGAGGTAGGACTCTTCTCTTTCTTCTATTCCTATTATTCTGAGATTCCGTCTTTTCATTGTGTCCTTGATTTCCTGAAGGTTTTGTGTCAGGACTTTTTTAGATTTGACATTTTCTTTGACAGATGTATCCATTTCTTCAATTTTATCCTCTGAGCCTGAAATTCTTTCTTCCATCTCTTGTATTCTGTTGGTGATGCTAGTGTCTGTAGTTCCGATTCTTTTTTTAAGGTTTTCCAGTTCTATGGATGTCTCAGATTGGATTTTCTTCATTGCTTCAACTTCCCTTTTCAGGTCTTCCATTCCTTTAGGTGCTTTATTCATTTCCATCACCTCCTTTGCAGTACTTTGTTGTTGCTCTCTGAGGTATTTGTTCTCCTCCCTTAGGCCTTCTATTATTAATATAAGTGTAGGATTAAGGTCATTTTCCTTTGCTTCAATTGAGTTCAGCTGTCCAGAGTTGTCTGTAGCATTATTGCTAGGATCTGGAGACATCCTATTGTTTTGGTTTTTTTTTTTTACCATGTTCTTGCGCTGACCTTTTGTCATCAGATGGACCCAGGTGTTATCTGTTTGTTTCTTTTGTTACCTGACCTTGGTGCTCAGGAAAACTCCCTGCCCTGGGGGTTGGCTGATCCTGAGATCCTGGTGTTTACCTCCAGATGGCAGGCAGGTTCCTGTAATAGACTGACTGGCTCTGGGAGAGGAGGGTGGCTGCCACTCTCCTCAACTGCTTGTGACCCAATTGGACCAATATAGAGGGGATTGGAGTGGGGAGAGGGCTAGCCTCTGAGAACCTCGGATCTGACAGGTCTCCTCAGAAAGGCAGGTAGAGCTGTGGTTGGGTCTGTGTTCTCCTCTCACTGACCCAGTCGTTCTGGCTCCCCAGCTAGGCTGACTATGCAGGCAGGGAGCTCCACCCACAACAGATGCCGGCCTCAGTGCGCCTGTTGCGGACTGCCTCAGATGCTTGGGTGCTAGGGTGAGTGACCCACCCGCCCCAGTATTTGTGGAGAACACACTGTTGCGGGCTCTGTTTGCAGGCAGTCTTGGCTCCTAATTGCTTTGCTGTGACTGGGTTAGGTCTCTACCTCTCCACTACAGTGCACACTGTGCCACCATGTTGGAAACTCTGGAAAAAAATAATCTCACTTACCTTTGCTCTTGTGATGCGGCTCAAGTGCAGGCTGAATATCAGCAGTGAAAGTGTTAAAGGTTGGAAATACATGTGTCCCTGTTTCTTTCCCTTCCTGTTTTCTTCTCTACTTCCACGGGAGGCACAAAATGGAGAAACAGAGGAAAATGAGATCAGCTTTCTGATTCTTTGCTTGTGAGATGACCTTGAGTAAAGCATGCCCTGCCCTCGTGCTTCAGCTTCCTTGTATGTGTGATGGGAAGACATAGACAAATTGCCTTTATGGTCCCTTCCAACTCTCACTCCCAAGTTCTGCAATAGAGGTCGAGGGTACCAGTGACCACTGCTATTCCCAGGACAAGATGGATGGAAGCAGAAGGGTGATGTAGTATCAGAGAAGGGCAAAGCAAATTAGGCTGCTGGCCTATCTGTTTTAATCCAAGCCGAGTTTATTTTAGTAATACAGGTGAAGACTGTTTGAAAATGTATCATCACGACAATTCCCCTTAGTAAGAACACAAGGATTTCTGGTGTACTTTTGTTCAGAAGAGCCCGAGGGCTTTGTGTATACTGTCTCATTAATTCTCAGAGCATCTGTAAAGTTGGATGGGAAATCACGACGAGTTCTGTTTTATAGGCAGAGAAGAAAGGCTTCAAAAAAGGTTAAGGAGCTTTGCAAGGTCATGCAGGGGCACCCTTGCTCTCAGCAACCCAGGTTCTATCTAGCACACCCATTCATGAGAACTCTACTTCTAGTCTCTGGGTAGTGGGCATGAGAGAAACTAGAAGGTGGGCCCCCTGAACAGAGTCTTTCTCCTGAACTGAGATGGAAGCTAAGTACACGAAGAATGACAGAAAGGACTCCAAGTTCTCAGAAATTTTTCTGTACCTTTTCCCTCCCTCACCCCAAAAATCCTCCTGGACCAGCCAATGCCCCATCTTAAGAGCTCAGGGGCACCAAACGTATGGTAGTTACCATAGAAACAGTGCAGTGTGAGTTGAGGAGGCTATAGAGAGCCAGCTGCCATGAGTGAAGAAGGTGTGTATTTCTGGGTCACCTTCCTGGCTTACCCAAAGGATTCTGTCTTCATTTAGGACAATGCTAGAAGCATATGTGATCTGATCCATCTCCTTCTGTGCTATTGAATTCGATGTCCCAGTTCTCCACAGGAATTGCCATCTCTAGGGGTTTATGTTACAGAGTGATATTCCTGGCTGGTCCACAAATCCAAGGATAGACACTATGTGCTCTATCCAAACACTCTTTGGCTATAAGACAGTGATAGCTAATCTTCACTGTTAATTTGACTAAATTTGGGCATATCTATGAATGTGCTTTCTCTGGAAGGGTTAAGTGAGAAATGCCCCACCCACTTCACCACCCCATGGGCTTGGGTTTCAGACTTAGTAAGAAGGGAAAAGCATGGAACCACCTGGGTACCAGTATTCAGCTCTCTTTCTGTTTCCTGACTATTGACATGCGACCATTCACCCCCTGGTCCTAACACTATGCCTTCCAACCATGATGGAGTCTGATGAGCCAAGACAAACCCTTCTTCCTTAATCTGCTCCTTTCTGTCTCAGGGAAATCAGAAAAGTAACATACTTGTGTTAGGATAGTTGGTCTTTCTGATTCCTAATCTCTATATCTCTAAAAAGAGGTTAACTAACAGGGTCATTGTAAGTATTGTAGAGCGGATGGCAATGGAGGACACGCCGTGGCAAATGTACAAGTAGCTACTGTCCACTTTTCCATGTTGGAGATGCCTTCCCCAATGTAACTGATGGCCCCCCAGAATGTTTGTGGCATGATCTCAGTGGTCTCTCTGGTAACTGTCACGTTTAAGCTCAAAACAGGTCAAGAGAAGAGCCAATTGTTCTTGAATGGTTTATAGCCTCTTGTCCAACATCCCTGGAGACTGCTGGAGTCACAGTGGGTGATTATCCCTATAACTACTCCCTTGCTCTAAAAGAGAAAGGCCTTTTGTTGATGGACTTGATTCTGCAGGCCGCCCCATCTTTGTGTCACTTTCAGTACATTAATTATTTGGTGCCTGGTAAAGCTCTCTGAGATCATAAGATGAAAGGCCTAGTGGCAGTTCAAAGTCTTCCTTTTGATTATTATTCTAGTCAACTTATTTTTGGGGGAGAAAATAGGTTTTAGATCACAGTGGAGTGAGTTTCATAAAGAACAGTGTATAAGCAAGCTGCAGAAACAGACCCAGAACAGGCAGTCATGGTGCCCTGCTAATGGAGGCGCTTGGGGTGTGGGCACAAGTGTGGGTGCAGGAGGTATGTATTACAAATCAGGTCACCTAGAGAGTGATACACTATCTGTGGCTCTCTTGGATTAACAAACATGTTAGTTAGTCTCTTATAGCTACTGAAATCCAGGTTACGGAGGATTGGTAGTGACCAAGCAAGCTTATCAAGAGCAAGAGAAGACAGCTCACAGGCAGGTTAGGAGGATTTTGATTGGGATGATGAGGTCATCTCTAGTTAAGACAAAATGTCATGCCTTAGCATTGTCCAAAGAGAGAGATAAATTTTGAGGAGGGTACCAAGTGCAGCAGCCTTCATTATTTGACTTTTGTCTGTGAATTACCAGAAGCCTGCCCAGATGTGGCATTTCAGCTGACAAAATAGGTCTGTGCCCTGATCTGACTTTGCCCCTGACACTGAGCAGCCTATTCTACATAAGACAAAACAACAGCCTCCATGAGCTTTGTAAGGAAAAAAAAAAGAGAAAGACTATTAAAGAAAAATGAAATTCAGTGTGAACAACAGATCTGATGGTTAGGATTTGTGAATGAAGTTAATATACTATTGTAATTCATGATCGTAAGCATTCAAGGTAGCTCAAACAACATGTTTGAAGATCATCCTTAATGCCTGACTGGGGAGTGGGGGGCAGTCTTAACGGTCAAGCAGGCAAGGACCAAGTTCAAGATTTGCTTGGCACAAGGTGACCCTAGATCTACTGTTTCGATGGGGGTCCAGCTGAGGAAAGATGGGGACCTTAGGGGACATGGATTTGATGGATCATTTAAAAGAGGGTTTCTCAGGTGGCAGCATATACATATAGTCCCAGAAAGCTATCTAACAAGATTCTGTCTTAGAAAAAAAAAAGAAAGAGAAGAGAGAGAGAGAGAGAAGAAAAGCTATAGGGAGGCAGAGATGAGGATATATATATATATATATATATATTAGATTGGGCAAAAACTTAGAGATTAATATTAATAACAGAGCCATATAACATGTGAAAGATATGAATGAGGAAAGGGATGAAAAGGTTGTCTATTCCTGTAATAAGACACTATGACCAAGGCAACTAACTTATAAATGAAAACCTTTATTAGCACTCATAGTTCAAGAGAGTAAGGGTACATGACCATCATGATGAGGAGCATGGGAGCAGGCAGGCAGATCTGTCACTGGAGCAGTATCTGAGAGCTTACATCTGATCCATAAGTATGCTGCAGAGGGAAAGAGAGAGAGAGAGAGAGAGAGACTGGGAATGGTGTTGGTTTTTTAATCCTTAAAGACTACTCCCTGTGACACACCTGCTTCAATGCCACACCTCCTAATCCTTTCCAAAAAGTTCTACCAACTGAGGGCCAAGCATTGAAATACATGAGCATAGGGGTTGTCATTCTCACCTAAACCACCACGAAGGTCAAAAGTGGTCAAAGTATTAGGCTTCAGAATTACATGCTTCAGCCATTTATGCATAAAGGCTTCCTTGTGCTTCTGTTCAGGATTCTCTTCCTGGCATATCTCTATCTACCTTTTGGTAGTAGTTAATTTGGTTTATTAACTCTCTGAGAGCAGGGGCTACAGTAGTGATTTTCTTTGTGCTCTGTGATGATCTTTAATGCTATGTCTTGAAGAGAGTGCCTGCTTTCTCAGGCTGACAGATGTGCTTCACCACTGAATGTACTCCACAGTTATAAACAAGATATCTTGGGACATGGGGGAAAGGCAAGGAACATGTGTTGAAGCTGACTTTCAATGGTACTGGAGAATATTATGAGAGTAATTTCTGCTTCAGGACTTGCACTCCAAAGAAAGAGCATGCATGTTTCTGGCAGGATGGGAGTAGAACTTAGAGAAAGGTGAGCCAGAGCAGGGGCTGTTTCATTCCATTCAGATTCCACTCCTGACACTAATAGCTCCTCTCTGAATGAGCCAGCTGGAAGAAAAACGTGAGAGCTCATAGTATAGAAAACCAAATATGCAGGAGCCAGAGGGGCAGTTAGCAAGAAGCTAGTTCAACCCCCTCATTTTCCAGCCCAGAAAAGGTGTGGGGAGGTCTGGGTCTTAAGATAAAGACTACATCTGCTAACTCCCTCTTTTCCTTTCTCTGAAAAAGAAAATCACACTTCTGCTTTTTAGACTGAATTCATTGCATGTTGCAAAACTCCATCATCACTGGTAACACTTATAGCAAGTGACTTCACCAAGAATGTTCCTCCCAGTGGACAGGTGTGGGCCTACCTCAATAAATACCCAACCATTTCCCCTAGCTGCCAGTCCCCACAGGAGGCCTGCCCTGAGCATTCTGCAGAACCCTGCCTGCTCACTGCTGTTTGACATCTGAATAGCTATTTATTTGGCCACATTAGGCTTTGCTTTGTGTGACACAAAATCATTGTAATATAATGCATTATTAAGTGTGTTTTCAAATGAGGGGGAGTAACCAGCAAGCTGTCAATGATTGTTTTACTGATGGAAGGAAAATAAATGAGTAAAATATGTACTAGGATGGCAGGAGTACTCCAAGGAGTGTTTCAAATAGAGGCACTTGTTTGTTACATTTTATTGATGTAGGTTTGTGAAACATGGTTCAGAGTGAACCTAGGGCAGGTATATAAATATCCAGCACATGCGCATAATAGCTTGTTATATTTCTATTGACACAAATATGATAAATCTATTATACTATATACACTGACTTAGATTAATGGACACACTGCAAGATGTACAAGAATAAAGATCCGAAATAGAGACATAACCTATTGGCTGAAATTTGGGTATTCAAGATAGTTGACAGTTGGCCAAGTCATCAGTTAGCTACTGAATAGCAAGAGTGTTCTGGGCAGGCATTTGATTTTTAGACACTGTATTGATTGACACAGGATCTCCTCAGTATTGGAAAGGAACCAGGATTCCCATTCATCTTGGATTCTACAATAGAGATAGAAGCATGAGACATTATGACGTGAGAGCCCACGGAGATAGCTCAGTTGGGGTGTGCTGCACTAGCATGGGGGACCTGAGTTTAGATGGTTGTTTTAATGTGTGAATGCCAGGTGTGGTAGTGTATGCCTGTAACACCAGCTTTGTAGGCACAGAGTTGGGCAGATCTCATGCTTTTGCTACCCAGATAGCCTAGCAAACTGGTGAACTTAAGGTTCAATGAAGAGACCCTTTCTCAAATAATAAGGTAACAGAAGATACTTGAAGTCTCGTTGGCCTCCAGACACATATGTACACATGTGATCAAGCACGCACGAATATGAACTCTCCTACACTGTCATTATGGCATGGCTAATATTTAAATAGTACATCAAACTCACATAATGTCTCATTTTATCCTTACAAAATCCTAGGGGATTTTAGAACATGTTTTATTCTTATCACCATTTTCAGAAAATTGATGTTCCTCCAAGTATGTCCTGAGCCTGAAATTAAATAACTAATCTAAAGAGTTTCAAAATTACTAATCTCCTCCAGGGACTTTCTTTCATTCATTTGAGAAGTATTTGTTGAATGCCTACTATGTGCCAAGTTTGGTAACAGTAATGACTAGTTCCAGAGGTATACAATAAGCAAGTCAATATATAGGACATATGGATAGAAGAAATAATAGATGGCAGGGTAGGGAGGGAAATGGTACTTTATAATGAGTGTTGTATCCATACACAGAAAGATCAGGGAAATATTTTCTGAGGAGACTGGGAAGGAAAAGGAAGGAGCAGCCACATGTTTCTGAGGTGAGTTAAGGGACCGGCCCATGCAGAGCCCTGGGATGAGAGTTTACCTCATGAGTGTGAGGGACAGCAAGGCGTCCTATAAGACCAAGCTCACGGGGAAAGGGAAATGGTTAGAAATGAAATCAGAGCACGAAGTAGGGGGTCATCTCATATGAAATCTTTTGAAGCTAGGCTACAGAAAGAAACTTCCAGGGGTGGATTGTCAATCTAACTGATGTGTGAAGAACAGATCACAGGGAAACCAGGCAGATTTCCACAGATGGCAGTAATTGGGCTGAGGTGATGGGGAGAAAACATACAACCAAAGTAGAGCCATCAAGATTTGTGGATGAATTGACAGGTAGTGTGACACTGTTTTCTTGGCTTTTGGCCCAAGTAGCTGGGCATCAATATTAACTTCTGAGATAAGGTTTAGGTAAAAGGTATAAAGAGTTTGGGTTTGCCCGTGTTATGTCTGAAATGCTTATCAGGCAAGAAAATGGGCAGGCAGTAAAATGGAGATCTGACATAGGTGGTATGTTCTTCTTTTTAGATGAGTAATTGGGCCTAAATCTAGTTAGTATTGGCATAGAGATGGTATTTAATTCTGTGAAACTGCATGAGATTTTCATGGGAGTGAGTTTAGATGGAGAGAAGACCCATGTTGCTCAACGTTTAAAAAATTTCAAAAGTTAACACAAATATCCACAGATTTTTTTTTTTTTTTAAGTTGAGCGTACTTTCACACCAGGCAAGGAGAAATTCACTGAGTGGCTTTCTATGGAGAAAAAAAATCCAAGTTTTTGGAGTTGGTAATGTACATGTTAATGAACGTGTGTATCTAATCGCTGTGGGTTTCTTTAAAATGTCTCTTTATCTTATTGGTCAGCAAAGCGTCTTCAGTTAGTTCCGGGAATACCAGGAACTTCTTGGTCATTGATCACTGTCAGTTGCTCAGAAACAAAGTTTCCCAGGCAAGGGCTGGAAGGTAGTGGAGATTTTTCTTCCTGTTCAGTGTGGACCATCTGCCAAGGAAGAGTACGTGGGACCTACCACCAGTGTAGGAAGCCACAAGGACCATGGCTAACCATGGTATGAATTGTGCAAGAAGTCGGGAGGTGTAGCTGGCTCAGACGCTGGGGAGAGGGTTTGTAAGATCAAGATTGGGGTTGGCAGTGACCTTGACTTGGAGAAACAGCACAATCTTGCTTTTTACTGTATTTTAAGGGAAGGTGACAGGAAAGATGTTGAGATTGGGGTTGGCAGTGACCTTGACTTGGAGAAACAGCACAATCTTGCTTTTTACTGTATTTTAAGGGAAGGTGACAGGAAAAATGTTGAGACAAACTCTTGAAGAGTCTTGGCTGTAGAGGAGAGCCTTCGTGGTGTCAGTGGAGTCTAAAGATCGTTCATACTTTTTTGTGGTTGAGATGGGTACTTTGTGAAGGGATAAACCACCGAGGCTGGAGCCGAGGTGGGGGGTCCATTGCAACATCAGACTTCTTGAGGATGAGATTAGCATCCCAAGAAGGGGCTGAAACTACTGAAGAGGATAAACAGTGCATCCTTCAAACAGGAGTGATAGTGGTACCCCCAGGTTCTAATTCCTGGTCACGAGAACGTAAAATTTCGGTTTCCTCAGTGAGCTAGGAGACAAGGAGGCTTTGAAAAGCTAAAGTTGGAAAAAGCCATGCTAGAATGATTTGGATCAGTCAGGAAATATAGTGGGATTTCTGAACAGTCCTGGGCTTTCTTGGTGGTGCATTTAAAGTGAGATGTATCAGCTTCCGTGTATATTCCTCTTTCCACCCTCCTCTGCATCATAGCCAGCTGCTTCAGAACTGTGAAGGAGCAAGACGCAAAGCCATTAAGACAGTGGACACAGGAACAAATATGAAGAGACAGACCCAGAATCTAAGCCGAGGACAGCATGGGGGTGTGCTCAGGGAAAGAGAGCAGTGTCAAGAGCTTGGGGTCTTTACTCTGTCTTGGTTCCCTGCAGAGCCTCAAGAGGGTCCAGGAAATTATCAGAGGGGGAAAAACGTACAGTATCCAATCAATAATCCTTCACTCCAGGTGTATTTCTCTCTATTCGCATCTTTAGGCCATCTGTGCTGCTCATGCGGCCACCTGGAAGTTCATCTTCTGCCCACCCTCCTCTCGCTTCCCTTTCCACTCTTCATTCCGTGGAGTGCAAGATACATCTTGTCTTAGCCAGGAGCATTATTCACATCTTCTCAACTTTAAGCCTTTGCTGGATGGGTACTGCTGAGGCTCTCTCCACACTCAAGTGCTACACTTCCAGAGTGGGGGCCAAAAGACACCCCAAGAGTCTGCCGGCCTCCATCTGTGTATTCTGAAGTGATCATAGTCTACGAGCTGTGAATAGCATTTGCTATTATCCCAGTGCCATTGGCCAGCAAGTTTATTTGTATAGGCTGTGCTCTCCTTGGCATTCACCTTTTCAGGCATGGGAGTTTGGGGATGTGGAGGTGTGGGGGTGTGGGGATGTGGGGCTGTGGGGGTGTGGGGGAGTGGGGGTGTGGGGATGTGGGAATGTGGGGATGTGGGGGTGGGAATGTCCTTTTGCCTCTTCTCTTATTAGCTATTCTGGCTAATTACTATGTTCACTTCCACTAGGGACCTTCTATGGCAGTGCTTCTCAACCTTCCTAATGCTGCAACCCTTTAATACAGTTCCTCATGTCGTGGTGAACTCCCCAACTGTAAATTACTTTTGTTGCTACTTCATAACCACAATTTTTCCAGTGTTGTGAAAAATATGGTAAATATATGTGTTTTCCAATGGCCTTAGGTGTCCCCTGTGAAAAGGTTCTTTGACCCCCCCCAAATAGAGTTGAGATCCACAGGTTGAGAATCACTGCTCTAGGGGCTCCTGTGAGCCCAGAGTTCTCAGACTTTCTGTAAGGACAATATAAAAGTTCCTGCTTTCTTTCCAGCCCAACAGTTTGTTGGCATTCTTGGTGGACTATAGTCATAAGTAAATCTCCCATCTTTAGAGACAACCTATACCGATCTCCATGTCTCCTTGTTAGGTTATGACTCAGCCCTCAGACACTTTCCTTTTGAATGGCTTCAGAGACTTTTTTTTTTTTTAACCTAAATATATTACCTGGACCTCTCCAGGTAAAAAGTCATCTGCCATTTTGTGCCCACTCATAGAGTCATAAGCGCTTCCTGGAGTTTACCCCATCTTCTTGATCCTTCTCATCCAGGAAAAAGGAAATATCATTCCCAAGCAGAAAGGTTATAAAAAATAACATCATTTGCAAACATTGCTGAGGTTTAGTCTTTGTCCTGCTTCAAAGCCTGATCAAAGTTTGAGCTAAGCTGATGGCTCAGTTTCTGAGTTGACAGTTTTTATTCACACTCATTCACTGGAGAGGCTTGGCTGTCATCTTCTGGGACACTTCACACAGTGGCCATGCTTGATAGTAGCCTCTGATCTTGAATATTACTTATGGAGCCTGGGCAGGCATTGTAGAGAACCAATATCTACTTTTGTGGGGGACTTCTGTAGACTGATGGTCCAAATTTGGGCATTAGCATCAGGCTGACCTGGTTGGTCAGTTGACTCTTCAATGTCCTCTCCACTGTCTGTCTTCAGTATAGTTGTCTGTCTCATCTCATTAAGCCTCAATTTCCTTAGCTTTAGACTGAGCAGTCCAGTGATATGAAATCACAGATTATTGTAAGAAGTAATTGCAATCATATATTTAAATTATTTAGTGTAGTACTTGGGCCATATCTGCTTATTTTTAATTCATTTTTATTTGTATGCATGTATGTGTGTATATACTCTTCTGCATGTGTGTATGGGTACATGTGTAAGTGTTGATGATATGTATGGAGACCAGAGGACAACCTCAGTATTCCTTAGTAGCTGTCCACCTTGTTTAAAAAAAAAAAAAAACAGGATCCTTTGCTAGTCTGCACCTTGCTGAGTAGGCAAGGGACCTGGGAGCCATCTGTCTCTGCCTCTCCAGTGTCGGGATTATAAGCACATGCCACTGGCTAGATGTGGTAGTTTATGCCTTAAATCCCAGCATACAGGAGGCAGAGGCAGGTAGATTTCTATAAGTATAAGGCCAGCTTGGTCTACATGGTAAGTTCCAGTCCAGCCAGGGCTGCATAACAAAACCCTATGTCAAAACAAAAGCCAACCCAAACCCAAAACTAAAACAAGCATGTGCCACCATATTTGTTTGGTTTGGTTTGGTTTCTTTGTGGGTTCTGGACATTAAACTTGGGTCCTTATGCTTGCATAGCAAGAACTTTATTGAATGAGCTACCGTCACAGCCTGATTTATTGATATTTTTGTTTTGGAGACAGTCTTGCTATTTTACCTCTGTTAGCTCCAACCAAGTACATAGCCTCCTACCTCAGCATCCCAAGTGCTGGTATTACATACAGAGTATGTTATGTATAGAGTATTTTATATATAATAAAGTATTATATATAATTATATATTATATATAGATTTTGCAATCACATACAGTCATGTTATCAATTTTTAAAATGTCTACCCCTACTGAAGAAAACCCATGTAGCCTTGAGTTCCCTTGTCTGGGTCTTACTGCCTGTCTCTAAATCAGCATGTATGAGCTTGCTTTCAGATCTGTGGGAGAAGGACAGGGATCATTTCTTATGAGTTAGAGCTGGAGGAGTATGGGACTCTGTTGCCAGCTTTCCCCAAGTGCCTAGAAAGAGTGGAGGGATGTAGCAACAGAAGATTGCTACAGGCATCCAGACCAAAGATTTTCAAAGTGCCTGAAGTGGGTCGATTCTGAAAGGAAGGGAGAGGAGAGACATCACATTCAAATCACCACGCAGTGCCAGCACTCTATTGACTGAGCAATTGTCTCAGCCTGAGTCTTTGTTTGTGTCGCCTTGTTTTGTGAGACAGTCTGTAGTCTTGAATTGCTGCTGCTCCAGAAGGTGCCCAAGAGGCTGCAAGGCAGAATGTGGGGAAGTGCTTTAGCCCCCTGTGGCTGCTGCTTCCTCTCCTTCACAAAGACACTGCAGGAGCTTTACCATCACACCTGGCTGGACTGCAGACCGCTAGCTCAGGGAAGAGCCTGGTCTTGGCTCTGGTCTGGATTCCCTCTTGCAGGTTTTCATTCTCAGTTGTTGAACCTACAAAACAGAGAGGATGATTCCTGGCTTGAAAAGTCACCTTGTTGTGACTGTCTTTTGGCAGGACTAAAGGATGGAGCAAGGTTTTGCACCATGGAAACTGCAGAACAAGCTCTAGCTCTCTTCTTCCTCTCCCCTTGTCCCAGCCTCACCACACACCAGATAGCCACTGAACAGCTGATTCTCAAGCCCTTCCTTCTTTAACAGAAAAAAAGCTTTGCCCATCATAAAACATTAGCAAATAGTGATGGATTTGGGGATTTTCAGTGAAGACCGGCGTGTGAGCATGTAGAGTGTTCATTTGCTTTGTAGATAGATTGTAATGACTTTTCCACCACAAAACCCACTTGAGGTTCTGTTAAATAAAGAACTAATGCCACTTTGCTATTCTCTCTCAACCCTTTTTCCCCAACTCATGCAAATCAGAATCATTCGTCCTCTGTGGTTCCGTAGCCCGTAGCCTCTTACATATGGGAAACTCACAACGTAGCGGTTTTTCCCCTCCCTGAAAATAACATAATTGCCAAGTACTCGTAACTTCTGAATGCAGTTTCAACCCTCTCATTGATAAGGCAATAACCCAAGCAAACAACATCAGATGAAGTTACAAGCCTGATGAATCAAAGTTCTCCATGAAGTTTCACAAATTCTTACCAGCAGATTAGATTTTGGATAGAGCTATTAGACTGAACCATTAAGCTGCCTGGCTTCCAGTTCATCTTCCAGAGAGCCTCAGCAGGGACTTGCTCACAGTGTTGAGACTTCTCAGACGTGGCCTTCTTTGATAGAAAGTGTACATCACAGTCCTGATGTCAACACAGTCCTGATGTCAACTCGGTCCATTTGTCCTTCAGTCCTTTGGCTCCTCTTTCTACTGACTATCATGGAACCCTGTTGTGACCTTTTTCTTTGACGGATGCTGACTGACCACCAGAAGGCCCATCCTGAGCACAAGGGTCAATGTTCTCTCCTTTGTTTTCGTGCGCAGGTCCCAGTTCTGTGGAGTCACCCTCAGGAATGCCTTCCCCTTCTGACAACTTTGTATGGAATCTGACCTGGACCATGAAAGACTCCTTTCCTTTCCTGTCCCACCGCAGTCGATATGGTGAGTGTATCTGTGACAATTATTTGTGACATACCATCACTGTCTTTTTATTAAAGAAGCTATGAATTTCCAGTTGTTATCAGTAATGATCCAGGAATCCTTTAGTCCCCTATAGAAAAGCGTCATATTACTGTACTCTCTAACTACCAAGGGTACTCAAGTACACCAGCAGACCATTCCAGCTAAGATGTTTTTGTTGCATTGTGAATCCTGGAGGAAGCCAAGGGTTTTCTGGTTCACATATTCCATCCTCCAAGCCTTCCTAGTACATGGAATCCTGGTATCCCTTCACCATTCACTAGATGTAATGTTTATTTGTATCTGATTGTAGCTTTCTGGATTTAAAGTTCTTTCCTTTAGCATTTCTATAGACCATGATCTCTGAGAGGTAATTGTTACTAGGAAGGGCACAGGTCTTCAGGGCCCCTTCAGTGACTCCATCATAGTTGGCTAATTTCTGTTCTCAAACAGATTATTTGATACCATCTCTGCTCATATGATTGTGCAACAGCCTCAGAGGTCAAAAGAGCTGCTCCAATTCCAGTTTGTATAGACGCTGAAACTAAACTGAACAGTATCCCATAGAGTGGGCCCACTAGCCACAAAGCTGGTATTCTTTGCTTGTAGCCCTGTTTCCCCCAAGAGGCCACCAACTCCACTGTGAGCTTCTGTCCTGTGAACCCTCAGGAAGTTGTACTGACAAGGTATAAAGTTCCTCATTCTCAGTACTCTGCCTAAAAGCTCACAGTAGCCAGGGCTCTGCAGTTGGAACATCAGGGTTAGAGGAGAGTTGAGACTTTTCCAGGGAGTGCCTTCACTTCTTCAGCTCTTTTGGGGTAAGCCTCTTGAGGCCAGGTACTATACTGCTTATTTTCCACTTTATTCCTTCCCTGGAAGATACTGCTAAAGGCTTATGTATGATGAATGAATGCAGAAGGCTTCCCGAAATAGAATTCTCTCATCAGACCTAATTCAATTAAGTATTTATGAACCCAGTACAGTGCTGAGTTCTAGATGCCCTTCTGGGCATATTTACCTATTCTTGCCTCTCAGTCTCTGCCCTTGGGCCTAACCAATTTAAAGTATACCTAACAGAGATATTTTGTTCACTGTAGAAAAAGCTCCAGTCAGAAGCCTGCCATCCCTCATTTATTACACAGTTAGTCTTGGTTTGTATTAATGGCACCTTTCATTTCAAATTGAAAGAAAGAAATGCATAAAAACCCCTTGAGCAGTTTAGGATTCTACTCTGAGCTGAGACGCTGCTTGCCACTCCTAAGTATCCCCAGAGGGAGAGAATGCTCACTGGTTCTTGGGAGATTCCAGACAAGAATTACTCCTTGATTTTACTTAAACCAGACAATGAATACCACCTTATGATAAGACCAAGTATCTATAAATAATTTAAAGCTTGTCTTTTGTGTGGTTAATGCTTTGTAAGCAGATGTGTAGTAGAACTGATCTTCAGATAACACTTGGAATTCTTTCTCAAAGTCATTCACTATCTCTATAGGACAACTTTTATAAAATGTAGAATGTCCAAAAGTCTATCTTCAGCATATTACAGATAGCTTCATAGTTCCCTATGAAGGCCATTGAGGGAGGTTTCAGATCAAATGGAGAAAGCCATGGGAGTTTATGAAGACCCATTTACCCACAACTTGGACCAGGTAAACCCACTTCCTCTCTCTGAGCCCCACCTCCCTTATCCATAAACTGGAAGGCTGGGGTAACTGAGGCAAAAATAGATCAAGATTTTTTTCTAAGACCCCTCTCAAACTGTCTTCATGGCCCAGAACCTGATGATTTCCCTTCTTTGTTGATCAGACTCAAGCCATTGGTCCATTAGTGCCCAATTGTTGGACCTCAGTGTTAAAGTCAGTACCATTGTAAGTGTTGGCTCATGCCAGAAGGATTGGCAGCTCCTTGAAGTATAGTAGTGTTTTCAGAGTCTTTCTATCTTCTTGCTATATTTAATTCTTGGGGACTCAGGGAGACTGTATGATCACTATCAGTTATTCCACTTCCAGGTCCACAGCTGTGTGGCTAGCCCTGACCCAGATGCTGGAACTGATCTGCAAACTCAAAGATCAGTAAGACTGAACCCTGGCTTCTAATTCTGTAGGCAGCTAAGCCCATTGCCAGTGAGTGGCATTGAGGACTCACCCTGAGACCCGTACAGAGAAAGCTAGTGGCAGAATTAGAGCCAGACTCCTATCTCCTAAGGGTGCTTTGTGGTGCTCAGCCTACATGTCTATGAATCAGAAAGGCCAGCAGGCTCATGGGTGATAAATCCATACCTTTCACATGCCAGGAAAGACATTTTGAGAAATGTTAACAACTTCATTAAAATTAAGTCTTCAAACATGGGCAGAGAAATTTGACTGGAAAATTGCCGCCTGAAGGGGTAGTTCTTCAGATTGGGAGACATCATGGAGTCTTGGCCAGCCTAGTGTGGAGCTTCACATTTGGTTGACCAGCCTAAGCTACATCCTGATGGGACAGGTTGGGGCAGTGAGAACAAAACAACCCAACCACAGGGGACATGATTGACAGCCACAGGCCAGTCCTCTCTCAGGCAAACTGTCCAGCCTGAATGGAGAATGGCTTTCTTCTTCCTACTGTTTTATGAGAAGCGACGAGGTAGAAAGAGGCTAATAAGATTTACTCACCCCCAGCCTGTAATTATCTGCTTGAGGAAAAAGTCTGACCTACCTTTTTGAAGGCTCCCAATATTTCTTCTAATTTACGTTGGGGCCTTTTATGTTGTATAAAATATATTCTCTTCAGTGGCATTCAGTATCAGATTCCAACTCTCTCTGGCCTCAGTCTTGAATGACGATAGCCAGCTAATTTCATCACAGGGAACTGAGAGTTACATGTTCCTTCCTCAAGGCTTTGAAAGGAAGGGGGGGGGGCTTATGAATAAAGGTTTCCCCTCCATATTTTTTTTTATCATTGGCTTTTATGCCTGAGGACTTGTTTATAGGCTTGGCTGAAAGGTTAGGCTCCAAGTAGGCACCCAGAGTCAAATGTCCTCCATTGGGTCCCACTGGATGCATCAAAAATACAGATGCTGAGGTTGTGAAAGGAGATTGGTCACCTTTAGTTCTAGACCCCCAGAAACTGATGATATTCTTCCTAGCTTTAACTCTCCTGTTTGCCCACTCTGGCACTGAGGAATCAGATTGTTTTTTGTTTGTTTGTTTTATCATTGTGTATACAAGTTTGTGTGCACAAGTGTGTTTGTGTGTGTGAAGCATATGTGTGTGAATATCAGAGGACAATCGTGGGTGTCCTATTTATGAA
Source organism: Lophiomys imhausi (assembly GCA_907164525.1). Taxonomy (NCBI): domain Eukaryota; kingdom Metazoa; phylum Chordata; class Mammalia; order Rodentia; family Muridae; genus Lophiomys; species Lophiomys imhausi. The sequence continues at coordinate 486,615 of CAJQZJ010033149.1, forward strand.
CACTGTCTTCCTCATTGAGATAGGCTCTCTCCTCAGTCTAGAGATCACCAGTTAGACTAGGCTGCTTGCCAGTGGGTCTCAGTAACCCTCCTGTCTCTACTTCCCCACATTGGGATTACATGCTTGAGCTATAACATGCTGGCTTTTCTCTCTGGCCCTCATCCTTGCACGGTGAGCACGTTACTGACTGAGCTATCCCACTAGCTCCTGGATTAATATTTCAGACAGAACAACTAGAGATTCTTCCCCAGATGGCCAAGACAAAGGGTATTTCCATTCCTTTTTTTTTAAATATGGCACTTTACAAAACCCGCTCCCATGCATTTTACTCATTTAAGTGGCATTATGAAATTTTAGTAGATGAAAATCATTTTATATCCCATGTTTACAAAAATGTCACTAGAAGGGTGAAAAGAGTTCATTAGTAAGGCTTCTAAACTACAGAGGAGATGAGCTCAAAAAAAAGTCCGTTTCTCTCACTCCTTGCTGAGTAGCGCTCTACCACATCCCAAAGTTACCTCAAAGATTAACCATAGAGAACAGTCACTCTTCCTGAATGACCAGACGTTGGGGCTGAATGATCAGGCTGATGTCCAAAACCCTGGCTATTTGTACAACAATCAGTTGATGTCTCAGAACAGAGACCATCTCAGGCAGGCTAGGTAATTCATCTCCCAGGAAGCATGTGGGTAGGGCCCTTTGGTACTGTAAATCAGCTTATATACTTCTGTACTTTTCCATTTCAGACTATGCTCCTTATTACGGATTGCATTGTCTTACCCCCAAAAGATATGTTCAAGTCCTAAGATCCTGGTACCTGTGAATGAGACTTTATTTGAGCATAGTACCTTTGCAGCTGTTATCAAGTTAAAATGATGACACAAAGGATTTCGTGGCCCAGATCCTGTATGACTGCTGGGCTTATGAGAATAGAAATCCAGACACGGATATGAACATGGCAAACATGTGACTAAGAATTCAGAGACTGGGTCCATGCTTCGTATACCACAGAACACCAAGGATGCTGGCCATAAAAGTAGTTAAAAGAAAGGTGTAGATCAGAGTCTCCTTCAGAGCTTTAGGCAACATGGCCCTGACAAATGCTTGATTTCAAATACCTCACCCCAGAACCATGGGAGAATAATATTTTCTTATTTTAAGGGGTCCAGTTTGTTGGGCTTTGTTATGGCATCCCTAAAAATTAAATATAAACCATCATCCATCCATCCATCCCCCCCGACTTAAATCTACAACTTTGACTCCTACGAAGTGAAATATTTCTCCTGACATTCTGAGCATACAGAAGACATTGTTGGACTTTGAATAAAAGTTCTATTGAAACTTTGTCTTCTTTCAGGACCAGAGGGACCTATCTAATTTAGGGGCTGGTGGTTTTGGAGAGAAAAATTAGACTTTTTAATTACTTTCCCTGTTGCTACTACCACCTTCCGACCTGTTAATGTATCAATTTCTTTGATTGAAAAGACTGAGTAAATTAAATCTATCTCTCAAAAAAAATTAACCTTGCACAGAATCAAAAATGGAAAACAAAAGGTTTCACCAGCAATCCTGCGGGAATTATTTTGGAGCTCTAGCAGGAAGTCAGTTTCATCACATTTCTGGAATTACATATTTAATGTGACTGCCCATGCACAGTCAGCCATTCTGGCCTCCAGGAGCCTGGCATCACGTCACAGAAAGGCAGCCCCCAGCCTTCCCCATGGACCACTGTGAAGGCTGAAATCTTCCTTCATGACTCCTCTGCCCTGTCTAGGAGATTCTTTTGTGTTCCTCTCCCAGCCCTGTGCCACTGAGCTGAGAAATCAAGTTATTTCCTAGCTCATGCCTCTGTATTCTTATCTGCAAGGGCAAGCAAAAGGCTTCTGGATGCATTCACCAAAACCTCTTATTCCCAGAGGGAACAATAATGCCAGCAGTCATACAAGACCCAAGAACATGGACCATCTGTCACCTCAAGGCCACGACCTGCTGGGAGCCAATAGAATCAGTCCACAAAAAAAAAAAAAAAAAAAAAAAAAATCCAATAGAGAGCATCTGGCTTAGAAGAAGTATGTTTAAAATGCTCTTCTTAGTCATATGCCTTTAAAATGAAGATGCATAAAGCCAATGAATAAATATGAATGAACAATTTATGTTAGAGGCACATTGCGCAAAGGAGAGGCAGAAAGGGAAAAAATGTCTGAACAAAAGAGAAGAGAATAATTGGCTAACTGGCATGAATATGAGAAAAGAGGATCTCAAAAAAATCCACTGAAAAAAATTGTCACAGACAGAGAAGAGAAAGAGACCGAAAAGTGGAGATGAGTCATTATGGCTAATTGACCTCGTATTGCCACATGCTCCCTCCCCTGGTAACATGGCCTCAGTTGTCACCCCTGGACATGTAAACCCTACTAGTTGTTCCAATCTTGACCTTTTTCTTGAGGATTACTGTTGCATCTTTACATGGCCTGGGTCATTCCCTCTACTTAGTGTGGCTCTGGCAACACAGGGAATGATCGTAAGCATTCGTTATTGAGCGCCCACTGTGTGCTGAGTGGTGTTCTGAGTGTCACTGATAATGTCAGAAGGGATCCTTTCCCTCAAGGGGCTCTGGGGGAAGAGGTAACCCTACCTGTTCTATGGTAAGTGCAGCTGTGGAGGCATATTCAAATCACCCTGGGGCAAAATGGCAGAAGGTCCAGTTCTGTAGAGGACTTGGGAGATGAGGATAGCTAAGCTCTAGGCCTTGGACTCCAGAAACAATGAATAGACTGGTGATGAGGGCATTCTAGGTAAGGGGAACACAGCTGTAGAGTCATATGCAAGGCCAGGTTCAGCTATGTGATGAGGAGTGATGATGAACTGGGAGGAGGGAAGCAGGGACAAGGCCAGAGAAATGGTTGCTTCTGGGTGTGCCCAGTGTTTTGACCCAAGCCTCCCTGTGAAAGTATACCTTCAGAGGGTGCAGTAGTTTAAAAAAGAATGGTCACCAAAGACTCCTATATTTGGATGCTTAATCATCAATGATTTGCACTATTTTAAAGGATTGGGAGGATTAAGAGGTGTGGCCTTGATGGAGAAAGTGTGTCCCTGAGGGTGAGCTTTGAAGTTTCAAGAGACTATGCCAGACCCAGTGTATCTCTGCCTACGGATCAGCTATTGTTCCAGCACTGGCCTGTTGACTGCCGTGCTCCCACCCTGATGATAATGGACTAAACCTCTGAAACCGTAAGGCAGCCCCTATTAAATGCTTTCTTTTTAAGAATCACCTTTGTCATGGTGTATCTTCACAACAATACAACAGTGGTATACAGAGGGGTGTCACGGATATGCTGGTCACAGAGTGAGCATGACAAGGAGTCCTGTTCTGGAGCATCCATCTGCTTGAGTGATCTAGTTGATTGAGATGTCATTAACTAAAAAGAGAAGAGAAACATTTATCAATAAGAAGAGGTGACAAAGGCATCAAGAGAGAGGGAGCAGGTGGTGAGATCCATGTTGGACAAGTTAAATTTGAAATAACCTCAGGATGTCCAGGAGGAAATGGCCAGTGAAGAGTTAGGAGGTCTTTTTTTTTTCCTCTTCTCAAGCTATAAGAATTACATTCAGCAGCCATGAGCGAGGTATGGAGTTTTGTTTTGACAGCTTTGGGACACCTGAGCTATTATTATATACAGATCATTTCTAACCAACCTGGAAAGGTAAGTGCCCAAAGCATATGCAGAAAAATGACTGATGGACATGAGAGACGACCATCTTAAAATGTAAATATTTTGTCAGGAGTGACCTCATATGCAAACCCACACATCAGAAGAGGCCTCTCCAGTTTAGGACTTTAGCTGGGCCATTTAGAAAGATGAGTAGAATAATTTCATCTGTGAAAAATTCATAGGTCTCGTGAGCCATCAGAGCGCATGGCTGTTTGTTTGAATAGCTTTATCTTTTAGATGAAGAAGGGAAGAGAGGCCCAGAGGTGCCTGTGTTGTCCACAGGATGGTGGCAAACTGGAGATTGAACCCTAAGCTCCCTCTTGGCAAAGCCTGCCCCTTGCACCTCCACTCTCTATAGTAGAGGCATGGTTGTGGCTCTTTCGGAGCCTGCAGTCGCATGGAATTCCTTATGTACCAGCCTCGACCGCTGCCTTTCCTCTCTCATTATCTGGACATAGAGTTTCTACCAGCCCAGAAGAGTTGTGTTGCCCCAAGACCTGCTTCATTGCACAACAGTAACCTCCATGAGGAGGTGAGTTTCCTGCCAGGCTTAGTGTTGGTGCCTTGTAGCCACCCAGGGAACATCAAAATCTAGATTCCAGGGATCACTGTACTGGCAGTTAAGCTTGAGAGTCATGGGCCTTTACTTTGCTTCCATGCTGCCTACTTTAAGCTCTTTTCTAATCACCACACTGGTCCCCCGGTGTGTTCAAAGGAGTACAGATCGGTGAGCAAAAGAAAGTCACTCGTGTCTCAGCTCCCATTATTATGACTTTTCTTATTTTCAGTCACAATCCCACTTTGTTTGGTTCTGTCCTTTGTCTCCATAGATGAAGACGTACAGATGGCCCATGTCTTTGGGAGAACGAAAGCCAGATGAGATCCAAATAGGTCCCAATCCTAAGAAGTCAGCCCTAGACCCACACACACGTGTGGAGAGTTAAGGGGACTCAATAGATTCACGTTTGCACACATGCGCACACACACATCAGCATGTGCATATACTTGTAACAATAATAAATGAGAGAGCATTAATTTGGGAGCCGTAGGAGGAGATGGGGAAAGAGGCAGCAAGGGGATCGTGTAGTCACAGTGCTCGTGTATGAAGTGCTCACAAATATTAAAAAATTTAAAAAGAGTCAGTGGTCATGATTCCTAGGGATAGCACTGTTGGGTGATTGTTGGGAAAGATTTGAATGTGCTCAGAGTACAGGTGCTTCATTAATGCTTTCTGACCCCTGTTTAGTGAGAGCAGTTGCCTGGATTTTGGTGTCATAACTTTATCTACCAGAAACTTTGGGTTTAAAACTCATCAAATGTCTAGTTTTGCTTTCAATAGCCTGAAAGTACTTTTATCATTAAATATGTTACCATCTGATGTAGTACAGTCTCAGAACTCACACAGTTAAACTGTTAGGCAGTGTTAGTGCCCAGCCCAGCTCAAATCTTCTTCTATCCTTTATTCTCAGCAAACTTCCCAAACAATTCCTTTACTATGTGTGGAAATCTTATCAGTCTTCAAGATGCTATGCACATATTGCCCAGCTTCCTTGTGCATTATCATGTGTGTACTGAATCTACACACTTGAAGAGTTAGCTATGGGCAAACTCGTCTCATCAGCTGGGCTGTGGGTATGTGGCAGGTAGAGTACATGCTGGGGAAGCTTGGTATTCAGCATGGGAGCCTCAGGTTTGCTTGCAACACTCAGCAGACCCTGCCTCTCCAGAGACACAATAGGAAGTAGGAGAAGCACATTGCATCTTCTCAGGTCTCCCTTGTCCAGCAGCTTCCTCCTGGTGCCATGGTGCCACATGGCTCAGAGCTTTCCTTCAGGGTTTGCATTTCAAGAATCTCAGTTATAAAGATCCATTTAGAGAAGTGTCATATTGACTGGTGGTTCAGGCTGCTAAGGTTTCACCATGTCCTCTGGACTCTTGTTTATTTTGTCTGAGACTTCCCACTCCACCCATTTCCACACTCACAGAAAGCAAGCATGAGAGCTTGCATGAACATTTCCTACTGAACTGGAAGCACAGTATGGGACTTAAACCTCAGCCCTCTTACATTTCTAGGCTGAAGTCCATGCCGCCTTGGCCAAGTCACTTTACTGTTTCATTCCTCAATTTTCCTTTTATAAAATGAAGAGGCTGGCTTGTTAATTTCAGAACACCTGTGATTTTTTAAAAAAATTATTTACAATATTGTTTTTCTGAGATGAAGAACAGAATCTCATCTTGCTATCTACCGATTGTGTAGACAGAAACAGTGTGATGGCCACAGTTGAGAGAAAGGAGAATTAAGCTTCCTGTACCCATCTACCACCACTCTGTGCACGCATGCTCATGCACCTCCCCCCTCTGAGGCTGTGTTTATATAATTGATTGATTAAAGGAGACTTGGCCCTTCTCTGCAGTTTGATTGTGAGCAGAACAGATGTCTTGAATTGGGTGATTGGTCCTCAGATGCATTCCGGGGCATAGGATGATGGGAAGGAAGTGAATGATTTCAAATTCCCTGGCCCTACAACAAATGAATGGTAGGTATGAGTGACGAGTGGAGAGGGGCCAAGTTGAGTATTTAGTGTTATGAACTGAGTGGCCAGATGTTGATGACAGCTGGTGGGTTAATACCAAAGGTGACTGGTGGGCCAAGAGTTCCTTTAGGAAATTACCCAGGAAGAGGAAGTAGCAGTCCTTAATCATCTAAGCCTGGGGTGGAAGGAAGAATTCCCAGCTTCCTGCTGCCCAGCTGGCAAGAGCCATGTCAGAGAACTCTGTCTGGCCACCTTCCCAAAGGGGGCTATTAGTCTTAGCATGGTAGCTGGTAGCTATAGAAGAAAATGGAAATTGTCTTATTCATCACTTCATTTCTTGGTCAGGGAACAGATCTCCATGCGGATTAAATGGTATGCATGAAGTTGCAGGATCTCAGTTAAGGCCTTCCAGAGGAAGCGCGGAGCGCTGAGCACTCCTTCCACACTTCTGAGTGACACAAGGTTTGACACAGGCTTACTGTGTCAGCGCTGTGCATCCAATGCTACTATTGACCACTGTGCCCATCTAAAAGTAGCCATGGCAGCAAGCTCTTGGTTTGATTGAGAAACCCTGCCTCAATGAATAGATTAGAGAGTGATGGAGGATGATTCCCAGCACTAACCCTGGGGTTCCACATGCACGTGTACATACTTGCCTGTGCATTCACACATGTATCCACATTATCCACAGCGAAAATGATGCCCATCATTGTATAAAGTCAACCCGTGTGGACATCACCACGTCAGATATCAATGTATGTTTGCTGAGCTTGGGCTTCCTCACTAAAATTCCATGGCATGGCCTGTATTGAGCCACCATTTTGTAGATGAAAAGAGTTAAGAACAAAGATAGTAAATGTTTTTTTTTTTCTCCCTGAAATATATGGCTGGCAAGTGGCAAAGATAAGGTTTAAATTTTCATAGTCTCATGTCAGGCAGAATATATGCCTCGAAGGACACTTATGCTACCTCCCCAGACTCCTAGGAGCCCCATACCCACAGGTGTTGATATAGGACAGGGAGAGAGGAAGGAGCACCCATTGTAGTCCACGACATCTTCCCAAGTCCCACGAGTTCATCCCCAAGGAAGACAAAGTGATGTGTCTGCGTTACACAAGCCAAGATGGTAAGAACATCTGTGCATGTAGCTAAGAAATGGTGTCCTGGGGTGAGCATATAGCTTAGTGGTTGAGCGTTTGGCCATAATTGTGTGGCAAACCCTGAGTTGGGACCCTAGAACCCACATAAATGTCAGGTGGCTATGACAATCCGCCTGTAATTCCCACAATGGAAGGCAGAGAGCAAGCTGCCTAGTGAGACTAGTTCACATATCTGTGAGCTCTGGTTTTAGAGACCCTGTTCATTAAGCAAGGTATAAAATCAATTGAGGATAATTTCCAGCATCAATTCTGGGCCTTCATATGTGCACATACCCATATGAATGTGTGTGCATGCACATATACACACACACAGATACACATACACACATACACACCAATATCTTTGTTCATTACTGTATGTGAGTTCATAGATTCATAGGAGATACAATATTTTCATCACCATCATTCATGCTAATGTGCTCCTCTATGTAATGATAAGGGAACCAAGCCTCAAGTGGTTAACTGAATTACCCAAAAGCACAAGACTAATTTTGACAGTGCTCGGAGACATTCCAGGAACTCTCTGGTGATCTTTCCCCTTTCCTCCCAGCCCAGTGAGCTCTCTCGTCCCATCCTCACTGTAGCTTCTGGCTTGCGAACAGACCTTCTCACCAGCAGTGAGCTTCCAGCAACCATCAAAGAGCAGTTTATTGGCAGAAGAGCAGATCTAGTTTGAGAGAACCCTAAAAGCCTTCCTGGAGATGAATGGAGCCGTCCAATCATTGGGAGATATTTGAAACCTCGCCATGTATGGTTTTGCCAGCTTATTCCAGAAAGCAACAACACCAGTGGATTTTTGAGAGTTTTCCTAATTGTATAAGTTATTGCTTTGTTTGTTTGTTACCCAAAGCTTTAAGTAATTATAAAAAAAATCATAGGGTTTTAGTACCATTTCTGCAACCCACCCACTGTGTATCCCTTGGCAAGCCCGACAATGCTTCTGGCTTCAGTTTCTGCATCTCAGATGGACTCCAGAGTCCCTTGTGACTCTTAAGGTCTACAGTTGATAGGTTCTGACAGATCTCTTGAGGAAATGAGACCTTGGCTTGTGCTCCTGGATTGGTGTCTGCCAGGGGAGTTTCCTCGAACTGGGTGCAGTACCGAAGGACTGGCAGTTTTGAGAATGCTAGTTTCTCCTGCTCTGCTTAATCAATGGAAGCTTCAAATGCAGATGCTTCTAAAGGCCAGTGGCAAGACATATGCCTGACACCTCATGTGGTTTCATATTAAATACACAAAACAGACGTATCAGGGACACACTGGGATATCTATGCTGTGAAGTAAATGAGTCCAGATGCATGTGCCAACCAATGGAGCCATGAGAAGTAAAAACTGTGGTCAGTCACGCTGACATCCAGCTAGCTCAAGCTTAGTGCTCCCTAGAGATGTGGTGTTCAAAAGGTCCTCACCAAGCAGGGGAAATGCATTTTGTATTGTGGGAAGGACTCTGACCAGTGACATGCATGACTCTGGGTAAGCCTTTCCCTTACATGGGTCTAAGGAGTTGTCCAATGTAGGAAAAGGTTTTGTGTCTCAAATATCTTTTACTCCAAGTTCTAATAGCCTCTGGATTGTTGCTAAAAGCAAAACTACCTGTAATGTGGTATACAAGCATACTAAAAAGGGCCATTCACCACTACCTCCTTCAGACTGGCATCTACATATGCACATAAAGACTATTCCTCACAATAAACTAAAATCTTTATTAAGATGGGTGTGACTATGCAAATTATAAATCTTCCAAAATTATCTGTTGACAATTTGGTCTAGAGACAAGACCCTACGTCAACAGCTACCTTGAGTTCTGAAACACTCTTGACAGAGAGGATGGGGCTACATCATGGGACCTTCTTGTTAGACATTGTCTCTTGTTAATTCTACAATATTTGCTTAATTTTGTGGGAAAAAATGCTCTTGAAAGCCCCTGATATGCACAAGGTCACAAAGAAAATGGCTGATTTTGAGAGAATGTCTTGAGAACTGAAAGTGACTGCTTGTTCTCTTCCTTGAAAGTGACTTCAAGCTGTACTACATAGTGATAGTAATAAAAACAGCATGGCACTGGCATAGAAACAGACCAGCTGATTAATGGAATCAAACTGAAGACCCAGAAATAAACCCATACACCTATGGTCACTTAATTTTTGACAAAGAAACTAAAACTGTACAATGGAAAAAAGAAAGCCTCTTCAACAAATGGTGCTGGGCTGGCATCCATCTTCTACATGGATGATAGCATGTAAAAGAATGCAAATAGACCCATATTTATCACCTTGCACAAAACTTAAGTCCAAGTGGATCAAAGACTTTAACCTAAAACCAGACACACTAAACCTAATAAAAGAGAAGGTAGGGAAAAGCCTCAAACTCATTGGCACAGGTGACAACTTCCTGAACAGAACACCAATAGCTCAGGCTCTAAGATCAACAATCAATAAATGGGACCTCATGAAACTGAAAAGCTTCTGTAAGGCAAAGGACAATGTCATTAGAACAAAATGGCAACCTACAGATTGGAAAAAGATCTTTACTAACCCCACATCTGACAGAGAGCTAATATCCAAAATAAATACAGAACTTAAGAAAGTAAATACCAAGAAACCAAATAATCCAATCAAAACATGGGGTACAGAGCTAAACCGAGAATTCACAAAGGAGGAATCTCTAATGGTCAAGAGACACTTGAAGAAATGCTCAACATCCTTAATCATCAGAGAAATGCAACTCAAGACGACTCTGAGATTCCATCTCACTCCTTTCAGAATGGCTAAGATAAAAAGCTCATATGACAGCACATGCTGGTGAGGTTGTGGAGAAAGGGTAACACGCCTCCATTGCTGCTGGGAGTGTAAACTTGTACAACTACTATGGAAATGAGTCTGGAAATATCTTAGAAAACTTGACACGAGCATTATCACTCCTGAGCATAATACATCCAAACGATTCCTCACCAAACCACAGGAACATCTCCTCAACTGTGTTCATAGCAGCTTTATTTGTAATAGCTAGAAACTGGAAACAACCCAGATGTCCTTCACCAGAAGAATGGATTAAAAAAAAAACAAACTGTAGTACATTTATACAATGGAATACTATTCAGTTATCAGAAAAAGGAAATCATGCAATTTGCAGCCATATGGATGGAACTAGAAAAGCTCATCCTGAGTGAGCTAACACAGACCCAGAAAGATACATGGAATGTATTCACGTATAACTGGATTTTAGCCATATAGTACAGGATAACTATCCTACAATCAACAGACCCAAAAGAACAGGAACATGTACTTAGTTACCTGTTAGTGGGACATTTCATCCTAGTGGAACTGCCATGTAAGGCCCTCAGAGTGAGAGGGAGCCTGATATGTGGGGGCACCCCACACCAGAGGAGTAGGATACGTGAGAGAAGGGGTAGAGGGTGGGACTGGGAGGAGTGTAGGGAGGGGGCTATGATAGAGATGTAACTTGAATTAATAAATAAACGTTTTTTTAAAGCCTTTGGGAAATCTCTGAGTTAACAGATTGAAGATTTAGGAGACACAAAGGGCCATTTGGGCAAGGCTATCTGTATACAAAGGAGAACTGATGGATTTTCTAAGCCTAACCAAAAAGAAATTCAGTGTCTAAAGACATCAAGTCTCTCTGTTGCCATTCTGTGGTGTTGTTATAGAGAACATGGAGGACCCCATCCCTCAAGTGTCCTTTCCTGGTTTGTGACTTGAGTAAGAAGCTGTTACCTCCACCTTAGCTGCTGGCTTCTTAGGCACAGGCCTTAGTCATGACTGCTTCGCTGGTGTCAGCCTCACTCACACTTTGCTAGAGACCAGAATTCCACCCTCAGGTTCAGACTGCTGCCAACCCCCCCCCCCCCCAGGTAACCATTTTACAGCATGACTCTGAGCAGTTATTGTCCATTTTCCCAAAAGACAGCATTTCACAATAAAGCAGTGTTTTGAGCTTTCTATTAGTATATTGGAGTTTTGAAATGTGACCCCTACCCTAGTAAGTTTCAGGGTATAGATAGATAGATAGATAGATAGAGAGAGAGAGAGAGAGAGAGAGAGAGAGAGAGAGAGAGACAGAGACAGAGACAGAGACAGAGACAGAGAAAGGGTAGGGGATGGGGGAGAGGGAGAGAGAGAGAGCACGAGAGCTCATTCTTGACCAGGCTCCTTTAATGAGTCTGTAAGAATTTGGAGGGGGAAGATTCACTTTAAGTATCACATTCCTGTAGCTCCCTCCCCATGCTAGTGACTACACGTCCATAGACTATAGGACTATAGATTATATGTCTGTAGGTCCATTAGTTTGGCTATGAGACCAGGAGGGGATGCAACTGTGGAACTGGAGAGTCTGTGAGCCCGAGATGACAAATGCCACAGGGAAAGGGTGCTCCTTTTCTTCTAGTTTCAAATGTATAATTGCAGGTTTCAAGAACACAGCCCTGCCAGGGTTCCCCAGTGCTGTGTGCAGGTCCTAGAATATCATGACTATGCCCTACCAAAGACTTACTTTACAGCACTTTGTGTTCCTCTCAGTAGGTAGATCATTTCTAGAAGGTTCCATTATCTTTCTTCCATGAGGAAATTGATAAGAAAGTACAGTATCAGGCAACAGTGATTGATTGTAATTGCACACTCAGCAGTTCGGAATAGTATCTCCCTTTTTTTTCTTTTATAGTTTTAAGTGGCACATGATAATTGGTTCCCTCCCCCATTGTCATTTTTCAATGGTCAGCTTCTCATAGACCAAAGGGATATGTGCAGTAAGGCTGAGATCTCTGGATTCCCCTGAAGGTCACAGTCACTGTAAAGGGGCCTGGAGTAGAGGAGCAATAGACCTGTCCCCTAAGGGTGATGCAGAAGTCTTTGAAGATGTCAATAGTTGGCAGACTGAGTCAATGGACAGAATCTTCACAGGGCCCTCAGTGTATTAGTTACTTTCCTCTTTGCTGTGATGAAAACCTTGATGAGAGATGATGTAAGGAAAGAAGGGTTTGTCTGGACTTGAGGCTTCAGCAGTACACAATCCATCATTGAGACAAAGACATGGCAGACTCAACAGGACCTTGAGGTGACTGGTCACACTGTGCTCTCTGGTCATGAAGCAGAGAGAGGTGAATGCTGCTGCTCTGCTGAATTCCTTCCTTCTGTTCAGCCAAGGACCCCAGTCCTCACTGCTCCCCTCACTCAAGTGTCTTTCTCTCAGTGTTTCCCTCTGGAACCACCCCCATAGACACACCCAAAGGTGGGCCTCTCGTTAGTGCCCCAAGTGTCGATTATCCTGATTAGTCAACAACTGAAATTAGCCACCACACTCAAACATTACCTAATGTGGTCTTTGGCCCTGGATTTTTATTCTGAAGCTATGGAGGAGTGAGGAGGAAATGTGGATCTACAGTGTGCTCCAGTACTGGGTCTCATTCTGGCTGTCCTTAGGGATGGATGGGGGTCATCTTTGTAAAATATTCTGAGCTTCAGATTCCTCATCTACAGAGGAGAAAACAGTACCCACTTCTCAGCGTTGCTCTGTAGAGTCAATATAGTGATAGAAAAATGAACTTAGAATGGGCCCCAGCAGATAACCTGAGGGGCACATACTGGATGTGATCTCCAGTCTCTCTCCTTGGGGGTGGGCCTATCTTGGCCAGTGGAAGGCTGAGCACTTTAATGAGTCCCTTGATCCCTCTAAATACTTTCTGTGAAAGAGAGGTTGTAGCTCCTACTTCATAGGCCCCGAGTCAGAAGAAGGCAAAAGAGAGGCCTTTAAGAAACACCCCTATATCTAGAATCTTTGAAAAGGCTCAAGCAAGAGGAGTTTTTCCTGGTGTTGTTAGAGAAAATGATCCCTGGTATTATTGCCTAAAGATATCAAAGGTGGTTTAGGAGGGAGGAAAAAAGAAAAAAAAAACCTGTTTCTCAATGTTTTATAAGAAATTAAATCAGAATGTAGAAAAATCCAATTCAGTTTCACCCAAAATGAGCAGCAATATTAACTCCATTCCTATTTAAAGCCAGGAAGTACAGCTGTGATAGCGAAAGGGAGGCTTGCCTCCAAGCAAGAATTTCAAAACAAGCTCATTTGATGATGGGGCATTTGCATAGCCTGCTGTACTAGGCCGGGTTTGACCCAAACACAGTGCATTATACATTCCCCAGAGGCCAGACATCCCAGAATTGATGGTTCTCGGTCTGTGGTCTGTTTGCCTAATATGTACACAGACATATTTCCAGGCAGTGTCTGACCTGCACAGTACACCTGTCTCAAATAGAAATAGGGCATCTCTATCTGGAGAAGAGCATATGCAATAGATGGTAGTTGTGGAAGTCAAAGCTTTAGGAAAGGCATCAGGAATTGTCACTGTGGGGTGACTGGCTGCTCTCTTTTTCTCTCATCTTTTTTAAGGTTCTTAAAATTTTTTAAAATTAATTAATTAATACAAGTTACATCCTGATTGCAGCCCTCTCTCTCCTCCCCACCCGGTCCCACCCTCCTACCCTCTTCCTCCTCTCCTTCCTCTCCTTCTCCTCAAATGAGGTGACCCCCCCCCATATCAACCCATCTTGGTTCACTGAGTCACATGAGGGCTAAGAGCTTCCTGTTCCACTGAGGCCAGACAAGGCAATCCAGCTAGGATAAACTATTCCTTGAACAGGCAACAGAGTCCATATTAGAGACAGCACCCCACCACTTGCTAAGGGATCTGCATGAAGACCAAGCGCCTATCAGCTACATATGTCTAGGGGGCCTAGGTCCACTGTATATATGTTTTTGTATAGTTTGTGCTTCCATCTCTGTAAGCCTCCCTGGGACTAGGCTGTTTGGTTCTGTTGGTCTTCATGTGGAGTTTTCCCATCTTTTCACATTCACTAATGTAAATGGAGATTTTGGGCCCTCTCTACCAAAACCACGGATATTGGCTCCTCAAATGATGATCATTTTGAGGGCCATTTTGGTATTGCAAAGTCCCAAACATAGTACCAGTTTTCTCCTGGTATTCGGATACCAAAGGAAAAGTGCCTGGCAAGCCAATGCTGAAGATTAAGGGTCCAGAGATGAGGCTCAGTTGGCTTACCTAGAATGCACATAGCTCTAGGTTTGCTCAGCACCACCACATGAACAAGGAGCTGTGACATACACCTATGATCTCAACCCTCAGGAGGTAGAGACAGGAAGACTGGCATCCCAGATTGTCCTCAGTTACATAGGCAGGTTGGAAGCCAATATGGGATACAAGAGACCCTGTCAAGAGGGATGGAGGAGGGAGGAGGAGACAGAGACAGAGAGACAGGGAGAGAAAGAGAAATTAACAACCCAGCAATTTGACCATACACAGCAACAACAGCACTTCAGCCCTTAGAGTCAGGTGACTGTATTCAGTGTTGATAAGATACAAAGTCATCAAGTAGGGTATTAACACATACAAGGCACCATCTCCCCATTATAAAGGGAATCATCTGCACCATGAAAGGGCACATGGTATTAACCTTAGGACCAGAGAATGTAGCTCCTGCAGAGCCACTTGGAAACTTAAAACATAAATCTCTATTCCCCAGAAGCAGAAAGACTTAATGGAAGTGTAATTTTCCCCTCTAACTTAGATAGTTTGGCTCTGTTGATGGGAATTACTTCAGTCCCCCTCCTGGGAAGGGCCAACTGCCCATGGATATGATTACAGGACCATCTAGTGACTGGCTGCTTATGCCACACTCGTCCCTGCTTCTCTATTACATTCTGAAGCCCCCAGAACCAGGCTTATCTTGGAGATGGAAATGGTGGCCCCAGAAGCAGCTGTTTAAAAGCAGGAGTGTTAATTGGGAGCTAGCACCCATTAGCACGCCACAGATTGATTAATCAAATTAGCAAGAACCCTTCCAGGAGCAAGAACTTTGGAATCCTTCAGAAGATAAATCAAGAAAAAACAAAACAAAACAAAACTTTGGAAAACATCTGGCCAAGATCTTCTGTTTGAGGAACTTGAGGACCCAAGAGGGTAAATGACTTACAGAAGGCAACCTGGAGTGCCAGTTTTACTAGGTGCTTATTTCTAGAACCATCTAGTCTGTAAACCCTTTGTTTTACTGATAAAGACAACAAAGTCCACACATGAGAAGGGACTGGCCCAGTCTGGACTATGGATTACCTACAGTCCTTGTCCAGTGGTCTGTCCTTTATTTATAGTACTTTCTCTGTTTCTTCCTTGCCTGATGGGTGAGCAGAGAGGGTAAGGAACAGCTGTCTGAATGAGGTGTGTTCATGGGCATCATCTGTGAATCCATCAGCATGCGCTGAGAGCCTATCCTACACAAAGCACTTCAGCCATGTTAGGTAGCAGAGTGTGAATAAGGAGAGAAGAAAAGAAGCCAAGAGGCCCATGTGCTCTGAATGTCAGGCAGGTATACACCACTTAGCACAGGACAGTCTCTTCCTCCCCACAAGCTGGCATGGAGCACAACACAACTGCCTCAGGGCAAGGCTCCTCCCTCCTGCCATTCCCTTTGTCTCTGTACTCAATGGTGGACCCTCGTGCTCCTTCAGGAGAGAGTAAGCCAGGACCCACTCACAGTGTTGTTCCTGTTAGTGGGCACAGAGATAGAGGGGGATTTCAAGATGGTAAGCAGGGCTGGGGGTAAAATGTGGTTTGCTTCAAGCTGGGTCTTCTCAGGCAGGAAGCATAGGGCAGGGCCTGCCTAGATTTTCTCTTGAACACACACTTCTTATGGCTTATGGGATCACTCCTCGTGAACAGGGAGGAGGGGATCGAAACCCAGAGAGCTGGTAAATGCCAGAGGCAGATTCAAATTCAGACATAACTTGCTCAAATAGGATGTGCTCACCCACAGTGAAGACTTCTCCCTGTTCCCAGGAGCCACACCAAGCACAGCCTGTCAACTGTCCCATAATGTGAGTTATCCGAAGGGCATATTTTCTTTCCTTTCAGCATCCTGGGGCATGGTCACTGATGGAACTGTGTCTCACTTCTCCTGGACAGACAGATGCTGTGGATGAGGTGGAGGCTGGCCTTCTGGAGGGCAGGGCCCCGGTTTGGGGGAACCGCTTGTTCCACTGACCTTTGTTGTTGTCATTGCAGGTCTGGAATGCAGCTTTGACTTCCCCTGTGAGCTGGAGTATTCTCCTCCCCTCCACAGCCTTGGGAACCAGAGCTGGTCCTGGCGCCATGTGCCCTCTGAGGAGGCCTCGCAGATGGACTTGCTGGATGGGCCAGAGACAGAGCATTCTAAAGAGATGCCCAGAGGTAAGGGGAGCATGTCCTGGGTGGGCCAAGACAAGGCTCAGCTGCCTGTTACCTGTGAAGCGAAGGGACTTTCCAACCACTGCTCTACCTTGGCTCCTTGGAAATAGGCTTTGAATTATCTCTGTGCTTCTCCATAGCTTTTGACCCATGTACAAGGGAACACATGAGTCTAAGTTCAAGAAGAATCCAGCCCTTTACTCTTACTAAGTAATAAAAGTAGGATTCTAGAGTTCTTCAACATAGATTTCCCAAGGTAAGACACTGAATAACATGCTGATCTGTTTGTCTATCTGGAATAGAGTTGCCCAGGAAAACACAGGTCACTCAGTTCAATTTGAATTTCTAAAGAAGTCCTGCTTTTTTAGTATGTCTCAGGGGATGCTCAGAACATACTTACACCAAACACTATTCCAACTGTATGGAAAACTTCAAATGTGTTCTGCATTTTTATTTGCTGAATCTGCCCATCTTAACCGCGAAGGTGCCATGCAACTGGGTTAAATGTGTGTTTCAGAGTCATTCATGAATATTCAGGCTGCAGGCTTGTTTTGCATGGTGCTTTCAGTAGTCCCAAGCTGTTTATGCATATTGCCTCCGAAAATTTCAGGACCTGAAAAGTAGACACTGACTCGTGGTACTGATTTCCTATTTGGGGAGTTTTTACAGGAAGATGCCAAAACATTAAGCCCCACTCCAGCCTTCCAGTCTCTCTATCCAAGCTGAACCACAAGACATCCTATTCCTTGGACACAGAAAACTCTACACCCTTAAATTGGCAGTGTGGGTTTCTGGTTTTCAGGAAGAAGTGAAAATTGAAATGGGAATGTCTTTGCTGAACACTATTAGGACTCACCATCCTTCAATGTCCTGTTGGATTCAAAGTTAGTGAGGGAAAAGGCAGGACCCTGAGGAAGGGAGTGACTGGACCAAGCTGAAAGCTTATCCTTTCATGTGCAGGTCTAGATGCTTACCCTGATGAATGCCAAGCAAGGGCTCTTTACACCATGCAATGTTTCTGTGTTTGTGGCAAAGGCTATGGCCAGAGCCTGTACTGCTCCCAAGTTCTGGAGAATGACTAACATGGCTCATGCATCTGCAGGATCTCTCATGGATAGGGTTCATGTGAGCTGAAAGAGGTGACGAAATCACAATCAGTGCTTTTGGATGTATTATACACCATCCTCAAACCCTGACATCACAACAGACGTAATAGGCACCATCTATCCCCTTCTACACATTCTTCCAAGCTCCCCTTTCCTACTTTCATGACCCTTTTGAGATTGCTTGAGGGTGACCTGTGCCTTAAGCTCCACTCTCCTGGATGTTGCTGTGTGGTCTGTGTGAGAGCATGTGTAGGTAAATCGCTCTTTACTGGGTGATACACAGGTTTATAGAGAAATTATAGAAAGTACTGCTGAACATGCCAAGTGAAGAGATCTGAGTCGAGGCCTAGCAATTTGTGTATTTTACATTATGAAATCTGGCACGTACAAAACATAGCTATAACATATATGCACAAATTACAGATGGCAATCCAAGGGACACTCAAGTTCTGCCCTCTTGCATCCTCCTACCCTTACTTCATCCACAGGCATCTCTCTACCTTGGGGGAAGCCGTTTTCCTGTATTGTATGTCAATCATTCATTTATCTTTCTCTATCCCCTTACCACCTACTTGTATGATTCCCCACACAAAGCATTTGTTAGGTCTGCAATCTTTTAATATAAGCAGAGTCATCCCATCATTTTATAACTTGTTCATTCTGATACATGTAGCTTTGGTCTATTGTTTTGGTGCCCTGTCGAATTCACTGCAGGAACGTAATCGTTTCTTTTCTCTCTTCTGTCGTTGACTATTTGGATTATCTCCAGGTTTTTTAAATTACCAATACTACTATTGTAAGCATTTTTGGAGCTCTCTCGGTGTACCTGTCTGAGACTCTTGTAACATAAAACAGAGAGGGAATTTCTAGGGGATATATTCAATGCATCTTCCATTTCATTAGGTAATGTGAATCTATTTTCCAGAGTGGTTATCCTGACTTACACCCTCCCACTTGTGATGTATGAGTGCTCCACCCTGTGATCCTTGTCCTCACTAATTATTAGTATTGTCAGACTTTGTCATTCTTGTCCATCTATCAGGTGAGATAGTATTTCACAGCAGTTTAAATTTCCATATGTGCAAATGTGTGTCAGTGCCCACGAAAGCCAGAAGAGGGTGGAATTACAGGTGGCTTTTGAGACAGGACCTCTCATTAAACTGGAGTCAGCCAAGTCCTAGGGATCCTCTTGTTTCTGCGTCACCAGGGCTAGGATTGCAGATGTGTTACTGACCTGACTTTCTGAGGATCAAATTGAGATTTTCATGATTGTGAAGCAACCACTTTACCAACTGAGTTGTCTCTGACCCTCAATGGAATTCTTAAAATATTTTGAAGGTATTTCTTGTATGATTCCAAGTCATAAATTTACTTGTGTACTGTTGACATATTCCATCCTTCCACGTTTACTCTAATTAATAGCCACTACTGTGGCAATCTCTGGATTCTAATATCCAGCCATGTTCCTAGTTTTCTAGTCAACTGGACACTGGAGAGAGTTACTTGGGAAGAAGGAACCTGAATTGATAAAATGCCCCTACCAGACTGGCCTCTGGGCAAACCCATAAAACATTTTCTTGATTGGCGTTGATGTAGGAATGCTTAGTTCTCTGTGTGCTGTGCCACCACTGGGTGGCCCTGGATGCTATCAGAAAGCAGGCTGAGCAAGGCATGAGGTACTTAGCCAGTAAGCAATGCTCCTCCTTGGCCTTTGCTTCAGTTCCTGCTTCCAGGCTCCTGACTTGAGTTCCTGCCTCGACTCCCTTCAGTGATGGATTGAGATGTGAAAGTATAAGGTGAAATAAACTCTTTCCTTTCTAAATTACTCTCTGTCACTGAGTTTTAGCACAGCAATAGAAACCCTAATGAAGACACTGATTTCTTAAAACGTGTTTTTTGATCAGTGTGGATTTTTTAAAAAAATAGTTATATTTCAAGGATTGACTGGATCACAATGTAATGATTTGGAGAACACAACAGCTTGATTCTGTGTGAATTCTACGGGCTTTGTGATGTCAGATGGTGCATGTCTGGAAGTTGGGACCTTTTACATGTTTTCAACAGTGGCACATATTGTTCACTGCCGACCTCTAACCCATTTCTCTTTCTCTGTCTTTCTTCTTGTGATCTCTGGCCCATGCAGGTCACACAGAAGGCTGTGAGAAACCAAGTAAAGAGAGGAGAGGAGGGAGAGAGATCTTGGTAGTGTGACACATAGCAGATGCCTTTATTTTTATGAAGCCTGAACCCAAGGGTCAGAGCATGCAAGGAATGCAAGGATACTTGCATTAGATGACTCAGCCAGGATGGGAAGTTCCATTTTTAAGTACACATCTGTCAATTTCAATATCTCTTAAAAAGCTGTCATTCGTACCATGTGGCAGTGTGCAGCACCCATAAAGACTGTGATCCAAACAACCACAACAAAAGCCACTGTGCATGTACCGGTCTGCGTTGTCAGCCTTCAGTGGATTCGGATGTTCCAGCAAACTGTGAGGGGATTTCCCTACTGTCAGAAATGGACACACTTATTTTCTGTTCCAAATGAAGGAGACTGTATTAGTCAGGTCTCTCTAAAGAAACAGAACTGATAGAATAAGAAAGAGACAGAGGGAAGGGAGGGGTGTAAAAGGAGATTTATTAGTGTGGCTTACAGGCTAGGATCTGGGTAGTGTAGAAATGTCTGTCTCACAACAGAAAACTGAGAATTGGTAGCTGTTTGGTCCATGAGACCTGATGTCTCAGAAGTCCCAGTCTGCCCGTGGGGTCCCGGAAGATTCCTAGAGTCTGTGTTGGAATCCCAAAGAAATAGGTTCTAATACCAGCTAAGGAGTGCCTCAGCAACATGATAGATTAACTTACCAGCAAAAGGGAAGCTGCAAAACAAAGAAACAAGCAAACAAAAACAAAAACAAAAGAAAGAAAGAAAAGAATATTTTCTTCTATGTCCTTTTATTTGGACTGCAGGAGTCCTACCTCAAATGATTCAGCCAAGGAAACCCCTCACAGGAATGCCTGACTCTTAGCTCATTACAGATGAAGTCATATTGACAACCAAGATTAGCTATCAGAGTCTACCAAAATAGTCATAGGATAAAAGGGGATCAATGCCCACCCACACATACACTCTGTGGGATTTCTGCTCAGATTTTTATAACCATGGATGTCTTTACATTTTAAGGAATTCACTGTATCCTGCCTTATTCCTTGAAGTGGGGCTGTTCCTGATGAAGTAGGCTGGTATAATTACTCCTCAAGGTGAAGGTATAGGGAGTGAAAATAACTTTCCCAATCTGGACCCACACTGCAGTCCCAACACTCTGAGCTTCACTGTCTCTGTTTTTTAGCCATTGGAAGGAGCATGCTCGCAGTGTTGATGAGGAGGAGTAATGGGGTGCCCTTTAGGGTTTGATCTTTTTTTAACTGAACATTTATTACTTGGATGGTATTTAGATTATGTTGCAATATTTCTTGTCACAGATAAAGATGGGCCAGCAAAAAGTTGAAAAGTAATAACAATCATAGGTAATGAACTCTAAGAGCATAAATTTTGAATGACTTTAATTTATGGTCCCTATAACCGAGAAAGAAATGGGACATACAATTTAGACCAGCAAGATAATAAAAGTGATCATTTTGATAAGATACAATACTTATAAATTAATAAACTCTTGAGGAATCATCAGGTTTAGGCATTCTGTGGCTTTTCAAATGCCTGAGGCATGTTTTAATGTGGACTACTTCTAGTGTTACAGAATGCAGTCAGGGGAGCACATTCTTTTCCTTCCAGCAAGACTCCATTTTTGTCTCTGTTATGAACTCCAGCTTAAAAATGTAAGATACCTTATTAGCCATTCCTAAGTATCCTTCCCTTGCTCCATATTCTCCTGCATACAAATGAAGAATGAGCTTAAACACAAGTCTTTTCCTGGAGTTTTGAGTCTCAAGTTTTACCTTTGTTTTATTTTTGGTGGCAGCTTAGATGGGAAGCTGCTACTGAAATCCTTCTATTTTTCTTAAAGGTGGCTTAGTTTTCAAATGGTTGATACATATCATCTTGAGGCCTGGAACAGTTTCAGATGCCTCTGAACAGGACCAGAGTTATGTAACACCCAAGTGAGAGCAGCTTACAGTCCACACTGTTTACCTGTTAACTTCCCATGACTGCTCTAACAGATTTATAAAAAACTGGGTAATTTATAGAACATACCCAGAAATGGATTCTCTCCTAAGTATAAAAAAGAATCAGACATCAAGGAACTGACAGGGTCTCTGAAGGAGAATCCATCCCTGTCTCTGCCCTGGCTTTTGATGGTGGATGGGAGCCAAGGACTTTCTTTAGCTTATGGATGCACCATGGCAGTCTCTGACCATATCCTTTTGTTCATCTCAGTTAAGGAGATGAATCCTTGGACTTAGGACCTACCTTAAATGCAGCATGATTTTTTTTCTCAGGATCCTTAATTAAATCTGCAACCCCCTCCCATTTCTAAATGCCTTCATTGTCATAGGTGTTGGAGCTTGGATTTTTCCTCTCATATCTTCCTCTCATACTTCCTCCCACGTCTTACTCTCTGCACCCATGGACTGAGTTCTCAAACCTTTGGAGAGTCTAGTGAGGCAAATTCAGAAGACACCAGCTAATAGCAGAATTTCTAACCCTCCTCCCAATTCATTTCCCTATCTCCAAAGGTTTAAAAGTCCCCAAGGAAACATCGGAAGGCCTTGGTGATAAATATACTCTCAGATTCTTGGGACCCTGAGACAGGAGGTTTGCAAGTTCTTGGCTGGCCTGAGCTGTATAGCCTCACACCCACCCTTCATGGTCCAGTCACTCTTGCCTGCTATGAAGCTGGTCTGAGTTCTAAGCCCTGACTCTTGATGCTTTGGCTCTGGATAAACGCCAAGAGTGAAGAGGTCTGCCTGGTCTCCTTTATCCAGTGAGGCTCGCCACTTCTGTCCTCAGCCTCCATTTGCTGTTTGACTGACACCTCACCAATGAACCCCTCAGCCAGTGAGTCCTCCTACATGTGCTTTGCTCTTTCTGAAGGGCAAGTTCCACATGTGAGCAAACAGCGGGCTTGTCTTCAGGGGACAAGGACAGGTTGCCATCAGACTGAGAAGAGAAGAGCTCACAGCTGGTGAATCACTGGGCTTAATCCTACGAGCTCTGCCCTCATTCTTGTCCCGATGGTGGCATGTCCTAGTGCATGCTGCATGTCTAGCTGCTACCCACAGGGCTCAGTGGTCACCCTTAAGGTTACTTGGTTAATGAGCATCAATAATTGTGTGTTTCACTCTCTCTGTATGAGCAGCTTTTATCAAAGATCTCTGGTTTGAGAAGGACGTTGAAACAGTTGGAACAGTCAGAAGTGATAAACCACCTGGAATAAAAGAAAAAAATGCAATTGAGATAATGGGTGATTTGCAGAGGAAGGATCTGAACAGAAAAACGTTCTTTCTTTTCACTTATTTCAGACTGGTACTGGGGCCATCCACACAAGTATTCACCAGTTCCAGAACCCTGACATCCTGGGCTTCTGTCTCAGTCTCCCGTCACTTCAGCTTTAAGGCAGCGTTTGCAGGCTTTGTTTACTTCATGTCCCCTTCATGATATACAACAGTTTTGAGCGTGTGCTTGTCTGCACATGTGTCATTTACATACTCATAGCTGTATAACACTGTTGGCAAGGCTTAATTGGTTTCTTTTTAAGATGAAAGAAACATAATTGTGGTCACACTGAGCCCACTCTCCTATTTTAGCGGATTCAGACTTCTTGGTTTCCGAAGTCATCTCACTCTGGTACCATGGTTACTGGTGGCTCTGGTCCTTTGGCTTGCAGTGCAGATTTCCCTCAGTTCACTCACTTCCCATAACCTGCTGGTACTGACCAGGGACTTTTCCCCAAGAATACCTTCCAGACAGGTCCAGCTTTTCAGGTATTCTTTAAGTTTCAAGGGCTCTTAATCTTTTTTCTTGGCATCTGTATCTTTTTTTTTTTTTGGAGGGGGAGCAAGGAGGTGAGCTGTGGTAGGGTAGAAAATAACTCCTAGGCTGGCTGCTGTTAGTATAATAGTTCTCCAAAGACATCAGGCATTTTCCTCTATGTAATTCTTAGACCTAAGGTATGTCATTATAACAAATATTTCCTACTGCCTTATCTAGAGATTACATATGAGGGTGAAAAAGTAAAAATGCTTTAAGGACCCAACAATAGGCAATTAGTTAAATGAGATATAGCATGTCTAAACTGTTGTACTGTTGCATTGATGCTGTATACATATATTTAGTGGGAGCTGAGAGATGGCTCAGCAGTTAACAGCATGTACTGCTTTTATAGAGAATACAAGTTCAGTTCTCAGCACTTACATCAGGCAGCTTAAAACCGCTTGTGACTTCAGCTTGAGGAGCACCGGCCTCAATGACGGCTCTGGCCTCTGAGGACACCCACACACACATGTGTGCTAACACACACACCACCACCACCACCACCACCACCAACATCAATAACAACAACAAGAAATATATTTAGTAATTAGTAATGTAGAGAACTATCTAAGACCCATTATTAAGTTAAAAAAGAACAGAAACGGTTCAATAGTAATAAGGTTTTTGTTTTGTTTTGTTTTGTTTTGTAAAAGGGGGAAAAACCTATACTTGTTCACAAAGGAAAATAAGTCTGTAAGGAAATAGACCAGCCTACTAGTAAAAGTTATTTCTAAGTGACTCAGTTAGCAGTTGTTTTTCTTCCCTCTGTTTGTTTAGATAGTACTCAGATTTGAGCCCAGCTTCTACATTCCTTTTATAATATAATTAACACATTGTTGCTTTCTAATCCAAGGAGAAGGTATTTGTGGTTGTTTAAATGAAAATGGCCCCCAGAGTCTCATAGGCATTGGCATTAAGAGACTAAGAGACGTTGCCTTGTTGGAGTAAGTGTGTCACGGGGGTGGGCTTTGAGGTTTCAAAAGCTCAACCTAGGCCCAATGGCTCCCTCTTCCTTCCTGCTGCCTGAGGATCCAGATGTAGAACTGTCAGCTCCTTCTCCAGCACCCTGTCTGCCTGCACTCCACCATGCTTCCTACCATGAAGATAATGGACTAAACCTCTGAACTGTAAGCCAGACCAAATTAAATGTTTTCCTTTATGAGTTGCCATGGTCATAGTGTCTCTTCACAGCAATAGAAACCTTAAGACAGTATTATTCTGAATTGTCTTGGACTTTAGAGGAGGCATATTAATTGTTTTGTTTCATAACAAACTATTGACAGTGATGCCAGCTGGGGTAAGGTAGATAGATGGGTAAGCAGGTTGTTTTCCCTCTGTCCATGGAGGCTACAGTGCATTGCCAGTTGGCATCAGCTCACAAATCCAGAGCCTTCCTATACCTCCCAGATATCTCCTCAGTACATCTTTGATGGGTGGACATAGATAATCGTGAAAATAAATGAGCAGTAGACTCAAGAACACACCCAGGGACCACGTGCAAACAATTAAGTAGGGATGGCCCAGACACCTCTACTTCATTTCCATCCTTGTCCCTACATACTTACCTAAGGGCTCTGGATGGTCACTCCTCCATTTAGAAAGACTCCCTGTCAGGCTAAGGTCACTGAGTAGATGTGCAGCCTCTTGTTCTTGCCTCTGTTTCAGACCTTACCATGAAAGGCCACATTAGTTGTTTGGATTTATTTGCAGAAATGTGCCCCTCATTACTTGAGCCATGATGACCCTGTGTTTTAGGTCCTGACCCTTGAGCAATCACATCAATGGGCTGTGATTTGTGACTCTCTTTAGTATGATTCTGCATCAATCTAGCAGCTGGAGCTGGGGTAGCAGGAGCATCAGAGACTGCCTTGCCTGTGTGAGCCAGCACACTTGCCTCAGGAGCAGTGGTTCCTGGTGCAGAATACCATAACCTCTGTCTTAACTGGCCTCTCCCAAGGTGTTTCCCATCTTTGCCTTCAAAAATCTCTTCATAGGAAGTCATGGATTATGAACAACTTCTGAACCTTATCCTTCCTTTTCTTTCTTTTTCTTTTTTTTTTAAAGTTAAAATCTAGTGCTTTATTAGAGATTCAGCTAAAACATAGGACAGGAAAAAAAAAAGAACAGAAGCAGAAAGGTTGAATACAGTTAAATTTATACCAGATATAAGGCCAAATTCATAATCATAGATAAAGATTACTTTTTAAAAAATCTAAAAAATCTATACCATTATGTTGGTACAAAAAGAATTGTGGTTTTGGATCATAATTATAAATCATTATAATTAAGTTCAAACACATCTTTATTCATCAAAATAGGAACTATCACAGAAAATACAATTTTGCTCATGGGATATGAGATATCTTTTTT
This sequence comes from Lophiomys imhausi, assembly GCA_907164525.1. Lineage (NCBI taxonomy): Eukaryota > Metazoa > Chordata > Mammalia > Rodentia > Muridae > Lophiomys > Lophiomys imhausi. The sequence continues at coordinate 512,737 of CAJQZJ010033149.1, forward strand.
CCCAACATCTCCCTCTTTTAGTACAATAAAAAGCTCTTTTTCTTATAACAATATATACAATACAAAACAATAAAAACAATTAGGAAAACTATAAGGTATGACATACATTCCCAATGTCCAGTCCATATGTATTTGGCAACTAATAATAATATTCTATTTTCTATCTATCTATCTTGGTGAGTTTAAAGTTCTATACCTTACTCAATTTGCATCCTAACTTGCATTACTAACTTAAAAACATCTTAGACCTAAAACATCCTTTTAATTCCTAAACAACTTAAAACTTAATTGTGAGACTATAACTAGTCTTCAACCATATCAGAGACCTGAGAAGGATAAATATATCTGAATAAACAGGAAGTACAGAGAAAGCAGTTTCCAAAACTAAGAAATGTCAGACAACTGGCTACCTGGACAGTCCCCAGTTTCTCTTTATAAAATTGGAGCATCTGTCTTCAGCTTTTGGCCCAGTATCTCTGACAGACATTAATTATGAAGCAGGAATTATGAAGGACTTGCCTACCCTGTGTTGGCAGAGCTAGGCTGTCGACTTATCTGCTTCCAAGTTTTGTCCTTTTCAGACAGCATTTTGTAGACAGTTGAAGCAAGGACATTGCCCAGTGGCTAGCTTGCCACTAATACAGCCATCTCCAAATGGAGAATCTTTGATGCTCATCATTTACTTGGAGTAGAATAGTGGTTGCTGTCAAGAACTGACACGTCTCAATATCAAACAAATATTAAGTTAAGAAAACATCTTTAAAGGCCATATTCTATAGGTCTCTTGAGGTTTTTGAAGACCATCTACCTATCTCCATATATTTGAATAAGCAAATCTTGCTTATCTCTTAGCAACTTAATATCTGATTAACTTAGAAAACATTTGTGATACACTAAATTAGTATCTAACAAAATGACAAGTTTGAATGACTACTAGTTTTCATTTCTTAATTATCCTAAACAGTTTGTAATAGTTGCTATCAAAAGGCCAAAACTTCACATTGCATTTTTAAGAATTACATAGGTACAATATCTTTAAAAGAATTAACCTTCAAAAGAATTAACCTTAATTTTGTGTCAATATACAAAGCTCTATACCAATGTAGCCAAATATAACCTTAATTTTGTATTGGTATACAAAGATATGAGTAGACTCAATATCTACCCCTTTTTCTCTATCATTCCTATATCATGTCTATAGCCCCTTTTTTTTTCTTTTCAAGTCTTTTCCCCCTACATAAGAGAGAAAGAAGGATAGAGAAAAGAAAAAAGACAGAAATCCCTGGGCCTAACCTCCTTAACCTTATTTAATAAGATCATTTAACAACTTGTAACCATTCCCCCTAAATGACAACAAACATCTATAACCCATCAAATGACCAAAATAATCACCCACCCCACCTTCTGGGAATGGGGGATCTCTCTCTTAAAATTGCTTCCTGCTGATTTGGAATGTTGGAAACCTGTTTGGAGACCCAAATAAGAATGGAAAAATGGTTAAGCAAGTTAATAGTAATATTTGTTGTCCAGTGTTTTTGTGCTCAGGATTTTAAATGTCCTGAGAAGTTTATAGTCAGAAGCTGAACTTTGGGTGGGAAAGTTCAGGGCTTTACTGAAGTCCTGGCTGGAACAGTCTGTGAGGCTGGACCATCTTAGCAAGCTGTTTTGAAGTTTTTATGGATGTAGGTTTTTGAGGAAACAGTTATTGAGATAGTCTGTGAGACTGGATCATCTGGGTTACTTGTCTTGTCTTCTTGGTGTCTGGACCCTTTTCTTCATAAGTTTCAGTAGTTCAGTGGTCCCTGTACTCCTTAGTTGGATGCTTTTAATCTCCTGGAAAGATAAGAACAGAACCCTGCCCTAATCCTATGTCTGAGGTGTTACTTTTTTGACAGGTATATCTTTCCTAGAGCAAATTGTTTTTTTTGGCAATAGAAAAAGTATTATGTTTCAATAGACATAAAAAAATCTTTTGAAATTTCAGAACTAAATATATTTTAGTGTATAGATTTTGAGATCACAAAAGACATTCACTTTGAATTTCACCCTGCCTTTTGCAAGCAGCTTTTAAACTTAAATCATTGTAAATCCTATGTGCCTGCCTCTGCCTCCCAAGTGTTGAGATCAAAGGTGTGTGCATCCCAAGTATTAGGATTAAAGGTGTGAACCACCACACCTGGATCTAAGTTTTTCTCTATTTGGAACTTGTTCTGTATCAGCCTGGCTTGGAACTCAGAGATCTGCCTGCTTCTGTCACTAGTGTATTGGGACTAAAGGTGTATGCCTCTCAATTGCTGAGATTAAAGGTGTGAACCATCACCACCCTGTTCATTGTAATTCTAGAATTTAGAAGACAATTAACTCTATATTGATCCTACTGTCTTTGCTAGAGTAAAAGACATGGACCATATGCCCCTGCTCATATATTTTATCTTAGCTCCAAATTACTGCAGCTCTTGGAGATTTAGAAAACCAGTTTGAACTGTAGTAACCCTTAATTTACTTAAAGCATTTTAAATCTCTTAACTACATTTTTAATACCAAACAATGAAAATATCCTTTATACATCAGAAGAAGACTTACAAGCTGATATCTAAGAGTGTGTGAGCTATGTGGCAATCTACAGTCAAACATTCTAACATGAAATTAAGACCATTTTTCACTTCATGACAGTAAGGCAAGTATGCCTTTGGTAAAGTAGAATTTGAAAATACTATTTTTTATTTTTATTCTATTTTTATGCTTAGTTAACCGTTTTGTTTTTGTTTTTTAATTATGATGCAAATGTAATTCTGTCCAGAGGGCAATGGGGAATATGTTAGTTATCTTTCATTGTAACAAGGTGTCTAAGAAAAGGCAAGAATTGATTTTGACTCACTCTTTCCTAGTGAAGAAGGTATGCCACAAGGCCCAGCTCCTATACGTGGCTGGAGGAGTTTGTCATGACTTTTCCATTTTGGTGGGCTAAGAGAGGGAGAGAGGAAGAAAGGGAAATATGGATGGAAGGAGAGAGAGAGAGAGAGAGAGAGAGAGAGAGAGAGAGAGGGAGTAAGCACACGAGAACGAACAGAAGAGCGCTAGATGGAGCTGGAGGAAAACCACCAGAAGTGGTGCTTTTGTGATTTGAATGACATATGCCCTGATAGTTCAGCAACTTTTAATATCCAGAGCCTTGATGACATCACCAGGGGTGGCCTTTGAGAGTTTATAGCCTTGTCCCACTTCCAGATCACTTTCTGCTTCCTGTGTGTTTCTGAAATGTGATCAGCTAGCTTCCTGTTCTGGTCACCTGCTACCATGCCTTTCTTGCCATTAGGGACTCCCCCTCTGGAACAGTAAACCAAAACACCCTGTTTCTTCTACAAGTTGCATTTGGCTATGGTATTTTAACATAGCAACAGAAAAGTCACTGATATAAACCTTTAAGCGCCTCCCCATAGAGCCCCAGTTTCTCCAGCTTGAAGGTTACAGGTGTTCAAATGCATAAGCATGTCAGTTACATTTTATATTCAAACCACAGCAGGGGAGTTAGTCATAAGAAATAAAAAAAGAAGGGCAAGAGATAGATAGAAGGTAGAGGAGTCTTGAGTTTTGTTTTTGGGGTGTGTGTGTGTGTAGGTCAGAAGACAAGCACAGTTATTATTCCTAGGCACCATAATCTGCATTTTTTTGACACAAAGTATCTCACTGTCCTCAGCTTGCCAATTGGGCTAGACTAGCTGGTCTCTGCCGTTATAGTACTGGGACTATAAGTGTGCTCCTTCCTGCCTGGCTTCTGACTCAGGTCCCCATGATTGCAAGTCCAGCACTTTACTGACAGCCACCTCTGCAGGCCCAGATTCTTCACCTATAAGATGGAGGTACTAGATTAGATGATCGATCGAAGCCACTTTTCCCATTGCAGACAGGGGTTATGCATTTCTAATACAATGACAACTAAATCCCTGTACAGACCCTCTGAGGCTCAGAAATCCCACCAGCTAGGGACAGATGCGTCAGCCTATGTGTTGGCCACAGTTTCTAGAATCTGAATCTCCTTGTGCCTCTGGCTGCTCCTCAGACTGCAGCTGGGATGGATTTCTTTTTAAAAGCAATGCAGTAACATAGAGGGAGGAAAGAGGAAGTCTTCCAGAGCAACTGAGCTTGCCAGGTGATCTCCTTCTGGCTGGGGAAAAGATTGGAACATAGTGCTTAATACAGGAGTGGTAGGTGAATACATAGAAAGGGATGGGGAGAGAGAGAGAGAGAGAGAGAGAGAGAGAGAGAGAGAGAGAGCGCTAGGTAAAGAATAAGCAGAATCACCTGGGACTTTGATTCTCATATGATCAGAAAAACTCAAAACATTACCCACAACCAACACCTAGGGCCTGGAGAAGACATATTGCCAGAAATGGTAGGGACCATATGAGGCTACTAGCTAGCCTATGGAAGAAGCCTGAGGGAAGATGTTCCATCATCTAGGAATTGTCTGAGATAACTCTCTCAGAAGGAGGCAGTAAACACACACACACACACACACACACACACACACACACACACACACACACATTTATGCACACCAAGCCTTTGGTAAGCTGTTGATTTGGCCTTACGAGCTAGTCTCAGGTCCTATGCCAAACGGAACTAGCAAGAGCTACAGAGTGCAAGACACTCGCTCATCTGCCATCAACTTTGATTCTCACAGCACAGCTCAACAGGTATCATCATCCTAGGGTGTGGGTTGGCAAACTGAGGCCAGAAGATACGCCACAAAGAGAGGAAACCGCTTTCCCTTGTCCAGTACAACATCTGAAGACACTAGCTCGAGGCCCATTATGAAACAGTTATTCAGTACTTTTTGACCTACAGTTGGACACAGAGAAAGAGTTACTAGCATTAACCTCTGAAGCCAGTGGATGGCAGTCAGATCTTAAACTGCAGTGTTATGAAGGCCTTGTCTGTTTCCTTTGCTTGGTTTTGTTTGGTACATGTATGTGCATGCATGCATGTCATCTAGCCACTAGGCAATATTGTCCCTTTGGGAAGGGTAAAGGCTACTGTGACCATTGAGGCTGTTCAGAGCACTCCTGCCCTTTTAAAAAGGGAAAGAACACTGTCAACAACCAGTTTACCTCCTTAGTTGGTGAATTTTGTGGGTTGGACCAGATAATCTATTAAAGTCTCTGGAGCTGTCTCTTTCATTTTCTCACTTCCTCTTATAACAAAGCTTTTATTAATGTTACCTGGAATGTTTAGCCTCTCTGGTTTCTATATATCAAGTGGTTCAGATAAGGTACGTCTTAAAGAAATATGAACTCTGTTTAAGAAAAGCCATGAACCACTCTAAATTTATGCCTGAAGATATGTGAAGGAAAGCCAAGACCTTGCAAGAAAGAATGAAATAAAATCCTATTGAATGGAGCGACTATGATATAATTCTACTTAGAGTGGAGAGATAATCTGCACTCACTCAAGACAAAGACTGGTTCGGTGATAGCTGAAGAGAGATCTGGGGTCATTTTATCTCCTTGGCTCTCTTTTCTGACTTGTTGGTACATGTATGTGCATGCATGCATGTAATCTAGCCACTAGGCAATATTGTCCCTTTGGGAAGGGTAAAGGCTACTTTGACCATTGAGGCTGTTCAGAGCACTCCTGCCCTTTTAAAAAGGGAAAGAATTTTGATTAGAAAAATCAATCAAAATAATGTGCAAGACACCATTCAGTAAACAAGAAAATGGCACAGGAAAATGACATGTGAGCCAACCTGATAAGAGTTATTCCAGCCACGGCAGCTCTTGATACTGCTCTACCCTGGGTTAAGAATCGTGACTCTATAAAGCAGAAGACTTGATCAGTTCGGTGTCCATATGTAACATTGTCTATGGTTGTTATTACAGTCGGGACTTTATGGATATGGCAAAGAATTTGCTAAGAATGAACCTGCTCCTGTGATAGCAACCATCTGTGAGTATTGGCACTAGGTTGCATTCATCTGGGAGAGTTATTTTTTCCTAATTTCTCCAATTAGAGAAAGCAAGGTTCCTTTTAGGGGTGGAACTGCAGCAGGCTCTAAAGAAAGCATGGCCACACCTTTAATCCTAGCCCTCAGAAGGCAGAGGCAGGTGGATTTCTGTGAGTTCAAGGCCAGCTTGGTCTACGGAATGAGTTCCAGAATAGCCAGGGTTACACAGAGAACTGTCTCTAAAAAGAAGAAGAAGGAGGAGGAGGAGGAGGAGGAGGAGGAGGAGGAGGAGGAGGAGAGAAGAGAAGAGAAAGGAAAGGAAAGGAAAGGAAAGGAAAGGAAAGGAAAGAAAGCACGCCAGTCAGAAGGTGGCTTGGTCAGCAAAGTGCTGTGGGGACTGGAGTTTGATCTCTAGCACCTATGCAAAAACGCTGAGTGGTGGTCCCTGCCTTTAGTCCCACCACTTTAGAGGTGGAGGCAGGAGGACTCCTGGAGTTCCCTGGCCAACCAAGCAGCCTAGTTTTAGGTTCAGTGAAAGATCTTGCTCAAAAAAATAGCTATAGAGGGGCTGGAGAGATGGCTCAGCAGTTAAGAGCACTGACTGCTCTTCCAAAGGACCTGAGTTCAAATCCCAGCACCCACATGGCAGTTCACAGCTGTCTGTAATTGCTGGGCATGGTGGTGCACGCCTTTAACCCCAGAACTCGGGAGGTAGAGGCAGGAGGATCTCTGTGAGTTCAAGGCCAACCTGCTCTACAAAGTAAGTCCAGGACAGTCAAGGATACACAGAGAAACCCTGCCTCGAAAAAACTAAAGAAAAAAAAAAAAGCTAGAGATAGAGATACTTGATGTAGATATCTGGTCTGTGCATACAAATGCATATATGTGCATGTATTCCTGCATGCACATGCGCACACACATACAAACACAGGCACACAAACAGATCTCAGTATCCATCACTGCCTATAAAGTGTATGATTGTGGCTTAGATTATTCTTGTCCAACCGATGCCGGTCTGTTTTGATGCTTTCTGCTTCCTACTTCTAAGAATCATAGCACTGACTTGGATTCATGCTTCATCAAAGTGCATTTTGAGTGTCATTCCTTTGCTTGTTAATGAACTGTTGATATATGTAGTAGGACAGCATAGACCCTGACCTACACTTGTGTCCTTTTGGGCAACTTTCTCCTCTCTGCTGTGATCAGCACTCCACACGGTAAGGCAGCAGAAGAGGTAATTTGAATATTCTTCTAAGAATAAGGAATCATTGCAAGGCACTCGTGGTGATAAACTTTTGGTTGTATGTCGTCATTTCAATGTAGTAGACAGACATTAAATTCACTACTATGACAACAGTTTTGTGTGCCTCTATTGGATCCTCTATTTCTGATATTGCTACATTACCATAAAGTATTATTATTTTTTAATCTTTTTTATGTTTCTTTATTACTTCAAGTTGCATCTCCATCACATTCCCCTCCCTCCACCCTTCTTGGCCCCACCCTCCTCCCAGAACTCATAATTCTTTTTTTTAATAATTAGTCCACAGTTATGCAAATTATAAGGTATAACATACATTTCCAATGTCCAGTCCTTACATATTTGGCAACTGATATTAATAGTCTGTTATCTATCTCCATGAGTTCTATACCTAACTCAGTTTCCATCCTAACTTGCATTACCAACTTAAAAACATCTTCTTAGACCTAAAACATCCTTTGAATTCCTAAACAACTTAAAATTTAACTGTGAGACTATAACCATCTAGTCTTCAAACACATCAGAGACCTGAGAAGGATAAAATTATCTGAATGAACAGGAAGTGCAGAGCCAACATAAAATTTCTTAAATTAGATATGCCTTCCCCATTTTATTTAATTTTTTTCTTTATCTTTTCTTTATTTGTTAACATAAGTTGTTTCTATCTTAAAATCTTCCACTCTATACAAGTGTGTACTTGGGGAGTGCAGAGTGGAGTTCAGTGTGACCACCATTGTGTCTCTCAAGTCTAATTGCAGACTACAGATTATGCAGCATTGGGCACCTTTAAGTATAAATTAGATAGAGAGCATGGGGGATAGTACAGAGAACAGAGCCACTAGAGTAATTAATACTCGCAGAATGAGAATCTTGTGGGAAGGCCATAGTCTCAATGTTTTGGATAGAGGTCAACAAAAGCATTTGACCTTCACATGAGCACTTCATTCTTTTCTCTTTGCTGGTATTCTCCCTTCCCCCCCCCCCTCCCCCGCATGCCCCCCATGAGCTTGAGACTGATGAAGAACCTTAGTGTGACTATGTTGAATCTTCTCTAGATAAACTACCTGCACTGTAGCAGGAACATCGAGAGGTATTTGAAGACAGTGAAGGGAATGAAAACCAGGAAGGCTTGGGCACACAACTAGGCTATGTAACACTTTTCTGTGAATTGGGAAGAAAAACACTTGCTTTCTCTATTTGGAGAACTTAGGAAAAGATAACTTTCTCAGATGAATACCACCTGGTGTCAGGACTCATAAAGTATGTCCCATTCTTTGCTCACCTTCTTCCTTGTCAAAGGCCTAAAGCATTCTTCCCACTTATAAATCTGGGGGCAGATTAGATATGGCAAGCAGGATTGATTGGCTGGCACACAGTCTTAAGTGGGCTTCCCTAGATAATAATGACAAATTCAAACTCACATTTGCCTGTTAGGTGACGTACAAGTAAAGGTATATTACAGAAAACATTGCTTGCTGGAAAAAACAGGCTTAGTTGCCTAAATTGATAAGAGAGTATAGTTAATTCTGTAAGCCTGTGAAAATGAAAAATAAATGATTCAAATAAAACCTCATGCACTTATTTAAAGGAAAAAACTTCCAGCTATGGCCAAATGAAGAGATTGGAAAATTCTCTCTCCTCAAATCAACTATAACTCTGGACTAAAATCAATGGAAGCAACTATTTCAGTGCTGTGAAAACTGATCAGATGTAGAGTACTCTAGAATGCATGTATGCTTTAAAAATGAGCTTCTGGTAAGAGCACTAGGACTCTTTAGGGCTGTGACCTGGTGCTGCCCTTGCCCATTCATCTCTATCAACATAGACAACTGACAGAGCCGACCAGGAGGAACGGCATTCTCCACCACAGTCAAAGGAGTTCATTTGATTTGCGTTGACAAAAAGACCTGGGGATGTCCATGCTAAGCAATGTCTGAAGTGAAAATGACTCATAGCATGGGTAGAGTATACAGAGGATGGAAAGATACTTATCAATCACAAGTTCTGGTCACGGACTTTGCGGGGAAGTTGCGTATATTCTCAGCGGGGATGAGACAAAGCCCAGGTTAACCACAGCTCCCAAGCTAATTGTAAAACTTTGTGTATGTGCAGAAGACACAGAATTTCTTCCCAGCCTGGACACTGAATGCTGTCCTTACCTACACACAGTCAGACTGGTGTTTATAGAAGTCGTGGCGCCTCAGGGCATTTAGGCATAGTCTCTGTCTCAGTATTTATAGACCACTAATTACACAAGACGAAGCCATAAGATGACAGCCTTAGAAAGAAAACAAGCACATGACCAAGAATCCACCAAGATGCATTGCAAGGAAGGGAGTTCCCAGATACGGCTTGTCCAAGTTGCTAAGCAACAACAATAAAGACAGAGAACACAAGAAACCCCACAATAATCTTTAAGGGGAAAAGCAGACTCTGAAGTTGCTGCACTTAAAATACCAAATTTTCACCCAAATGTAGACTGCATTAAAGAAACAGAAAGAAATTATTAAAGAAACCAATAGAAATATCTTTAAATATCCTTGTTTACTGAGTTAAAAAATACAAAGACTTGAAGTTAGATATTGTAAATATGTTAAAAGAACAAGTAAAATGTTTAGGGATTAAAATAAACTAAAAGGCAATTATCAACAAAAACTAAGAACCGAGAAGTTGGCTGAATAAACATTTTTATAAGAACAAATGAAAAACTCTTAAGTGAGAGAATACTGAAATCAAAGTAGAATGTTCAGTGAGGGTACATCAGCACATTAGGAAACAGAAGGAATGAATGAGAAGTTAGCTAGATGGGGAGGTTCATAGCTCATACATCAAGCATGTGAGCAAAACACCCCTTCACATAAAATAAAATAATTTTTAAAAATTAAAAAAAAATTGGAAAAATCAGTAGTTTCAATGGTTCTTTCTAAATTGATTTATAAATTCAGTGTGATTCCTATCAAAACTCTAGTAGTCCTTTTTATAGCTTAAATGTGTATAGAAATGCATAGGAGCTAAAGTTGATATAACATTGAAAAAGAAACACACACATAATGTGTCATGCACATATACATGTATGTACGTATGTATGTACATACACACATAAACATAAGGAAGACAGTAGACAGGAAATAGTAACTATAAATGGAACAGAATTGAAAATGAGAAAAAAAATCCTGAATTTATGGCCAGTAAATTTGTAGCCAAGTTACCATGGTAATTCAGTAGGGAAAAGATATTCTTTGTAAAAATGGTGGTGGGTGTTGGAAATCCACATACCAATACAAAGCCCTGTCCATTATCTCAAATTATACATGAAAATTACCATGGATCACAGGCCTAAATACAGGACTTAGAACTATAAACTTTCTAAGTTAATAACATAAAATCTTTGTGGCTTTGAGTTAGAAAAAGTTATTAGATTTAGCACTAAGGCTAGAATCATTGAAAAATTAATAAATTATATTTTAACAGAGTCAAATTTTCCATGCTTCAAAGGACACTGTTAAGAACATGAAAACAACTAGGAGAAAATATTTGCAAATCATGTATCATAATAAAAGAACTGTATGCAGATTATAAATAACTCTTACAATTCAATAATAAGACTAAAATCCCAATTTAAAAATGAGATTTATACCACTTACCTCAAAAGGATTTAGTCAGAATTAAGATAATATGTGGGAGCTTGGTTTAGCCCCGTGTCTGCTGTGTGGTAAATACTTGATAAATGGCAGCAATAGTTGTACTCAGAGGTATTGCCCACACTGTATGAATAAACAACCTGAGCGGCCCAGCAGATAGAGGAGTGGCCTCGGGACATTCATAGCAAAAGCAGCCTTGTCAACAGCCATATCTTGAAGTGAACAAGAAGGATTAGAGGATTTCACAGGTGGACTTCACATGGACTGAGTGAGAGAGGTCTCCCTGGTCAGTGAGGGGAGATGTGGCACCCCTTATCACCCAGCTTTGCTGGTAAGGCATGTTAGTGCAGAGGAACCAAGGAGAGCATCCTGCCACAGCAGGCAGCCCTCTTGGTCTGTGAATCTCTACTCTCCTGTACTCGATTTTTGCTAACGGCTTAAACACTATTATATTAATAGTTCATTATCAGTGTTACTTGAAAGTCAGACAAACACGAAACTTCTTTAAATATATATCAACAGGGAACTGGCCAAGTTAATTAGGATTTATCTCTAACAAATTTAGTTATAAAAATAATATATTGCAAAAAAAACTAGATAATTAAACAAATGAGGGTTGGGGAGATGGTTCAGTGGGTAAAGTGTTTGCTCTTCAAGCCCAAGGACCTAAGTTCATATACCCAGAGCCCACATAAAGCCACATACGGAAGTGCACACCTGTAATTCTCGCCCTTGTAGTAAGATGGGCAATGGAGGCAGGAGATACCCAGAAGCTCACAGACCAGTTAGCTGAGCTCACATGGCAGAGAACAAGAGACTATGTCTCTAAAGGTAAAAGGTGAAGATATACATCCAAGGCTGTTCTCTGACTGCCACATGCAGATTGTGTCAGGCACATTCCCACGTTTGAACATAGTACCCATTGTACAGGATGGTGGGTTTTATTGTTACATTTCCATATAGCTATACCATGTACTTTGACTGTATTCATATTTATTCACATTTGCCCCCATTACCCTCTCCTGACCTCCTTTCTCTCTTCTTCAGTCGTACATCTTCTTCACAAACACTAATGTAAAAATATATGTGTTTTTCCAAGTGAAAGGCATGAATTGTATAACAGTATGTGTATTATAGCCCATTTTGGTTTATGTATGTTATGCCCTGGGGACATTTATCAAACTGTTGGCCTCTTACATCTGAGAGTGGAATATGAGTTGAAGAGCCTGGAGGGAAATATATTTTTTTGTACACTTAGAGTTTTTTCACATTTTCTTTTGTGATTAAAAAGTAAGGAAAAATAAATATATAACATTCAAAATACTTTTATTTGAAATCTCTTGTTTATTCTCCATAAGAAAAATAACCTACTAAAACTTTCAGAAGGAGCAAATGCCCAGTCTTTGAACTCAGCTCTATGCCTATCCCCACTATATTCTATTTTTTTTTTTCTCAGAATGACCTGAGCATAGGGTCACAAATCACTGATACGACTAGCCAAGAAGATCTTAGACTCTTCCACGTGGGAAGCAACTGTATCCAGAACAGTTAAGAAAGGTCACCTGTGCTTTGGGAAGACACAGGAATTGACCAAGACACCTGGAAGCCCCTTTCTCAGTCTTCTGCAATTCAGCAGAATAGGGAAATATCATTTTGTTGATAGTTTCCAATTAGGCAGCAAATTTGCAAAGCAGTGAGGGGCAAAAAAAAAAAAAAGTGATCCTAGAAATCATCTAGTAATTCAATCCCTGCTAATATAGTGGAACAAATATTAAGAGGAAAAAAAAATACTATCTAGGATAATGGAATTATGAGCAATAAGCATTATGGGTTTTAAAAGAACAAATCATGCCAGACAAAGTTGATTGCTTTTTTGATGAGTAGACCAAGGGAATAGAGTGGATGCAATATATCTTGATTTTAACGAAAGGTTTGATAGTGTCTCATGGAATTTTACTCAGGAAATTAATTGAAAACAGTGCAGAGATGAGCACTGCTGCATGAACTTCACATGGTGGCAGAGCTGCCAAAGGGAAGGGGCCACAGGGAGACGTCAC
>CAJQZJ010033149.1:525649-555529 GCA_907164525.1 Lophiomys imhausi
TCATGGTGGCAGAGCTGCCAAAGGGAAGGGGCCACAGGGAGACGTCAGGATGGGGAGATGTGGGGCTCAGAGTCTTAGGTCAGGGGTCAGTTCTATCTAGTTATTTCATTACTTTTCAGGAAGAGAAAAAGGCTGCTCTTACGTGAGTGAAATTCATAGTATGTCTTATCTGGGGGCTATAATGAAAGGAAAACGCCACTGAAAGGCAGCGCTCTCTGTAGTTTTCAGTCCCAGGTGGAGCCTCATTCTGGGTTCCGAAAAGGCCCTGTGGTGCACACTGTGCCAAACGGCTCGGCATTAATTTCATCTCTAATTCTGAGTGATGGAAGAGGGATACTTTTTTTGAGCCCTAAAGCTTATTCTTACCACCATGCTCTTATTCTACATGGGGTCCCCTTGCAACCCCAATACATAAGAGCCATCTGGCACCTCAGAGACCAACACTTTGCACTGCTCAACTGTTCATTATCCACCATGTCTCTGGCCCATAGTGTATGTGATGGATGCATATAAAGTATATAAACCATAAAAGACAGCTTGTGGTTGAAAGTAGCAAGTGCCTTAAGCTGGCAGTGCTAATTGCTGTGGTCACATTTGAAGGCATGTTCTGTGGAGAAGCAGAGAAGTTTTGGAGAACAGATGGAAGGAAGTAGAGCTTAAGGGGAAGGGCCATATAAAGGAATTCAAACTTCATCTTGTGGGCGATGAGAGGATGCTTGAGGTGGATCTTGTTTTACTGGGATTGCAGTGATTGTGATGGAGGAAAGGGAAAGGTGACCAAATGGAGGCCAGGTAAGAGGCTACTCAAGTGACAGATGAAGACAAAACATCTCAAATAGAACAGAGAGAAGCCAGTTTGCTTCACAGCTAAAGACAGAGAACTGATATGAGCCTAACTGTACAATACAGGCAAGTGGGTATTTATTGAGCAACATCATTATCTAAGAAGGGCAACCTAATAACAGCAAGCAGCAGATTGAGAAGTTGGACCAATTTAATAACCCCTAGCAAACGTACACAGGCAAGTTGAAACTCAAATAATGGTTAGAATGTCACCATTGCTACCTCTGCTTGTAGATGTCACCAGGCTACAACTGATGCTACTTCTCCTGCCTCTCAGATAAACCAGCAACAATGGCAAGGGATTGTAGGGATTATAGTGGATTGTTGGGTCTTGAGAGGAATTACCTGGGGAAGAATTGGGAAACATGTTCCAATCAGGAAGTAATAAGTCAGAGATCAAGAAATGAATGCATGCCGGGCGGTGGTGGCGCACGCCTTTAATCCCAGCACTTGGGAGGCAGAGGCAGGTGGATCTTTGTGAGTTCGAGGCCAGCCTGGTCTACAAAGTGAGTCCAGGACAGCCAGGGCTACACAGAGAAACCTTGTCTTGAAAAACCAAAAAAAAAAAAAAAAAAAAAAAGAAATGAATGCACAGTTTACTTACAAACAGTATCATCTTCACTTCTTCCTTCTTACTTCATTATGCTTCAACATAATGAAGGTTTTCCCCTTCATTATGGAAATTAAGGCCACAGTTTATTCTGTTCTGATGTATGAAGGTCAAGATGGTTTCTGCATGAAGCCAAATGTATCTTTATTTTTCTATATAACATAAGATAAACACTAGAGAAAAGCATTGCTGATATCTTGATCTTAAATATATTGGGTGGAAGACTAGACCAATGCACTATTTTGCTGTGTTGTAGTGCAGAACAGAGTTGAAACTTGCATAACCTTCAGTGCCCAAAGTTAGATTTTTGTCTGTTTTCTTTTAAACATTGAACCAAGGAGAATGAAAACTACTGGGAGCAGCTGCCTGATTCATTGCCTCTTGCAAGAAGATAGTCATTGTGCCTTAGATGTATAATAAACTGTGAGTCACCCAAAATACAATCTGGTCCTGTTGAAATGATGCCCACGAGGTTAAGCTCAATTGAAGGAAATTGCATGTGTCTCATGCATGTGTCATTGCTTTTATCCTTTCTTGGGTAAAGGTTAGTGAGAATAAGGTGGGGGGGAGTTGAGAGAGGATGATGAAAAGGAGAAATGGAGGGAGGGAGAGCAATCATTTATGAACCAAAGAATTTTCTCTCTGACTCTTCCTTTAAAGCTTTGATTGACTATGTTTACTTTGACTCACCTGAAGTGCTTAACAAGAGTATTATAAATAATAAAAAAATATCAGGAAAGAATTTTCAGTCAGCATAATCAAGACACTTTTACTTAAACTGTTTTCAGTGTCCCCAAGACATAATCACGAGGTCATTTTGGAGTCATGTTTTATAGCTGTTCAGGAAGACAAATATTATGAGTTTCAATGGGGGAAATCAAGGCAGTTTAGTCTGTTCTGATGTATGAATTTCCCTTTAAGGAAGTACAGTGGTAGCTGACTGTAGGTTTATGAGGAGTTGGTGCTGTATGGAGTGCGCTCAGTGGGGACAGTATCAGTTCAATAGTCAAATTTAGTGATGCCACTAGATCTCTGGTTTCTTGTCAATCACCAAACAGCTTTAGAAAATTCATTGGCTACTGGACACTTCTCAGCCTGGAGGTATATACACATCAGTGAAAGACATGATGCTTCTTCCAGATAACTTTCATCATTGAAAACACAAACATGTAGTTTGAGTGTCAAACATGCCTCACAGGCTCATGTGTTTGAATAACTGGTCCTCATCTATTTGTGCTATTTTGGAATGTTATAGAATATTTTGGTTATGAGGGAAGCCTAGTTGACAGACATGGAGCACAGGAGTGGAGATTATGATTGTAGATTGGCATTGATTCCAACCCCAGCTCTTTGATTCTCAACTATTGCTGTGATATAATCTACTGCCTTACATTCTTGCTTCCCCAGCAGGATCCACCTTATATCTCAACTGTGATGGACTGACCTCCTTAAACTGTGATCCTGAATAAATCCTTCTCCCCTTAAGTTGCATTTTTCAGGTATTTTCTGACAGCAATGAGAAAGATAACTAATGCATGTAGAAAAGGTTAAAATCACCCAATCAGAATAGTAGACATACAGCTCCCTCTCTAAAGAGAATTATCTTTATTTGGAAAAATAACTGCATGAATTGTTTGGAGTATATAGCAGAGCTGAAATCATGGGTGTCCATATATATGTATATATATATATATATATATACATATATACACACATACACATGTATATGTGTGTGTGTACATATATGTACACACATACATACATGAAAATGATGAGAGGCAGAGGAGAGAGGACCAGTGAAGCCATCTTTGATATTGCTTCCTGGAGACATGCTTGGAAGTGCAAGAAAAGACACACTGGATGCTCATGTTGATATTGTTTGTATTTCTCTTACCTAAACTCCTCTATTCTTCCCCCCACTTCCCACTAGTCTTGTATTAAACACAAAGATTGCCTTGCATAAGCAGGCTTTTTGGTGGACCTAGAAGAGATGGTCAAGTTTCACTTCTGAGTCATTGCATGCATGAAATATACATGAAATTGACACAAGTGAGAATCTACTTTCTGGTGAACACAAAGAAACTGTAGACATCTCAATGGGAATTTTAGACTTCCTTGAGATACAAAATTGTTGGTTCAAACTTATCTTTTAGGAGTTGAAAGGGTATGAAGACAGCCACTAGTTGACTTTTGAGTTACATTCATATTGAAAAGGTGTAGAGATTTAGTAAATATCTAGAGGTTTCTGATACAGTCTCTTAATTCGGGGCATGAAGATCAACTTGGCTGTGACCAATTAGCTTATCAGCTTGTGGACTAAAAACAGGAAACAGGAAAGACTTAATGGACTGAAAAATGAGGTTGAAGTCAGGAAAAACAGGAAAGACTTAATGGACTAGAAACAAAGTATTTGGCCTGGCACTGTTTTCAGCTGCTAAGTGGGTGGAGCCCAAATTAAGCTGAAGCAGGTGGAACAAGGAGATATCCTATTTAAGGACAAGTGGATGGAGCCAAAGGGCCCCCATGCTAGAGAGCTACAATGCTAGCGAGTCCTCACACTAGAAAGGACAACGAGTAGTTTGTATCCTCTGATGGAGATGAAACTGTGGCCAGCTTTAAGGACTGAGGCAGAGTGGCAGAGTTGCTGATGCAAAGGAAATAAGTTGGCCTACAGATGGCTGGGGTCTCCCAGAGAGAAGAAAACCTCAAGCCTTATTTAAGGTGAAGCCTCCATAGCCAATTTACCCTGATGAAACTACATCTGAGATATTCCAGAAAAAAAGACTGGTAAGTGCATTAAAGGGTGTTCCCGATGAATGAGGACCTGCCCCAGAGACTGTATCCTTCTAAAAGGTTAGGAAAAAAGTTGTAATAGTTATCAATAGGTTTAGTGGTTAGGTCATAGGGGTTGTAGGAATTTATATAGTTAGTAGTTAAGTGTTTATATTTTTTATAAGTGAATATAGTTATAAATAAATAAATATTTAATAATTTTAAAAAGTTTGGTTACAGGAGTTACATTCATGTTGAAAAGGTATCAGAAGATTTCTGCTATATATGGAAGACTTCAGCAGAGAGCAGTATTCCTTGGGCTGACCTCTATTGGGCCTCAAGTTTTCTACTTTATAGATTCTAAATGGACCACCCATGTCAGTGGTGTATGAGTGGGATATACAGTTGTTATGATGACCCATGCAGTCAGACTGCTTGAATTCATATCTTGCCTCTGATTTACTCATTGTGTGACCTATGAAAGAATATTATTTTATCTGAGCACTAAAAATAAAGATTCCTCCCTTATAAAATTCTGAAGATTAAATAATTAATCCTGTGAGGATTAAATGATTAATACCTGGCAACCCAAAGACAAGCACTTATAAGACCCAAAGAATCGTTATTCATCTTCCAAAGTAATTTCACACTCATATGTCCTCACAACACTGCCATAAACTATTCTTATCCCAGTCATAGAAGTAGAAACATTTATTTATTCATTCAATGAAAACTTAATGAACCAGACAGTGTTGGATGCTGGGGATATGCCAATCACAGAATCAGCACAAAATTACATTGCCTCACTCTTTCTTATCCTTTGCTTATTAACAAGCATCTAACTAGGTGGAAAGAATAAGCAGGAAGGTTAGCTTGATGTGTTGAAGAATAAAATCAAATCCATCCAACATGTCCCCTGCAGCTGAATGATATCTTGTCAAGGTATTCCTCAGGGTCTTAGAATTCTTTGTGAAACAGGAATAATAATAAGTTACTGGAGAGAGAGAGAGAGAGAGAGAGAGAGAGAGAAACAAAGAGAAATATAGACAGAGAGAGACAGATATTGTGTATGTGTATGAGAGAGAGAACATAGAAAGATTGTGATATCCTGTATGTCTGTGTATCTCTGTGTGTGTCTGTATGTCTGTGTATCTCTGTGTCTGTGTCTGTGTGTCTGTGTGCCTTCACATATGTGGAGGCCAGGGGCCAATGTTGAGTCTTTTCTCACTCTCTCTGTACCTTAGTTTTGAGTCAGTTTGTCTCACCAGCCAGTTCATCTGGAGTGTTTAGCCAACAAACCTTAAGGACCCTCCAGTCTTCTCTTTCCCAGAGCTGCATGCTTGCTCAGTGAGTGCTTACTGACTAAACTTACCTAACTTACTGCTGGATTTTGATAGCATTTAAATGAGTCAGCATACACAAAATTCCTGGAAAAATGAGTCAGCATACACAAAATTCCTGGAAAAATATTGAAAACCCAGTAAACATCGGTGGTTTCTTTACTCTTATCACATAACTGTGTTGTGAGGAGCCAGAAAGTATAGGGCAGTAAGAGCTTTTGATTACCAAGGAAGCCTGTGAACATGAATATTTCATGGGAGAAGTCAACAAAGGAGAAATGGGGTGAGCACCAGTTTCCATAAGAGCAGTATATGATCTGTTTATCTACCTTGAGGATGAAAGCAGAATTACAGGATGAGGCTTGGGGAAGGTCTGTGTATGATCTTTTAGGAACAGACATGAATCATAGAAAACAATGGAATCCCTGAAGACCCTGAAGGGAAGAAAGTAGGGCACTGTGGTGCAACCCTGAGCACCCTTTCCTGGGATGAAGGTTTCACTGTTCTCTGGCCTCCTGTGTATCTGTCTTTATTCATTTTTTCCTGCTGTTTTCTTCTCAGTTTATCCTACATCTTTGTTTTTCTCATCCCATCTCCACTGCTCCTCTTCTTTGGCAAGGAAAGTGGCAGGGAGTTAAGCAGCTCAGTGTCTCATACTCAGAGATGGTGCAGACCTCCAAGATGACTCAAGATGAGAGCAGCTTCCAGAAGAGAAGCTGAATCTTCTCAGGAGTGGTCACTTTTCTTGATTCCTCTTAGAATATTTGTTCCTAGCTCTCCAGAAGAAATTGAGCACAGGGAACACTGGCTTCAGTCTCATCTTTGTCTCAGTTAAAGGCTTGTCTGAAAACTTGTCTAATTCAGCTGGCACTGCATCTTCTAGACCCAGTTAGCCTATATAACTGGGAATCTGTAAGCAGAGCCCTGGTTGGATCCCCAGGCCCAGTGGGATGCTTTCTGGGCAAATCCTCCTCATTTCCATTTTTCCAAAGCATAAATGGTTCACTTGATGCACAGATTGAAGGCTTTTCCAGTATTTTAAAGGACGGACTAATAAGAGAAGATGTGTAGGAAAAAGCCACACTGACAAAGGAAGTGGAGCAAAGGACACAGTAAGGAAAAGAGACCAAAAGGAAAGGAGGAGAGGAGCACAAACAGCAAAAAGAAGAGAAATTGGGGTAGGAAGGGTGTCTGTAAGGCACTGATTATGTTGCTTATATTACCATTTTATTTCATGGAGCCAACGCTCCCAAATAAATTTACCAAAAGCAAAAACAAACATAAAAACACAAAAACCCACAGCCCATCTGTATATGCAGGTTTTAAAACTAGTACATTTCTTGAGTAAGTGTTCTGGAGTGCATCTCCAGAAATCCTGTCAGGTACTATAAATGTAAAAATGCGGTCTTAGTTCTGTATGTGTTGCCAACTTGGTGGGGGCTAACTGGGTGCAAAATTTCAGGGGGATTTCAGTTCATCACTGTGGGGAAGGCAGCCAACAAAAGCTATTCATTCCACAGCAACAGGAGTGTGTGGTATTGAGTCTTCATAAACTGGAAAGCAGTAGATGGAATGAGGGGTATTGCCTTCAAAGGTACTCCTCTAGTGACCTACTCTGACCACCCAGACCCCACCTTCTAAAGGCTTCGTGTTAACATGAAAGGCTGGAAACCAAGCATTCAAAACACGAACCTAGGAGGGAGACTTCATATTCAATCCATAACAGATGGGCTGACTTACAGGATTGACAGATAGAATCCTTCATTGATTTGTTTAATATCTTGAGTCTGGTTGCATCCATAAGAAACTATCTGGTTTCCTTCCTTTCTATGAATGTCAGCTCTTGATCTATAACACAGGGGCTCAACTCTACCCCTTAGGGGTTGCTCATAAACAGTGTGTCCAGATCCTAGGCAGCTCTGACTCACAGTGGAAAGCTCACCATAGAGACCCGAACCCACCCTTAGCCCACTTTCCCTAGGCAGAGCAACCCATTCTTCCAGGGAACAGTGATATCAATTGTTGATTCTTGCTTGCGGGAACCTCACCTCCTGATTTGCCATAAGATCTGAAATGCTGTCTATAAATGCCACATTTATTTCATTAAGCAGCATTGTTCCCATCAACAAATCTCCCATCAGCCACTAATTCTTTTGTGTGAGTGAGTTTTGAGGATCCCAATCATTCCTGTTAACAACTAACATCAGGCTCCACAGTGAACATGAGTGTTGGGGGAGGAGGGAGTGGAGGAAACACATGCAATCATGAGTCGTGGCTAGGCATTCAAACTCAGATTTCAACTTCACTGTTTCTTGTTCAAGAGCAGAAGAGGGAGGAGGGAATATTCTAAAGAGCCAGAGACATTTGTATGTGGCTTGAGATAATGAACCTCTCCTCACTTTAATTTCTTTTTTTCTAAAACCTCTATAATTCTGAATAAAATACAAAAAAGAAATTAACAAAACCACAACAGCCAAATAGCACCATAAAACTGGCCCAAGAAAGGGATTAAACATATGGTTCATGCTTCAGTTTGGTTTATGAGCTTCTTTATCTTGGCCTATTCCAGGGGTGACTATGTAATAAATATTACCTATGTGTATTATGCATTATGTACCCCAGGTAATTAGGAAAATTTGTATCACTTAATCTGCCTTAGAAAGTAAATATACCAGTACTAATATGTGTGGTAAACAAATGGTCTCCTCTGAACTTGCATGTGTTTTATTCAAGCAGAATTTTAGACTTAGCTCTCTCATCTTTCAACAAGGACCAAACCAGGCCACTATACTCTTTCTGAAAGAATAATCAGTAGTATCTGCTGAATGCTTGTATTTCTCCAAGAAAGCTATGTGTTAGCTTCTTGTCACTGTTTTAAATACTTGAGACACATCAGTTTATATAAAGACATAGGGTTTATTAGCTCACGCTTTGGAGAGTTTCAGTCCCTGATTGATTGACATCTCCCCCATTGTTTTGAGCCTGGGGTGGGGCAGCATATCTTGCTAACAGGGAGTGGTGCAAGCAAAACCATTCTCCTTATGGCAAGAATGTACGTATGTACTGAGGGGCATCCTATAATTCCCTTGAGGTGATCTAAGTACCTCCCACTAGCCCCACCTGTTGAAGTCCTTATATTTTTCAGTGGTGCCCAGCTGGGAACCAAGCTTGTAAGCATGGGCCTTTGAGAACATTCCAGTTTCAAACTGGAATTCGTCAGGGCATATTTAGTAACTGAAATTTCCCAATAGTGCAACAAATACCAAATGGGCACATTTTTACAGAGACAGGCAGTTCAAGTGACTCCAGAGAGGTCAAGCAACCCTACAAGAGCTCTGGGATGGTGGATGAAATAGTTAGCTCCTAGAACTTAGACTAGGATACAATGTCTGCAATACAGGGCTCATGATGCAGAGCCAACCACTCTGCTCCTCCTGCACAGAGGCTGAGGTGTGCTCCTTTGAAACAATTGCATCTTTTTGTTGTTGGTGGTTTTTATCCTGGCTTGCATAGTGGGCAAGAGAAGAGCAGAATGCTCTGGCAACACATTTTAATCTTTTTCCTCTTCAACTTTGTAGTTGGCCTCCCTTCCTATTCCCAGAATAGGACACACTCATGGCCTACAGAGACACTGGTTACGCCTCCAGCTGTTCAGCTGACCGAGACAGATGCTCAGCCCAGCAACTGACCTGAAGTGACTGGCAAAAATTAATTAACTTGCTGTAGAACCAATAATGAGCTGCTGGTTTGTGTTTTCTTTCCCTAACACCAGTTGCCAAAGAGTTTTTCATTAGCGGGCTGAATGCTTCCTTTGTAACCAGAACAGCCTCATTAGTTATAGTACCATCGTGGCCAGAGAGTCAGACAACCAATCATTGTCTCCTTTTCAGCCACCATGACCTAACTTGTCATCTTTCATTGTCTCCCAGGGAAGAGTTTCTCTCTTCCCCTGGCATTCTTCATCTTTTCTGTAATGTCTCTTTCAGAAATGACTTTCAAATATACCTACTTATACACCCACTGTTTTGTCTTATGTTGGTTGGCGAAGAATTTAGTATTTGTAACCCAGGCATTTGTTGGAAAGAAAACCATCAATTCCTCCCCATGTCTCTACTCACAACTTCCCTAGCCTGTTCGCCTCCATGACTGTAGATGGCATTTTTCTGTTTAATTCTAGCTCTGGTATGCTTCATGTATGCACATCGGTTTCAAAGGCATGGGTCTGGGTTTCACAATGACGCTACTGTGGTCTCTTTGTTTCCCAGATAAGGTTGAGGAAGCTGATGAGAGTACCATACCTAAAGTCATGCATCTATTAAGGGTTACAACTTAGGCTGAGGAGAAGGCTCAGTCAGCAAAGTGCATGCTGCTCACACATGAAGAACTCATGTTAAAAGCTGTGCATAGTCACACATGACAGTAATCCCAACACTCAAGAGGCCTAGAATCAGAAGGGCTTGCTGGCCAGACAATCTATGCAAATCAGTGAACTCCAGGTTCAGGGATAGAGCCCATCTCAGAAAAATAATGTAGAAAATGGTTGAGGAATATGTCTCCTACACATGGCTCACACACATACACACACACACAGCAGAATGGGATGGGGAGAGAATTGTGATCAGGACTTTCAGCTTTAAATAAGCTGCCATTCCAGATACAACCCTCATAATCCTTTGGTTGGCTGTATTATCCTCCAGTCTAGATGTACCATCTTCCTCATTTCCTTTGACCTTAGCACTGTTGCTCCATATATATATAAATGTGTGTGTATTTATGTATGCATGTATTTACATTCTTAATCAGTAGGTCAGTGGATGAGAAGCAAGGATGATTGGCAGGAGATTCACTGGAGTTTGGCGGGAGTTCAGAAGTCCAACAGCCCTGGGTTGTTTGGACTGATGACCTATAAGCTTCCACAGTCCTTTCCCCAATAATTAAATACATCAAGATCTTTTAATGTTTCAACGCTTAACCCTTAGCTGGGCAGACTCTCAATTAGATACTCTAAGTTAACCCAGATCACTTAATCCAGAACTGCCACGTGCATGTGATTACCTTCCAGTGTTCTCAAAGATGTCTATCTGCTTCCTTGTCTGCTGGTGGAATGAGCTAATCCTTATGTAAAACGCAGAGTTCCTGTTCTAATCTCAGGAAGTCCCGCCTTCCTATATTTTTTCTGTCCAGTTAATTGGCTATCAGTGACTTTTGTTAACCAATCAAGAGAATGCCTTAGAAGGGGTGGTAACCAGATGTCAGCATTGAAATCAGCCTATCAGAAGCAATGTTATTAGACTTTCTCCAACAGATGATAGTCATTTGTAGAGTCATGGCATTCAGAGCTCCAGATCCACCTTTGTACAGAGTGTGATTTGGTCCCTCACCTCTCTCTAGATGAGTGGTTCTCAACCTTCCTAATGCTGTGACGCTTTAATGCAGTTCCTCATGTGGTGACCCCAACCATAAAATTATTTTTTGTTACTTCATAGCTGTAATTTTGCTGCTGTTATGAGTCATAGTATAAATATGTGATATGCAGGATATCTGGTATGCGACCTCTGTGAAAGTGTTGCGACCCACTTGTTGAGAACCACTGTTCTAGATTCTGAGGCTCCTCATAGTATGCAGACATTCAAGGTCAGACTACATGGTTTTTTAGCAGGCATGTCCATCCTCCAGACTATGGGTCATGTGTGTTCCTAAATAGCTACGAATGTAGCCCAACATATTTGTTTATTTCAACATCATATGACAACGTCAAAAGGTTGGAGAATTTAAATCTCAGTTTCTCTCTATACCTGCTACCTAACTGTGACTAAGTCATTTCATTTCTCTATTTCAGATTCTTCAAAGGTAAGAGACAATCAGAGTTTCAATGTTATAGGATTGCCTCAATAAATTAATTAATCTATGTATATTGCATAGAAATGCCTGATACATTGTAAGTATTTAATAAATATCATCTGGTATGATTCCATTAAGTTCAAAGTGAAATATTAACATTTTCTTATGATATATTCTTCTGTATATGAGAAGAAATACATGTGCATATATATTAGCCAGGTTTAAATAAAGGCTTATGTCATTAGCTCTCTCATTAGTGTTTTACTAGATAGAAATTTAAAATACTTTAGCTGGGCTGGTTTGGAAGTATTCATGTACTTTTAGACATGGAATGGGTGTCACGTACCAGCAGCCAATCCCTCTACTCTTCTAATGAGGTCATTAAGGTAGACTTCATCATAGACTTTTGTTTTTAAGAATTTCATTATATGCCATTAGCTTAGCTGTAATGAAGTGTTTAATGTAGAAATTTATATGTATAAAATCCACTTTTTGTAGCAAACAGTTATATGAGTCTTGACAAAGAAGACCACCATATAACCACCACCAAAGTGGAAGAGAAGGTTTCCCCTAATTATTGGCTTTCTGCTGTGCTTCCTCTGTGTATTTGAATTTGTGTGTATATATATGTTTATAACCTCCAACAGATTCACATATTCTTTCTTAAATATATTTACTTTGTATATGTAGCTAGATGCATGAGTGTTTCAGATAGTTACATTGCTAATGCCAGATACTATTTCCCTCCTGTTGAATGGGCCTTATGTCTAATTAGACACCATTGGTGACCACCAAAATATGAGAGCCACTATTGTCCCTTTAGGAATATTTTGCCATTCTGGTCATTATTGTGGATCATAGATGTCACAGTTGGATAAGCAGCTGGCATAGAACCATCTGGTACTATGAAAACTGAACTGAAAGAGGCTCTCAGGTTAGATCCAGCTTGACTCCTCTATGTACTGTGTCTGAAGTGTGTGGTGTCTTCAACAATAGGGACTTACCTTTAGCCTCTCTGAGAGGCAACCAAGGGTAATAGCAATAGCCTATGTTGTTTTGGGGGTCATTTAGACAACCCTGACCAACAACTTGAACAGAAGTTTCTTATGCCTATTATGTGAATTTGTGTTAGTCTGTGGCTCATTTTCAGTCCAAGTGGCATACCTTCACTTAAAATACACACACACACACACACACACACACACACACACGTATGTATATGTGTGTGTGTTTTAAAACATTTAATATATACAAGTATATGTGTAAATTTATGAATACATATACACTTATATGTATTACATATAATTTTAGGTAAATAATAGTATGTATGTTATTATAAATATAATAGTATGATTCCTTGATGCTTTATCAAACATTCTTAGAGTTATCTGTCCCTCCTCCTTTATCTTTGAAATAAATTGAGACTTTGTAGCACCTCCATGAGGGTGGCAAAGTCCACAAGCCATGAGCTTGAGGACCAGAGGATGATCCTCTTGCCTTGTGTGGTCACTATGGAGCCCTCCTAGCACACTGTGGCCTCAGCTTGGGATAATCAGAGGTCTCAAGCACTTATTAAGTCGCCATGGAATCTTCTGCAGAAGATTTCATTTTTAAGGTGTGAACTCATAAGGAATTACCATCAATATCTTTCTTAGCCCCCAAGTCAATGACTTGGAGAAGGTGCTGTAGGAAGTAGGTCTATCATCATCCCTCTATTGCACTATGTGTTTCCACTGTCCTCAAATCATAAAGCTTAACCCTTGCAATCAGGTCTTCAAAATGTGACAGCTGTTTACAATCCACGGGCATTTCCGTAGCATCCCAGCACCGCCAAGTTTCTACCTATAGGGAACTGTAGTATCCTGGCCTCACCGTGGTCGCATCTACGTGGAGAACTGTGTAGACCTTGAAGGTTAATAAATCAGAGAAATACACAAAAATGCTATCAGGAGAGTGCAAAGGCCACCAACAGAAAGCTGTGTCTGTCTCTGATTTCTGTTCCTGGAAGCCAATAGCTGGTCTACAGCAGCTCAGATCCACTTGGCTTGTTAAAGAGCTCTCTTGTGGATGGAACAAAAGAACTTGTTTTCTTAGCCTACAGTGAGCAAGCCATGACAGAGGGGCCAGTTTATCATCTTTTCTTTATTAGCAGATGTCAGAGTAATTGATGGAGCCTTTTTTTTCAACCTCCAGTATATTTTTTAAATGGATTGATTCTGGGGCATTTCAGTTCATTTACTGACAATGTCTTAAGGATAGAATGTGACTATAATCAATTTTCATTATCATTGTGTAGCTAATAGGGCTAAAAATAAGAACTCTTAATCTGCTATGGTGTGATTGATTACTCAAGAAGGATATGGAAATAATATCTTTTAATATGCCCAGAGTGTTACATTAGACCTTTGAAATTTTCCTCTTCAAAACATACTGCATCCTGTACTGTTCAGTCCACTATTAAACACCATGGACCTCATGGCATTACCTTTTTCTAGCTCCTAAAGTCAGTAGGTAGCATCTAGTTTCAGTACTCATATGCTCCTCTCCCCACCAGTCTCTTTACCCAGGCTGCCTCTTTCCTGGATCCCTCCTGTTCCTTGTTTCATGGTTGGACGCCATGATAGATCCGCAAAACACAAAGCATCTTCCTAGATCTCTGATGACTCATCTCACTCCTCTCTAGAGCAACAGTAGGTTTATAGAATATGGGATCTGTCTGAGAGCTCATAAGATGATAACAGTAAAGATGGACGTAGAGATTATTTGTCTCATAAACAAAGCGCTAGGTGGGAAGACAGATACATTGTGTCTAGGCCTAATTCTGCCCCGTCAGCTAAGCCAAGTCCTAATTTGTGAGGCTAAGTTTCCTCCTGTGCTTTTCAGAGGGTTGTTGGTAGATGCTAGTGCTGTTATTGTAAGCACAGATGCATCGACTGTAAAATCTTACCTATTGCTGTTACTGTTCCTTCTCGTATTCTTTTTCTACTCATTTTCCACCATCTGTTTCTCATCCTTATATTTTTCCCAGGTATTTTATGTTCTGATAAAACTTTAGATGCTCCTTGTATTTTCTAACTATTCATCAAGAACTCCTCTATGCCTGGACCTTTGAGAGAATCTGGGATATTGAATCCTTGTAATAATTTTATGGGTCCCTTATAACCAGGACCCATTTATAGGCAAAGCACAATTATCTGTCTACCTAATGTTTAAATTAGGTAAGGTACATGTACGATCATGAATTAAGCTAAAGACTGATTCTAGGTCATTGTTCTTCAAGAAGTCCCAAAGTTTACTATTAGGTCAAACTAAAAGATAAGATATGGTTGACTCAGTGACGGAAAAAGGAATAAGCTCTAGAAAAAGTCCAAACTGCTTAAAGACGACGGCCTTCTTTAGTATTTCTGTTTCTTGTGGCTTTCAAACTGTCCAAGGAGCTCGTTAGAGGAAGGTATGGCTCTCACTGGACACTTCCATCATTCCCTCCTTTGTCTTTAAATTGTTATATAAAGAGAATGTCTTACCACTTCATTAAACCTGTGTTCTTACTTTACTATGGGGTTAAAACCCTAAACCAGGAGTTCCCACCCTGACCATGTCTGATGCATGCATTTGGTAGCTATGAAAATGAAACTCAAAATTAATCTGTGGGTAAAAAAAATCTGTGATTCCTCTAGGTGTTCTGTTTTTTTTTTTGTTTGTTTGTTTTGTTTTTTCAGGCATATATACGATAGTGAATAAGATACAAATTCATTTACGAACACTACTAAATTTATAGGACACTAGATGTTCTCTTAATTAACCTTTGCTTTACCAAGTCACTGTGTTGGTTGTTCCTTTATAAAGCATCTTGATTGATGCTTACAGCAACCTGTACTCTCGAGGTCAGCAGGCAAACTGTAGCACGCTGCACACTGCTCCTGCCATCACTTACAATGTTAGCCTCCCGAGAGCCCCTGGTATTTATTTTAAAAGATATTTATGGTAATTACAAAATTCAATTGCAAAGCAAGATGAGAGCTATGATTTCTCTGAAAATCCAGTTTACTGCTTTGGGAAGATCCGAGAAAGGTAAGCCATTAAAAGAGAAGTTATTGCTCAACGAGGCAAGGTCGCTGAGGCAAGCTCCATGGGCTGCTTCACTTGCCTCATTTTACCCAATGCAAAAGGCCCAGGAGCCCCTTATAAATGGTGTATCTTCAAGTCACATAGGATGCGACTGCAAAGCAGCATGTGCGCACACAGACCTTGAGTGGGATATGAGATGACTGTGAAGGTTAAAAATGGAGAAGAAAAGCACAAAATATCTCCAAGAAGATGACTAATTATTATTTTGGGGTTTTTAGTTCCCTTTATATAATCTCAAACTGGAAATTGTGAAAAAAAAAAAGTGGCACTCATACCCATGTTGGAGTTTTGTAGTTAAAATACAGTGTTTAAGTCTACTATTTTATGATTCTCTTGGTCACCCAATTGTCTAAGGGACTCCATTTTATGCTTGTGTTCAATGTTATCATGTGGTTGAGCAAGCAATATTCAAACTGCTGCCTAACAAGGAAAAGTGATTTAGATGGGTAAAGTTTTGAAGTTATAAGGGAATTTTGTCATTGTTGTTGTCTTAGGTGACATTCAGTTATCTCTTAACTCAGTACAGGACTAGGTAATGTCATCTGAGGTAACATGAGTGAGAGATGTCCCACAAGGACTCAGGTATTTGAACACCTGCTTCCCAGTTGGTGGTGCTCTTAGGGGGATGTTACAAGGAAGTACAGCCTTGCTGGAGGAAGCACATCACTAGGGACAGCCTTGGAGGGTTTATTGACTGTCCTACTTCCAGTTCACTCTTTCTGCTATCTGCTTGGGGTTATAGATGTGACCTCTCAGCTTCCTGCCCTGGCTGCCTGCCACCATGCCTCCCCAGACATGATGGACTCTTCTCCCTCTGGAACTGAAGAAGAATAAACCTTCTTCTATAAGTTGCTTTTGATCACAGTATTTCATTACAGCAGGAGAACATAACTAATATACCACCATTGCCAAAAAAGGAGACAGAGATTCTTGAAAACACCCAAATCAGTTTTGGAGTTTGCCAGAAGCTTTCTGACCAGCCCACACAACTGTTGTTTAAGAGCTCCAAGTCACCATGAGGCAGCTAGTGGATTCTGCATTCTCCATAATTGCACCCAATTTTCCAATTGAATTATCACATGATTTAATTCGTCTGCTGCATCTGGAGAGCATCAGCATTGTGCAGCTGTTGCAGCTTCAAGAGCTAATTGCTGCTAAGCACATTAAAAGTAGCCCTATTGCAATGCACTGGAGTCAGGGGCGGGGCAAAGGTTCGCTTCCCATTTTCTCTTTGGTTGAATCATCACCCAAAGAGCCTGAGGGGGTAGCAAACATTTAAGCCTTGTTAGCTTGGAGACCTCATCATGTATGGTTACTGTCACTAGATGAAAGCCTTTAAGTGACCCAGACAAATCCAGATACCAGAATACACAAAACCCTGAAAGCCCTATTTGGAGCATCTTAGAGAATGATGCCCAACAAGATTAAGTCTGGTTGGAAAGAAGGCAACACATCACCAAAAAGTATGAGGAAATCAGTTGCTGCTGAAGCACCCATACATCTAAAAAGCCCCTGCCCTCATATTCCAATTATAAAAACTAGCCACATACATGCTACCCTACCCTTATGATCAGTTTGCCTTGTTGTGTGTCAGTGGAGTGTCTCCAGTGGGTGTGACCACTTGAAGACCTGCTTCAGCCTCAGTGGTCATATTTTGTACTTTCTTATTTTTGGTGTCTTCAAGTCAGAGATCTCAAACTCCAGAAAGAACAAGTTGAAGAATTAACCTTCTTCTCTGTTAGGGTTTGGATTATAAATGTGTCCTCAGAGTTCAAATGTTGAGAATCTGCTCCCCTGGTCATGGCACTATTGGGAAGTCATAGGCATTCTAGGAGGGCATGTCTAGTTGGAGGAAGCTGGATGCTGTAGGGAGAAGAGTATGCCTTTGAGGAGATGTAATTTGTTCCTAGCTAGATCTTGATCCCTCCCCCCTACTTTCCTCTTTCCTCCCTCCTCCTTCTTCCTTGCCCCTCCTCTTCTTTTCTCCCTCCTACCTCCCATCCACTCTAGCTGAGCCTCTTTGCTATGTCTCATTCTCCTGTCAAAACCAGATGTCTGGAAGCAGCAGAAGCAAGTGACCAAGGACGGAACTTCAGAACCACAAACCTTTCCTCCTTTATATGGTTTATCTTGGGTATTTTCCCACCACAATAAGAAGCCAACTAACACATCTTCCTTCCTTGTGGTTGTAAGAATCTGTGGTTTGATTTCCAGAGGGTCTTGGTCCTTTGCATAGATGAGAGCTAAGAATGATGAGTTCATTAAAAAAAAAAATCAGGATGTTATATATAAAACAGGAGCTCACAAGGAAGAATTGCAATGAGGAACCACAGGATAGAAGTGGTTCTGTGATGGAAATCTACTGATAGAAAGATTAAATGGACCCAAAGGAGAATATGAGACTGAGTCTAAGAGAAGGCAAAATGAGGATGTAGGTGTGCAGAATACCAAGCACTAGGAAGTCAAGAAGGACCAGTGGGATCCCCAAGGTTTCCTTCTGCCCCCAGCCACAGAAAAATGAGAGTTAGGCTTATGTCTTCTATCTAGGAAGAAAATAACATTATCCCTTAAAGAAACTAAGAAGAGTTTTAAAAGATTGATTTATGTTGACATGGGAAAACCTTTTTATAATAGTTATGTCCTTTCCCAATCACCTTTCTAAGGAGTTTACAAGGTAACAATCTCCATCCACACACATGTTTCAACCAGCTTTTAATTTATTTCAATCGTATAGAAACTAGGATAATCAAAAAATCATGAGACATTTGGCAATAGCCTTTCCAACTACAGAGAAATAAACTTGGCACACCATACATACACGAGGTGAACTCAGAAATTGTCAAGCAAAATTTAATTATAAGATATGAAATATGAAAGTAATAACACATAATTGCAAAATTGTGGAACAGTAGAGAATAAGAGAAGATTGTATATCTTGCAAAGAAAAATACATAGATCACAAGCAAATAGTAAGAAGCACCATCCGTTTTAACAGGTCTAGAGCTAGCTGATAAATGTATTCATGATTTACAACCTAATATTCTATACCTAGCCAAACTATTACTAAATATGAAGCAAAACATTTTCCATGCATTCATAGTTTCAACATTGTATCTTTATTTATTTTTTATACAATATATTTTGATCATATTCTTTCTCCTCTCCCAACTCCTCCAAGATCCTTCCTACCTCCCTACCCACTCAACTTCATGGTCTTTCTCACAAGCTCTCTATCAAACAAAAAAATGAAAGTCAAAACAAATGAAAGCCAATAATATAAACAAACAAACAAAATCAAGCATACATTTAAAAACAAAACAAAATTTAGAGTACATTTTGTGTTGTCCAAATTCTCCTCGTTTTTGGGTTGAAGTGTGGTTGATGTACCCAGTAGCATCCCATTGGAGAAAATTGATTCTCCCCTTCCCAGAAGGTATCAATTGCAAATAGCTTTTTAATATGGAGTGGGACTTTGTGTCCACTTCCCTCTTTCTGTGCTTGGATTTTGTCTGGTTTGAACTTGGGTACGTCTTGTGTGCTGCCACAGGCTCTGTGAGTTCATATGTCCATCAGCTCCGTTGTATCTGGAAATATTATTTCCTTGGAGTCATCCACCCCCACTGGCTCCTAGAATCTCCCTGTCTCCTCTTCCTCGTAGATCCCTGAGCCTTGAAGGGAGGGGGTTGATAAAGACACTCTCTGCTGCATACAAGAAACACATTTCACTAACAAAGATAGACACTATCTCAGAGTAAAGGGCTGGGAAAAGGTTTTCCAAGGAAATGGACCCAGGAAGCAAGCTGGAGTAGCCATCCTAATATCAAACAAAATAGACTTCCAACTGAAGTTAATAAAAAAAAAAAAGACAGATAAGGGCATTACATACTCGTTAAAGCAAATATTCATCAAGAGGACATCTCAATATTGAACATCTATGCCCCAAATACAAAGGCACCTATATTTGTAAAAGAAACACTTCTAAAACTTAAATCACACATCAATCCCCACACATTAGTAGTGGGAGACTTCAACACCCCACTCATAACAATGGACACATCATCAAGACAGAAGCCAAACAGAGAAATAATGAGTCTAACAGAGCTCATGAACCAAATGGACCTAACAGATATCTACAGAACGTTTCACCCAAACACAAAAGAATACACCTTGTTCTCAGCACCACACAGAACCTTCTCCAAAATCGACCATATAGTCGGACACAAAGATAGCCTCAACAGATACGAGAAAATTGAAATAACCCCTTGTATCTTATCAGACCACCATGGAATAAAGCTGGACTTCAACAGCAAAAGAATCAACAGAAAGCCTACACACACACATGGAAATTGAACAACTCTTTACTGGATGACTACTGGGTCAGGGAAGAAATAAAGAAGGAAATCAAAGACTTCTTAAAATCCAACAAAAATGAAGGCACAACATACCCAAACCTATGGGACACAATGAAAACAGTGTTACAAGGAAAGTTCATAGCACTAAGTGCCTTCAAAAAAAAAAAAATTGTGACAACTCATATTAGCGAATTAACAGCTAAACTGAGTGAATTGGAAAAAAAAAAAAAAAAAAAAAAAGAAGCAAACACTCCCAAGTGGAGCAGAAGGCAGGAAATCATCAAACTTAGGGCTGAAATCAACAACTTAGAAACAAAAAGAACTATACAAAGAATCAATGAAACCAAGAGTTGGTTCTTTGAGAAAATCAACAAAATAGACAGACTCTTAGCCAAATTAACTAAAAGGCAGAGGGAAAAAAACCCAAATCAACAAAATCAGAAATGAAAAGGGAGAAATAACAACAGACATTGAGGAAATCCAGAGAATATTTGGTTCGTACTTTAAAAAAAATCTATGCTCCAACAAATTTGAAAACTTAAGCGAAATGGAAAATTTTCTTGATAGATTCCACCTACTGAAGCTAAATCAAGATCAGGTTAACAGATTAAACAGCCCTATAACCCCTAAGGGAATAGAAACAGTCATTAAAAATCTCCCAACCAAAAAAAGCCCAGGGCCAGATGGTTTTACCACAGAATTCTACCGGACCTTCAAAGAGAAGCTAACACCAATACTCTTCAAACTCTTTCAACAAATAGATTCAGAAAGAACATTGCCAAACTCATTCTATGAGGTCACAGTCACCCCGATTGCTAAACCACACAAAGACCCAACAAAGAAAGAGAACTTCAGACCAATCTCCCTCATGAACATAGATGCAAAAATACTTAATAAAATACTAGCAAACCAAATCCAAGAACCCATCAAAAATATCATACACCATGATCAAGTAGGGTTCATCCCAGAAATGCAGGGATGGTTCAACATATGAAAGTCTATCAACGTAATTCACCATATAAACAAGATGAAAGAAAAAAAACACATGATAATCTTGCTAGATGCAGGAAAAAACATTTGACAAAATCCAACACCCCTTCATGCTAAAAGTTCTAGAGAGAGCGGGCATACAAGGACCATACCTAGAAATAATGACAATATACAGCAAACCAGTGGCCAACATCAAATTAAATGGAGAGAAACTTGAAGCATTTCCTGTAAACTCAGGGACAAGACAAGGGTGCCCACTTTCACCATATCTCTTCAATATAGTACTTGAAGTTCTTGCTAGAGCAATAAGACAACTAAAGGAGATCAAGGGGATACAAATTGGAAACAAAGAAGTCACACTATCCCTATTTGCAGACGATATGATAGTATACATAAGCGTCCCCAAAAATTCCACCAGAGAACTCTTACAGCTGATAAACACCTTCAGCAAGGAGCCTGGATAGAAAATTAATTCAAAAAAAAATCAGAAGCCCTTCTTTATACAACAAACAAATGGGCTGAGAAAGAAATCAGGGAAACAACCCCCTTCACAATAGCCACAAACAATATAAAATACCTGGGGGTAACTTTAACCAAGCAAGTAAAAGACCTGTACAACAAGAACTTCAAGCCCTTGAAGAAAGAAATTGAAGAGGCCTTTAGAAGATGGAAAGATCTCCCATGCTTATGGATAGGTAGGATCAACATAATAAAAATGGCCATCCTACCAAAAGCAATATATGGATTCAATGCAATTCCTATTGAAATACCAACACAATTCTTTATAGACCTGGAAAAACGATTCTCAATTTCATATGGAACAACAAAAAACCCAGAATAGCTAAATCAATCCTGTACAATAAAAAAAAAACATGTGGAGGTATCACCATCCCAGATTTCAAGCTGTACTACAGAGCAATAGTTGTAAAAACAGCATGGTATTGGTATAGAGACAGACCAGTGGATCAATGGAATCAAATTGAAGACCCAGAAATGGACCCACACACCTATGGCCACCTAATTTTTGACAAAGAAGCCAAAACCGCACAATAGGAAAAGGACAGCATCTTCAACAAATGGTGCTGGTCCAACTGGATGTCCATTTGTAAAAGAATGAAATTAGACCCATACTTATCACCTTGTACAAAACTTAAGTCCAAGTGGATCAAAGACCTTAACATAAGGCCGGTCACACTAAATGTACTAGAAGAAAAAGTGGGAAAAACCCTTGAACTCATTGGCACATGTGACAACTTCCTGAACAGAACACTAACAGCTCAGTACCTAAGATCAACAATCAATAAATGGGGCCTCATGAAACTGAAAAGCTTGTGTAAGGCAAAAGACACTGTCATTCGAACAAAACGGCAGCCTATAGACTGGGAGAAAATCTTCACCAACCCCACATCTGACAGAGTGCTAATATCCAAAATCTACAAAGAACTCAAGAAATTAAATGCCAAGAAACCAAATAATCCAATCAAAAAATGGGGAACAGAGCTAAATAGAGAATTCACAAAGGAGGAATCCCTAATGGCTAAATAGAGAATTCACAAAGGAGGAATCCCTAATGGCTGAGACATTTGAAGAAATGCTCAACATCCTTAATCATCAGAGAAATGCAACTCAAGATGACTCTGAGATTCCATCTCACACCTGTCAGAATGGCTAAGATCAAAAGCTCAAATGACAGCACATGCTGGCAAGGGTGTCGAGAAAGGGGAACCCTCCTCCATTTCTTGTGGGAGTGCAGGCTTGTGCAACCACTATGGAGGTCATTATGGCGATATCTTAGAAAACTTGGAATAGCTCTGTCTCAGGACCCAGCCATACCACTTCTGGGTATACACCCAAATGACTCCTCACTGAATCATAAGGAAGTTTCCTCCTCTATGTTCATAGCAGCCTTATTTGTAATAGCTAGAAACTGGAAACAACCCAGATGTCCCTCAACCGAAGACTAGATTAAAAAACTGTGGTACATACAATGGAATATTACTCAGCTATCAGAAACAATGAAATTATGCAATTTGCAGCCAAATGGATGGAACTAGAGAAGCTCATCATGAATGAACTAACCCAGACACAGGAGGATGCACATGGCATCTATTCACTTATAGTAGGATTTTAGCTATATAGTACAGGATATCTATTCTACAACCAACGCACCGAAGGGAACATGGACATAGACTCTTTTTTGTTGTTTGTTTGTTTGTTTTTCAGTTTTCTCTCCCTGGCAATGAGACAGTTTTCACTGGTGGTACTGCCTTGTAGGCCCCCAGTGTATAAGGAGGCTCTTGGCCCTCATATTACTTCTGAACTGGGGTGGGGGACTGTTATGTAGGGACACTCCACTCCAGAGGAGTGGGATGGAAGGGTTAGGGGGTAGAGGGTGGGAGAGCAGGGCTGGGAAGGGGGGAAAGAGGACAATATGTTGGAGATGTAACCTGAAGCAACAAATAAATAAATTTATTAAAAAATATACTCTCACTCCAATGTCTCTCACTCTCTGCACACTATCCAGTTGTGGGTCTCTGTTAATTACCATCTGGTGCAAGAAGCAATTTCTCTGGTGAGAATTGAGTGATTCACTGATCAATAGGTTACATTTTATCCCTTAAAAAGATGTGGAGAGGCTAGGGAGATGACTTAGTCAATAGTGTACTTTCCATGCAAGCATACAGACCAGAGTTTAGACCCCCCCCCCCAGAACCCATGTAAAGGGAAAAATCAGATGGGTATGCAGCCCTTCTGCAACCCCAGCATGCAGAGACAGAAATG
This sequence comes from Lophiomys imhausi, assembly GCA_907164525.1. Classification (NCBI taxonomy): domain Eukaryota; kingdom Metazoa; phylum Chordata; class Mammalia; order Rodentia; family Muridae; genus Lophiomys; species Lophiomys imhausi. The sequence continues at coordinate 549,307 of CAJQZJ010033149.1, forward strand.
GGGAATCCCTAAAGCAAGCTGGCTGGCCAGACTAGTCAAAACAAGGAGTCCGGGGTTCATTGAAGAGACCTTGCCTCAATATATAAGGCGAAGAATCTACAAGAAAGCCTTCTGACATTACCCTCAGACTTCCAGATTATACACATGTGCAAGCATACACATACAACACACACACACACACACACACACACACACACACTGGAGAGCATGCCATATGCTACATCCAAATAAAGGAATAAAATAGAATAGTAAAAGAAGGGATCCAGAATCAAAGGCTCTATCTCAGAAGAGAGTAAAAGATAACATTCAGCTCAATGTCAGTGGATGGCCTGGAGGGGGTTAGAAGAATGGCATGAGAACCACATAGCTTACGTTGGCAATTACAAGTGAAATAAGTAACTACAAAAGTATAAAACTGTGATTTTGCTTCCATAATATACGTAGTGTCGTTGAAGTCTTAGAGACAGAAATAGAATAGTGGTCTTCAGGCACCAGGGCTGAGAGAGTGGGTACTTAGTATGGGGAGTTTCACACTGGGCAGTTGATACGGAAGGCCGATGTATAGCGGTGCGGGTGGTCTTAGTGGCATAGTACTGTAGACTTAAGTGTAGTTAAAATGATTAATAAATGATTCTAATCACCATTACAAAATGGAATTGTTCGGGAAGATGGGAATCAGAAGGGAGGGTGGTTGATTTCTGTTACAAGTCTGGCAAACCTACTGACTCTTAAACATCACACAAGAGGACACTGTATTCTGTTTCTCTTTTCTTTTTAAATGCTCAGCCCTAAATGGGATTTCTGTACCCAATCCCTCCCTGCCAGGTCTCAGGATCATTACAGAAGAAGGGATAGAAAATGGTAATATGTCCAGGGGTGGTGGATGGCTTCCAGGGGACATTTTCTGGACACACAAGGCAGGTGGGCTTAGGAATCTCACAGAGACTGTGACAGCATGCACAGGATTCATTCCAGACAGACAAAATCTCAGCATGGAGGAGAGGAGGTGGGCATGAATGCTCACCCCTAATCATTTGCATATGATTGCGTCTGAGCAAGGGAAAGTCAGTTTCCTTCAATGGAGTGACATTTGGTGTAAGGATCACACTACAAGGCAGGCCACACATGCAGGAGTATTCGGCTCACACAAACTTGAATGTTTTTGGAGGATGTGAGTAGAGGAGGTTGGGTTGGTTAGTAACTGAGGGAGTATCTGGGAAGAGATAGAAGGAAGTGAATATGATCAAAACATATTGTATGAAATTCTCAAGGAATAAATAAAAATATTGTTCGAAATTTATATATGAGGAAAAGCTGAATAAAAAAAATCAGAATAAAAAAGTAAAACTAGTTCTGTTGGGCATTTCCTGCAAAGGGAACTGTTTTTGCACAGCTCTCCTCTTGGAGGTGTGACCCAGAATGAGGAGAACTTTAAGAAGTTTCATGTTTCTGGACAATCTGCATGAAGGAACTGAGAGCTTGCTCTCTAGGCTTGTGTCTCCTACAGAGAGGAGCATACTTACAGATGAACGTGATCCTTGCCAACCTTGATGATAGTCACAATCTAGAGTCCCTAAAAAAAAAACAACAAAAAAAAAAACTATTACCCTACAATCTAGCTTTGGGTATATACCCGAGGAATCTAAGCCAATATACCCTAGAGATGTATGCACACTCACATGTCTGCAGTGCTAGTCACAACAGCTGAGTTACTGAATCACTAGATAGCCATTCTCAGATGAGAGGAAGAAGGAAATGTGGCACATGTACAAACTGAGGTTTTTTATGTTTGTTTATTTATTACTTCAAATTACATCTCCATCACAGTGCCCTCCTTCCACCACTCCCAGTTCCATCCGCCCACCCTTTTCTTATCCCACCCATCCCACTCCTCCAATGTGGAGTGTCCCTACATATCAGCCCCTCTCAGTTCAACAGTCATATGAGGGCTAAGAGCTTCCTCTTGCACTGAGGGCCTACATGGTAGCACCTCTAGAGCAAATTGTCCCATTAAAAGGTAACAAAGTCTAGGATCAGGAACATAGACTTTGTTACAAACTGAGTTTTACTTGGCCACAGATAAATAACAAAATATAAATAAGAATATATATGTTCTATAGAAATAAAATTTTATATAAATACATTTCTATATAAATAAAAAACAAATTAGGTAAAATGTCATTTGCAGGAAAATGGGAGAACCAGAGATCAGGATCTAAAGCAAATAAACCGGATTCAGGAAGATGATATGTATTCTTTCATATGTAAGATCTCTATTTAAAGAAAAATATAAGACATGAAATAGAAATGGAAAACCATACAATGGAAAAAGGACAGCATCTTCAACAAATGGTGCTGGTCTAACTGGATGTCAACATGTAAAAGAATGCAAATAGACCCATACTTATCACCCTGCATAAAACTTAAGTCCAAGTGGATCAAAGACTTTAACATAAAACTGGACATACTAAATCTAATAGAAGAGAAAGTGGGGAAAAGCCTCAAACTCATCTTCAGGCTCAAAGACCAGCAATCAATAAATGGGACCTCATGAAAACGAAAAGCTTCTGTAAGGCAAAGGACACTGTCATTTGAACAAAACGGCAGCCTACAGATTGGGAAAAGATCTTTACCAACCCATATCTGACAAGGGGCTAATATCCAAAATTTATAAAGAACTCAAGAAATTGAACACCAAGAAACCAAATAATCCAATCAAAAAATGGGGAACAGAGCTAAACCGAGAATTCACAAAGGAGGAATCTCTAATAGCCGAGAAACACTTGTAGAAATGCTCAACATCCTTAATCATCAGAGAAATGCAACTCAAGACGACTCTGAGATTCCGTCTCACACCTGTCAGAATGGCTAAGATCAAAAGCTCAAATGACAGCACATGCTGGCGAGGGTGTGGAGAAAGGGGAACCCTACTCCATTGCTGGTGGGAGTGCAGGCTTGTGCAAACACTATGGAGGTCAGTATGGCGATATCTTAGAAAACTTGGAATAGCTTTGCCTCAGGACCCAGCTATACCACTTCTGGGTATACATCCAAATGACTCCTCACAAAATCACAAGGAAGTTTCCTCATCTATGTCCATAGCAGCCTTATTTGTAATAGCTAGAAACTGGAAACAACCCAGATGTCCCTCAACCAAATAATGGGTAAAAAAAAAACCCAAAACAAACAAACAAACACACAAACAAAACTGTGGTACATTTACACAATGGAATACTACTCAGCAATCAGAAACAAGGAAATCATGCAATTTGCAACCAAATGGATGAAACTAGTAAAGCTCATTCTGAGTGAGCTAACCCAGACCCAGAAAGATACACATGGCATCTATTCACTTATAACTGGATTTTAGCCATATAGTACAGGATAACTATCCTACAACTGAGAGATTGAAAGGAACAGGAACATGTACTTGTTACCTGTTAGTAGGACACTTTGTCCTAGTGGATCTGCCATGTAGGCTCCCAATGCAAGAGGAAGCTCTTAGCCCTCATATGATGGCTGAGCTGAGGGAGGCTGATATGCAGGGGCACCACACAGAGGAAGAGTAGGATAGGTGGGAGAAGGGGGAGAGGGTGGGAGAGTGAGACCAGGAAGGGTGAAGAGAGGGTACTGTGATGGAGATGTAACTTGAAGTAATAAACAAACATAAAAAAAGAGAAATGGACTATTTAAGAAGAAGGGAACCCATGAGAGCAGAATGAGAGAGGGTAGCAGGAGCGATTACTATGATCAAAGAAAATATAAGCATGTACAAAGATGTCATGAAACCCATTGGTTTATACAATAATTATATGGTAACATTTCTTTATGGAGAAAAAAAGCCTTTTTTAATTTATAGAGGAGGTTCATGGATGATCAAGGTAGAGGAAGACCCTCTTCAAACAAATAATAGCCCTTGATAGTGAGGTGGGTGAGGAAGCACCCAGCCAAGTTAGTGTACTTGCCTTATTAGGAGGATGTGAACTCTGTTCTGCAGATCTTTGGGTTCTGGAAGCTACAGAGAGAAATAAGGAGACAAAACATAATGGAGGGAAAGAGAGAGAGAGATCCACAAGTAGACATGCCATGTTTTATATGATTCTGCCAATGATTAAAAAATAACCACTAAAAATAGAAGACTACAGGCCATGGAGACAGATCATTCTGGCTGGGAGAGAAGTAGGCGCAGGAAGGCTGAGGGGGCGAGGGCACTGGAGCTGCTGCTGCTGCTGCTGCTGCTGTCTATGAGAGTGAGGTGGACCAGACCTAGCAGTAAACAGGGAGGGAGAGGGCCATGGGATCCAGTGGCTTCAGTTAAAGGCTCGTGCTTGAAGCACCTCATCATGGTTAGAAGCATGGCTTTTACCAAGGAACAAATGGCTCTGTGAGGACAGGCTCCATGCATCCAGATACACAGTGATGGTAGCAGTTCATTGTCAGGGTGAATGGCAAAGAGTTGTTATTTTGTTAAGTGAAGTGATTTTAGAAACTGATTTCCCCAAGTGTAGTACAATAGAGAAAATAGGACTTAAGTCCATCTGTCTATCCATCCATTAATCCACTTACCCATGCAATAGCTATCTATTCAACACATACCTACCTGTTCAGCACAGCTGTTTGAGGACTGCCTTTTACACTGGAGACACATCAATGAACAGAACAAGCATCAACCCCTATGCTCCTGGCACTTACATCTTCATAGAAAGATAGAGAAAAATAAATGTATGTGCATATATGCTGTTCTGGGAAAAAGAAATTGTTAGAAAGAACCAGAAAGCAAGACAGGAATAGTGGGGTGCATCTCTTAAGGGGGGAGGGTCAGTTAAAGCCTGTGTGAGAGTGACATTTGAGCAGATCTGAAGAAGTCAAGCTGACACACTCTCCTCTTAGGGAAGAACATTCAGGCAGAGGGCACAGAAAGTACTGAGGCAGAATCCCTGGAAAATTCTAGAAACAGCAAGAAGGGCAATACGGCTAGAGCAGAGTAAGGTAGTAGGAAAGTGGTGGGATATGAAGTCATGAGACTTTGGGGCAGACTGTGAGATCTTTTTCTTGTACTGTTAGAGAAGTGGAAGCAAGGGCTGCTGTGTTGTAATTCAAGTTCTAAAAGATCCTTTTACCTGTTAGGTGACAGTGTGACTCAGGCTGAGACTGATATTTAGGAGGCATTTTCAAGATTTTAAGCTAGGGAAAAAGGCAATGCTAGATGGTAAGAAATGATTAGATTTGAGAGAGAGAGACAATGATTTGGATGTACAGAGTAAGAGAAAGGAAAGGAATGAGGGGGAGGGAGGGGGGAGGGAAGGACACAGGTGGAGACAGAGACAGAGGGGCGTAAGAGAGGGAGAGACACTGCGACTCTAAAGGTTCAGATCTGGAAGGAAGGATGCAGTTGCAATTGATTGAGTTTAGGAGTAACTACAGGTAGATTAGGTTTCTTTCAGTACACCACAAATTTAGATTTTTTTTTCTTTTGGCTTAGGAAATTTGAGACACACAATCCTTAACAGTGTCCAGGTGAAGCTCTAAAGAAAGCTCCAGAGGTCAGAGGAGTCAACAGCGAGGCTGCCCTTGGGGACATACTGCTGAAGCCAAAGCAACTAGCTATGATTTCCAAAGAAATGCGCTCAGCTGGCAGAGGAATGGCTTTCCAAAGGCTGAGGTGCAGTGAACTTCAACCTTCAGCTGGGAAGATGAACCCGGGAGAGCAAAGGGAGAGGGTGGTAAGGTTGGAGAACAAAGCAGGAGTTCTGTGTTCTGAAAAGTGTGACCTGGGAGGGACCAGGTGTAGATAAATGCTGAAGAGGCACACAGAAAGGCAGCTGAGGCTGAAGGTGGATGAGGTAAGCAAGTCTGAATTGCTGGATTCTGGTCCATTCACTGCCCCCCCCCCACTCCCACCCCTGTTACCACACAGCTCCTCTCAAGTCAGTAAGTGTTCTCCTGTGTGTAGCTCTAAAAATTCTGAGGTTTCTATATAATTCTAATAGGGCAGATTTTATTCTTTTTGAGGAACTGATACCACATAGGTATTTGGAATCTGAAATTTGCTGGAGAGACTTCTCTTTTGAAGAAAGGTGAGTAGTGGGTATGCAGGACTTTCAGAAAGCTGACCTTTGTGAAACCATATTACCCTGTAGACCATTACATGTACACACGTATACACACACACACATACACACACACACACACACACACACACACACACACACACACACACACA
>CAJQZJ010033149.1:555539-603646 GCA_907164525.1 Lophiomys imhausi
CACACACACACACACACACACACACACACACACACACACACACACACGAGAAAGTGAGAGAGAGAGAGAGAGAGAGGGGAGGGAGGGGGGGAGGGAGGAGGGAGGGAGGGGGTAGGGAGGGGGGAGAGAGAGATATTTCCCCATAGGAAAATGAATCTAATTTCTGTCTGTATTTTTTTTTGTTCCATGTGCAATATTGATCCTATTTAATTAAAGTTTCCAGAGTCTCATTAAACAGAGTTTGCTTTGGTAATTTCCCCAATCTGAGCCTTCTTCATCCTTTGATAACTCACCTTCCCCATGGATGCACTTATTTCTCTACTACCACCTGGTGGTAGCTAAAACACTACAAAATAGAGTGAAATAGGGAAATCCAGGTTCCCTTTTTCAATTCTTTATCCCCGAAGGTTGGATATGGGTCTTCCCTGTTAACCTTGGCCTTGAGATAGCTCCCAAAACCTCCCAGGCCCTGGGACTCTTGAAGAGCTGCATGGAAAAGAGGCACCAGGACTTGGTCTGAGCCTGAACTGAGAAATCAAAAGCCAAACTCACCAAGTAGTTACCAGATATTCCCAATGGAATGAGCCAGGTAGGTGGCCTGAGGTGGCCATAATGAATGATTTTCTGAACACACTTTCGCTCTTTGCTTTAGAAATGATCCATTCAAGAACTGTTGTTAAAATTTTACCTTTTGAATAAGCACTTCAAGAAAATAGAATCTGAACTTTCTGTTAGTCTTTCTGTCAAGCTGTGAGCATATCTGGTTGCTAAGAGTGTGAACTGGAATTACCCACAAGCATAATGGCTAGCAGTTGGATTCCTACACAAATAACGAAGGCTCTGCTTTTCCTGGAGAGTAGAAAAATAAACACCTTTAATTTGAAAGAAATATGTAGGATTTATTCTGCTCTAACAAAGACACACTGTTGTAAACCATGTCTCCATATTTCTGAAACCACAGGAGAAGCTGGAAGCAGCTCTGAGGAGATTTCTGTCCCCATAGCACTTCCACCTTCAGGCCTCCTGACCTGAGTCTTCAGAGCCATCTCAGAGAAGAGGTCCCAAGCTATAAGACAGAGCCACCACAATGAATGACACCAAGTAAAACAGGAATTCCCTCTAGAAGTCTTTACTGTCCTGAATGGCTCTAAGACTTCACTAAATTGAATCACAGGGATAAAGTGTGTGTGTGTGTGTGTGTGTGTGTGTGTGTGTGTGTTTCAATAAAAAGAATTGATCAAATATTATATGAATTCAAGATCACTTAGGATAAGTTCCCTGGATATTTAGTTTTCAAATCATTTTATATAAAAGTTTAAAATTGTAGTATTTAATATTTATTGCAGGTGGCAATTTTCCTAAGCATGGCAGAAAATGAGAGGAAATGACTGGGACACAGCTGATTGTGGAAAACTATTCTTACTACTATTGAAGTTTATAATTTGATGTGAAAAGAAATAAGAAGCCACTGCGAGCCTGAAATTATCTTTGTCAAAGCAGTGGGCAGAAGAGGCGCCCTTAGTGGCACAGGTGTGAAATGGCCAGCATCCATCTGGCATTGAGACATTCGGGCACATTTGAGGGATGTGAGGGGTACAAATCCTGGTCTTCATAGTCTCTCTCTCTCTCTCTCTCTCTCTCTCTCTCTCTCTCTCTCTCTCAGTCAAACTGCAGGTCATAGGATTACTTCCTCTCCACATTGGATACAAACTCAAAGCTAAAGGAGTGGAGCTAGCTGTGCAGTCTCAGGAGAATTACCGTAATTACCGTATAACCCAGAGCAGAGTCCAAGTCTGTAGTCACCAGGCTGAGTTCTTGCCTGTGCCTCAGCTGCATCTTTAAGCCCATTCTGAAGTGCTAAGACTTCAGGGATATGCCTGGATGAGGTGGAAAGAAGCCACTGTGAAAGAGGGATGGGGCAGGGTAGAGAAGACAAGGAATCTTCCTCTCAGATGTATTGATGTCGTAGCACCCGTCTGCAGTGTGCCTTCTTCCATCTTGTTTTGTTTTTTCCTTGTCTCTAGATTGTTCATTCCCCAAATCAGTGCCTCAACCAGGTTCTAGGTATATATTTCCAGTTTTCTGCTGGGCATTTTCTCCTCAATTCTTCCTGGCACCTTAGTGTGAGGATGCCCAAACTGTATGCATGTCCTACTTCTACTGCAAAATGCCCCTCCTGGTTCCTTGACTACCGTTGTCCACCCAGGGATCCTGATCCAAGCATTGAGGATCACTTTTCTTTCTTTCTCTTGCCTGACAATCATTGATGATATGCAATCTCTTTTATCCCTGTGCCTCCCTTCTACATATCCTCTTTCCTTCTATATCATCCTTAGCTCAGGGTCTCACTGCCCTCCCCAAAGATGTTTGAGATGGACCCTGTTGTGGTTAATCTTCATAGTCACTTTGCCTGGGTCTAGAATCGCCCAGAAGACACACACCTCCAGACATGTCCCCAAAGGATTAACAGAGAAGGGGACATAGGTGGAGCCATCTATAGGCAAGGGTCCTGGATTAAAGAAAAAAAAAAAAGAACAGAAAGAGAAAATCTGCTGAGCACCAGCATTCTTCTTTCTTGACTTCCAGACCTGTCCAGATGGGAGCAAGCTGCCTCACATTTCTGCTGCCACAGCTGAGAGTCACCACGACCCCCTGGCCATGACAAACTGTGGGTACTCTCATGCTATGCACCCAGAACAACCATTCCTCCTTTTAAGTGCCAGGCATTGGTCACAGCAAGGAGAAAGGCAACTACTGCACCCTCTGGTTCTCCCAAGTCTTTTGCCAGCAATTTCATCGGCAAGCTCAGACTCACTTATGTCACTTCCTCATTGAGGGAAGTTTGGTAGCTCCTACTTATTACTATGCAGTTCAGATTCCATTGCCTATAACTGAGGACCCTCCATAATCTCCCAGTCATATATATCCCTTCACGCAGGGACACTGAAGTCTGTCTTGACATGTGGAGATGTAAAAGCACCCTACACCCAGTGACCATTTCGTCTTTACACACACTGTTTTCATTGCTACTAATGTACCTTTCTTTGCAGGGACAGCCCTGGAAAGCTTAACACAAAACCATATTACTTTTACTTTTTGGTGCTGCTCAACATACTACGACCATAAAGAAACCTTCATTAGTTTCCCATCAGAAGGATTTTCTGGAGGCTGTATTGAGAGTTCTCCCTGTGAAGTGCTTGCCACCCGAGCATGATGACATGATGACAACAATGTACCTGGATGTGGTGTCTTGCTCCTGTAATAGCTGTCTCAAGATAAGAAGGAGTGTGGCCTGGGCAGTAGAGAGCCTGCTTAGCATGCCCGAAGCCTTTAGTTCAATCCCCAGCACCACAGACAAATTCTTTTCACAAGTTTTACTGTTATGTGCTTCTCTTTGTGAATCCTCATTTCTCCCTTTGTTTAGGTTGTTTTGTTTTTTATGTTTATGTATTACTTCAAGTTACATCTCCATCACAGCCCCCTCCCTTCACCCCTGTCAGTCCTACCCTCCCACCCTCTACCCCCTCTCCCACCTATCGTACTCCTCTGGTATGAGGTGTCCCCACATCTCAGCCCCCCTCAGTTCATCAGTCATATGACAACTAAGAGTGTCCACTTGCACTGGGAGTCTACAGGGCAGCTCCACTAGGGCAAAGTGTCCAACTAACAGGTAACAAAATGCATGTTTCTGTTCCTTTCAGTCTCTTAGTTGTAGGATAGTCATCCTGTACTATATAGCTAAACTCCAGTTATAAGTGAATAGATGCCATGTGCATCTTTCTGAGTCTGGGTTAGCTCACTCAGGATGAGCTTTTCTAGTTCCATCCATTTGGCAACACATTGCATGATTTTCTTGTTTCTGAAGACTGAGTAGTATTCTATTGTGTAAATGTACCACAGCTTTTTTATCTATTCGTCAGTTGAGGGACATCTGGGTTGTTTCCAGTTTCTAGCTATTACAAATAAGGCTGCTATGAACATAGATGAGGAGATGTCCTTGTGGTTTGTTGAGGAATTGTTTGGATGTATACCCAGGAATGGTATGGTTGGATCTTGAAGTAGAGATAGTCCAAGTTTTCTAAGATATTGCCAGACTGATTTCCATAGTGGTTGTATAAGTTTGCACTCCCACCAGCAATGGAGGAGTGTTCCTCTTTCTTCACAACCTCACCAGCATGTGCTGTCATTTGAGTTTTTGATCTTAGCCATTCTGACAGGTGTGAGATGGAATCTCAGAGTTGTCTTGAGTTGCATTTCTCTGATGATTAAGGATGTTGAGCATTTCTTCAAGTGTCTCTCAGCCATTAGAGATTCCTCTTTTGTGAATTCTCAGTTTAGCTCTGTCCCCATTTTTTGATTGGATCATTTGGTTTCTTAGTGTTTAATTTCTTGAGAGAAACTGAAGAATACATCAGAAGATTGAAAGGTCTGCCATGCTCATGGATAGGTAGGATCAACATAATAAAAATGTCCATCCTACCAAAAGCAATATACAGATTCAATGAAATTCCTATCAAAATACCAACACAATTCTTTACAGACCTTGAAAGAACAATTCTCAACTTCATATGGAAAAACAAACAAACAAAAAAAAACCCAGGATAGCCAAATTAATCCTTTACAATAAAAAAAAAAAACAACTGAAGGTATCACCATCCCATATTTCAAGCTGTACTACAGAGCAATAGTAATAAAAACAGCATGGTGCTGGTATAGAAACAGACCAGTGGATCAATAGAATTGAATAAAAGACCCAAAAATAAACCCACACACCCATGGTCACTTAATTTTTGACAAAGAAGCTAAAACCAGTTAGAGTTGTTATTCCTGGAGCTTAAATTCCAAACAAGCTATGAATTCCAAGGGGAAAGATAAAGGCTCTGTTTAACCTCTCTTTGTGTGACTCTTGGGCTGTCATGCTATGTGAACACTCACTAAATATTAATTGAGTGAATGACTAAATGAATGTTACTAAAAAAAAAGGATAGCAGGCAAACTGAATGGAACTGATTCAGAAGTTACACGTTGGAACACATTTTTTATTGTTGTTGCTATAAGTTTTTTCCCTTCATTTTGTTTTGATTTTTGGAGGAAAGATGAAGGTGTCAGATAGGAGGAAACTATAGAAAGTGGTCCAGGATGAGAAGGACATGGGAAATTAATGGGGAAGCACAGGAACTGGGGCCAGAGCTTCACAGTAGAACATTTACTTGGTATTTATGAGAATTTGGGTTCTATACCTAGTAGAATTTAAAAAAAAGAAGAAGAAAAAGAAAGCAAGGAGGATATATAATACTCCTAAAAATTTATGCAGATCCAGATGTTGAGTCAACCTCTGATTACCTACTACTTATATTTTTTAAAGAACTATGCAAAGACTTCAGCACTTGCTTTTTTGTTTGTTTCCCAATATATGCATGAGCCAACACAATTTGGGACTTGATTTACCTTTGCTGATTCAGCTTTTTTTCCCTGAACTTATTTATGGCCATGGGAGAAGCATTGTGTCACTGCTGATAAAGGACAACAGGATTTTATCTTGGGCTCAGCCAGCAAGTTACTGTGAAACTTTAAGAAATTTGGTTACTTCCTCAGATAGTAATTTTTCCTGAACCAAGGAAAACCAGGGACATGTGTGCAGCCTCCCAGACTGCAGTGTCTCGGATATGATGGACATGCAGACCTTCCTGGGCATCTTGCTGGTTTCAGCAGGTCTGTGGTGGGGCTTGAGATTCTGCATGTCAAAGCAGCTCCTAAAAAGACCATGCTACTTAGCACCATCCTACACATTTGGAGACAGAAGGAATGTGTATGTTTGTGTAAGCCTGGGGTTCACAGCTCTGGCTGACCAATAGAGTCACTTACGAGTGCACCCCAACCTCAGAATCGTACATGGGCCCCATTAAGTAAATTTTTAAGGATTTGTGTGTGTATGCGTGCGTGCGCACATGCACGTGTTTGTGTGTAGTCACACATTCATGGGACTGCCTGAAGGAGCAAAAGGCACATTGAATGCTCTGGAACTAGAGTTATGGGCAATTGTGAGCTACTCTATGTGCGTGCTTGAAACCAAACCTAAGTCCTCTGCAAGAGTAGCAGGTGCCCTTAACCACTGAGCCACCTCTCCAGCCCCCTGAGTAAGTTTTTAATATGTTCTCTAGCTCAGTCCGATGTGGTCATGGGTTTGGTGATCACACATTTGCCAGATCCTCAACTAGAGAATGGCAAAGTAAGGCCCAGAAGCCACTTGTATTTCACGAGGGAAGATCCTGTTACTTGTCAGTGGATTTCCTGGTAGAATAACTTTTGTGCATTTTTCTAACTGATGTGAAATTCCCCTTTAAAAACTCAGATATACCCAGTTCTGTATATAACTTATTTTTTAAAAGCTATTAGCACAGAAAAGCAATTGTTTCTGCCTCTTTTACAATGATAAATGCTGTAGATTATTATCGTTCCCCCTGTGGTAGAGGGGGTGGTGGTGGTAGTGGTAAGGAATGGCTATTAAGCAATTATGTTATTCAAACACATCATTATTATTATTACCAACATGAGTGAACTCATTATAATTGAACAATAAAAGCATGAGTGACTTTGCATTGTTATTAGTGTGTGTCTTGGGGCCCCTGCCTTTCCCAAGGGCTAGTGTGTGCTGCAGATATGAGTCAAAATGTACCGTACTCACAGTGCTCAACTCATAGGCTGTTGGGTACCTTGAAGAATCCAGTGCATTTTTTTGTTTGTTTGTTTTTTACTTTTCTGGTCCTGACCTGAGAGTCATGTAAGAATCTGCAAGTCCCTTGCACTCAAATAGCCCGATCCTAGGCATACTTGTCTCCCTTACTCCTCTTTTGTTCACCTTCCCTCATTTTGGCTCATGATCCCTGGGACTTTTGGCTTGTTTCACTTGTAACTTGCCATCGACTTCTTTTTCTTTTAGAATAAAATATAATTTTTTTTTAAAGCAAGGTGTGCTGGGCCATTAGGGAACTAGGCTGGGCTTTCTGCATTCTCAATCACTTCTTTTTGACTTACTGTACCATTTTTACTTTCTAGAATGTTCCAACCTCTCCAGTTTCTGGCAAGTTCTGACCCCTCTCACCCGGAGGAGCTGAACATGCTTTCCTTCCTGTTTATAAGATTTCCCCCTCTCTGGCTATTTCTTCCTTCAGTTTAAATTTCTATTTCTTAGGGAGCCTCCTTTGACCTCAGACCTAATCCCATACTTCCTGGCAATTTCTTTGGTAACACCTGGCACTTCTTCAATGACAGCAGTGTCTACACCAGTAGCAAGTAATGCCTGCTGGGTAGTTCCCTCCCTCCACTAATGATGATCCCCCTCCCAAAGTAGGACTGCTGGCAAAGTTATTTCTCATTGTCTAACACACATGTGGCCCATAGAAGACGCTTAGTGCTTGTACATTGGGGACATGATTTTAAGATTGCTCCAGGCAACTGAATTTACAGAAAAACAAGGTTGTGAGGGGGAACTAAATGGGCTAGGCCTTCTGACTAGGTCTCAGAGTTAGGGGATATGCTCTCTTTTCCACAGACCCCCTCCAAAGTATGTTTGAGATAGCTGTGAGTAGCTAATATATCTTCTGTCGCCTAAGCCAGCCCTAGTATATCTGGTCTTCATTTCCTAGAATAGTTTTGACTGTTAGTCAGTATGCATGCAGCAACAAAACCCAGACCTGTGTTTCTGTGGAGATTTTGTTAATGATACTGTTGACTGCACCATGTCTCTTATATAAAGACACTCAAGGTAGTGTCCTCTTTAGATTTAAATACCCAGAAGGGGTTTACCTCCATAGGACCCTGGTATTTTCTTATGCCCACTGAATTCATGCATGACTTTTTTTCTCTCTCACCTTTGGCTTCCATGAGGCTCAGTGTCATATTCTCAGCTCATCTTTGGACCCATTGAAGCCTGTGGCTCATCCTCCTGGCAATATTACTTTTTCCTGTTCTTGATTTTCAAATCCCAAATATATTATTTCCTCTGGTCTTGGTTTGTTAAATTATTTACAGCTTTCTATTTGAGAGTACCGAGTCTTGTAAAGCCTCCATGAGTCCTTGGTGGCATGTGGCAGGGAGATATATGAAAGAAATAAATTCATGAAGCTCCAACAGACATTCTCCTTAAAGTGTGGATGTTCCTTTCTGTGGGTAGAGGCACTGTTAGGAGTAAGGGAAAGAGAGTGTGGTTGGCAAGGGCATGCCTCAGAACACATGGACACGGTAGGCTTTGCAGTACAGAGATCCTCCTGGAACAGCCTGTGGAAGTCAATGTGTTCCTGCCTCTTGCAGAGGCAATCCCTAAAAGACTCTGGAGTCTGAGTGACTAGTCTCTGTCTACAGTCTGACTCTTTTCTGCATATGGCTCAATAGAGGAAGTCATTAATTGGTGCTGGATTCTGTATGAAAGCCACCTCTCCCCTGAGATGTGGTTGTCTGTTATGAGGTCAGAATTAGAGTGTTTCTGCAGGCAAAACTATACTTTCAGACGTTTTCCAACTCACCCTGGGTGTCCATGGAAACCCATGTGATTTAAGAAGCTGACATTCATCCCTGGCTTAGAGGGATGTAGGAGCAAAAGCAAGGGCTTCACATGTGCTGTATGTCAGATGCTGTGTATATGCCTCACAGAGGCCAATTTAATTTCCTTGGCTGCCCCATGAAGTGGGATTTGATTCTTATATATAGGAAGCGCAAGGCTCAGGGAGAGACTTGACTGGGGTCATTTGCTAATGAGAAGTAATGACAGAGTTCCATCCAGATCTCCTGACAGTGCACAGCTGATACTCTGCCATTTCTGTAGCCCACTAGAGATGGGAAAGAAACAGGGTACTCTACTAGAGTTAGAGAGAGAGAGAGAGAGAGAGAGAGAGAGAGCCAGAGGCAGGTAAAAAAACAAAGGGCCTCCCATAGACCACAACAATCTCCCTTCCTGGTTGGCTTGTGGTTACAGGCACACACATCCTCTGCATCTAGGATTTGCTGGATATGCTTAGCTCTGTCTCCACAAACAAAATAGAGACAACTGTCTGAATAGCCTCGAGTGGGAGGTAAATTCAGTTCTAAGATGGATGCTGGATTAGTCACCTTTGTGCCACTGTGATGAAACACTGGGACCAAGGCAATTCAAAGTAGACTTTATTTGAGCTTACAGTTTCAGAGAGACAGAGAGTCCATCATGACAGTAAGTAACAAGCATGGTGATGGGAGCAGGAAAAGAGCTCACATATTCAAAACCAAGCCCAGTACATGGCAGGGATAGGGGCAAACTAGAAGCAAGCCAGGCTTTTTTAATCTCAAAGCCTATATCCCCAATGACATTTTTCCAGCGTGGCAACGCAACCTAAATCTCCCCAAACAGTGCCACCAAGTGGAGACCAAAGTATTCAAATGCCCAAGACTGTGGGGAATATTCTCATTCAAATCACTATAGATACTAATCCCCGAATGCTGGTATGTGTTGGAGTAGGGTCATGTTCTGGGCCCTCTGGAGCACTGTCTCATGTAAACTTCATAACAGCTAACACAGGAAGCATCATAATCTTAGACGTCAGCCACTCTCAGGCTATCAGCAATGCTGGTTCTCCTGCTCCCTGTCTTTGCTTCCCATCCTTGTTGAGATGACAGAAGAACCCTGGGACTATGAAGTTCAGGGAACCCCTTTAGAAAGGATGGAGCCAACACAGAATGAATTTCACAGACCTCCACAGAGAACAGCATTGCTCACAAAGTTCCCTCACTCACTTCTCTGGCATGTATGCCACCTTTTACTTTCCAAGTTTCTTTCAGTATCCCATGTGAGATTTAATTCCCCCACCTTAAGGTTTTTGGCAACAAAATATAATTTTATTGATTTATAGATTCATGCACCAACTAGCATAGTGGATGCCATTTTTTTCACTAAGTTTCCACCAACATTAGTATCTTGAAAATCTCAAGAATAATATACAATGACAGAATTAAGATATAGAACCCTTTCAGTACCCCAGGGAGCCCCATACCTTCCCATTACAGTCATAACCACTTCTTGCTAACTTCATTAGTGCTTGATCTCAATTGAAATTACGAGTCTGTTCTCCAATTCTCTAACTCTGGGTTGTATTTTTTTCAACATAATTTCAAGAATAGACTGTACATGAATAACTTTTGAGGCTTGCCTGTTCCCATTCTCTATGAATTCTCTATAAAGTCTCCCAGCTTTTCTTCCACATTGGTGGTTTATTTCTTTTATTGCTGAGCAATAAATATCCCATGGTATGAAGACGCCACAGTCTGTTTAACCATCCGCTTGCTAAAGAACATCCGGGTTTCCATATTGGGGTTGTTAAGACTAGAATTGTTCTAAGCACTTGTGCACAAGTTTTCATATGAACTTATCTTCACTTCTCTGGGACACATTCCCAGAATGGCAATCTCCAAGTCTTCTGGTTTAACTGCATGCTCAGGTATATGAGAATGCCAAAATGTTCGCTAGGATGACTGTGCTGTTTCTGCACTCCTTCTGATGGTGTGGAGGGTGGGTTAGTTCCTCTGAATCCTTTCCTTTTGTTTTCCTTAATTATTTCCCAAAAGCCATGTTTCCTAATATGATCACATTGAGGTTTAAGGGCTTCAGCAGATGGACTTGAGGGATGGAAAACACTTCAGTACATAGCACTAGTATAGTACACCCACTACCCTTAGGAAACCTGGCTCCCTCTCAACTTCCATAGATTCATCACAGTATCACTTCCTTCTGTTGATTTCATGCTCTGTGTAAAGCTGTATGCAGATAGTTAGGGTGGGAGTCTCAGCCCTCTTGGCATTCACCACAACTGGTTAGAGACCTGCTGCTAAAGCTTTCTACATGAGATTAAGTTCTAAGTCTCAGTACCCAGAGACACTCATGGACCTGCATCCTGTCTTCACCAGTTCCTGTACGGAGTCTGCGCAGGTCCCTTGTTTTCCATCTCTCAAATGGATGAGGGGATTCTTCTTCTGTCTTCTGCCTCCCAGGGTTGTCACAATCAAATGATGTGTTCCTGAGATATGAACCAGAAGCACAATAGTGTGCAATGCTGGGTTCTCATGGGGTAGGGGATGGTGAGCCTTTGATGGTGTAGAGTAGAAGGGATCTGGTCAGAAGAGAGGAAACTAAGGCAGCGTGTGATATAGGTGTGATATAGGACTGGATGGCGCAGGACATTGAGAGTTACTTTCCTATATTTAATATTAACTCTCAGGATTGGAAGATAACTGCTTTATACTTTTCAGAAAGCATTTACATTCATTTCATTTGCTACATGGTTCTTTATTACATGGAACAGGTATTGTTTAATGAGTTAAAAATCTTTTTGAAAGAGGCTAGCTATTTTATAAAGGTTACAAATATGACACCTGAGAGATCCGTGGGTTCTAGCAGTAATTCTTTAATCCAGTCCATCCCAGCAGTGGCAGAAGAGCATGGTCCAGCTGGATGGACCTGAGAAGTAAATAACTTGTTTCCTTTCTTACTCATAGATCCACACAGCCCAGCCAAGCTATGGGACACCTCAGAGCTTCCAGCATTGTCCTGCTTGGTCTGATCTCTCTAGAATTTGGTCACAGCTCTTCCCTACTGTGATGATAAAGATCGAGTTTCCTTTGATTTCTCAAAACTTTACTTAAACAGCATCCCCCTCATCACAGATACAGCAAAAGGCCCCAAATCATCTCTTGCTGAATAATGTGTGCCAATGCGGAGTTTTCTCCAAGAAATCTTGAGGAATAAAATATATGATATTGTGAGTATACAATTTTTTCCTGAATCTCACAGCTCCGTGTTGAACTGTAAGGCTGGTATTTGTTTACATTTTTATTAAAGGTGTACAGATTCGTTTAGTGTGTATTCACTTTGGTCTTTTATCAGGTGACCTGTGAACTGACTCTCCTATTTTGAATATCTTGCATATATGCATTTATAGATGTTTTTACCTTTGTGAGGCTAAAAAAAAAATCATTTGTTGTTCAGATTACATCTAAGCACATCTATGGAAGGATTAGTAATGGCCCCTTGATTCATGGTGGCCAGAATGACACTAGGACTTGTACAGCTGGCCTTCTGGAAAAGCTATACATCAAGAAGTGACTGAGCCAAGAGTCATGTAGCCTAAACACTAAAGCTCCTCAAAGACACAGATAAGCATGATTTAAAATATAGCCTTAGCAAGAACGATATGTATTTTCTGTGAAAACATAACTCTTCATTAGGATAACAGAGCATTAATCCAGGGAACTTGTTAATGCCTGATGATCAGTATCACTTTCTTAGTTCAACTCTTACGAACAATATTATAAACTTATATTGAAGGTATAAATACCTCATAGACTCAGCTATTTAACTGTTGTTCACCTTCACTTCATCTCTTTATTCTTCTCCACTTTCAGTGAAAGCACGGTATTTTCTCTTGTAGAGATTGGCTGTCAAAGTCTATGGGCTACTATATAACTCCCTGGTATTTTGGATAGAGACCACACACACACACACGAAATAAAATTTCTGTTAACACCATAGTATCCCAATGTTCACCTGTTAGCTATTTCCTTACTGTCTTCTTTCTTTGCAAGGAGGAGAAACTTACACTTTTTCCACAGTGGCTTTGAAAGAAGCTGAAAGAGAATAAATATTCACAACCCACTTAGCAAGCTCCCTGGGCATCTTCCAAGTGTACTACGTCACCTACCATGTCAATGCCCAATACTTTAACGTTGGGGATGACGTGCAATCAAGGTCTGTCAAGACTCTGATGGTACTTGTGGTGCCTTCAGAAGACAACAGACACAGAGTAACATGAAATAGTGCCTTGCTGTTCTCTATTGAAACAATTTCGTGGGAAAATAATGGATAGGGCAAGGAGTAGACTTGTAACTGTTTGCTCAATATTCTACTGCTTCTAGGATATGCCCATAATTTCATAGGTCATGGTCTGTAAAGACAACCCCTTCAGGGTCAGCATCTTACCTATTAGCTTAATGATTAAACTATGGATGTGGGGATCAAATAAACATCGTTTGAATTCTTACTATAGTGTGATTAATGCCTACTTCTGTAATATAGGAATAGTAATAGTATCCAGTATGGAAAGTTGTTGGGATTATCCAGGATGGTGTATGTACAAAGCTGAGTAGAGGCCCTGGCAACTCAGTAATGCTAGATATTATTGTTGCTGCCATTGTCATTATTGAAGGAAAAATAGCAGTTGCTAAGTGCACAGAAAATGCCTGGGATGATGGTTTCTTGGAAGCTGTACTTAATATAAGAGAAAAAAATTATAAAAGCAATTGAAAAGTATTCAGTGTGAGACTATCCCATGAGATTCAACTTCAAACATCCTTCAGGAAAGTCCAAGTACTTGGTGAGGAAATTGTGTGCCCTGTTTCAAGAAGCAGTCAAGCAAATAAAACTGTGACGGGCCACTCCCTGTCTGTTCATTCTCACATGAGCTGCCTGAAGGAGCACCTGTGCTCAGAAGCAAGCTTCTATTTGTGTTATTTTTCCCTCTTTGTGTCTGACGTTATCTAGAATTTACATAGAGAAGTGATTTGTAAGATACAAAGCGTATCATATTATTATGATAACTTATTTCAATTGTACAGAATATGCAGTGTCCCTGCAGGTTGTCTTTGCATACAGAGCTTCTTAAGCATACAGAGACATGCATGAAGGAGGAAGTCTTCCCGAGAGCCTGTCTAACTCTGATGTCATTGCTTTAGCATACACATAACCAGATGGGGCAATGGGTACATTCTCCAAATGACACCTTGCAGCTGACCATAGGAAGTGAAAAATCTTTCCTTCTAAACAGTTGTGTGGCAACCTTGAATTACATTTTCACCTTGGCCCCATCACAGTTTGAACCTGACCATGACTTACTCCCCACTGGTTCCTGTGTTGAATGCTTAGTCCCCAACTGGTGGCTCTTTTGAGGAGGTAGTAGAGACTTTAAGGTTTTAGGTGGAGAAACTAGGTCACCTAGGGAATGTTCCTTTGTAGGTTATACTTGGTTACCAATAATGTCTCCTTCTTTTTCTTCCTGTCCTCCATGCATTAAAGACTCTCCTAAAACACACTTCTGCCCAGAACCACTTCATTCTGCCCAGCACATGGGTCCAATAAACTATGAACTGAGTGCTCTAAAATTATGAACAAAATCAGTTCTTCCTGGGCCATCAGAATGGCTCAGAAGATGAAGCCCAGACCACCCCTCCCCCCCCGACACACACACACGAGGGGAGGAGAGGGAGAAAGAGACACAGACAAAGAGATAATAAATAAATGTAATAAATTTTAACAGCAATAAAAAATGCATTCTTCTTCCTTTAAGTTGTTCTTAAAAACATTTTGGTAACACTGAGAAGAAAGCCCACACAGATCTTTATATCTTCCTTTACAATAGAAAGAATGACTTATCCCTGTGCTTAGGACAAAAAAAAAAAGTTACAGTCTTGGATGTAGAAAAATCTGTACTGTGTAACTCTCTGTATTATGTACTATGTTCTGCAGATTTTTTTTTTTGGTTTGGTTTTTCAGTAGCTTCTCCTTTAAGGCTTACTCAGTTTGAGATTTATTTGGAGTGTAATGTTTGCATTACATGTGGACTATTGCAAACAGACTGCGCAATCCAGTTTCTGCCAAGGACTTGGTTTTAATTACTAAGACACCAAGACATAGTTTCTGACTCAAGCATTTTAAGCAGGATGCCACTATGTTTTAAAATAGAACTTGGTGGTGCCAATGTTTTCAGACTACCACACAGTATATATTATGCAATAATAAATAGAGTTCAGTATATCCATGAGATGATACAACTGAATTTTTCTCCCCTTACCAAACTCTCATCTCCGCCATATGGTTCCTCCAGCTCCTAAGTTCAGCTGGAACACTAACTCAGTCTCCTGGTAAATGTGGCTGCTTAAACACTTAGTCCCACAGTCTCACAGACAGAAGAAAAATAGCACTAAAATGAAAATTAGCTATATAGCATGTTTTAATGGAGAGTTCATGTAACTCATTCTGGATATGTGAAGATGATGCAGAGAATTTGGAAATTTTACTTGTAGATGTGTGGGAGGATTTAATGCTCATGGATTGCGTGTTGACAAAGACAAAATGCTCGCTGAGAATCGTAAGAGGCCTAAATGGTGCTTTTATTGTATTTTGGGGTCTCAAGAAAACATATCTGAGAGATCATAAGGGAAGTCAAAGGGAAAAGAATGTGGCTTAATACATGCATTTAACGTTACACATCGCTGTGTGGGGACCGCATGAGATACAAGAAATAAGATCAAGCTTTATTGAATTTACCAATTCTTCATCTGACGACTTCTCAAAATGAGTGTGCTTGATTCCTCAGCTGGATTGTAAAAGAGAACTAATGACATTCCCCAAGCTGAATCAAGCTCTGATGCTCCAAGCTAACATCACTCCTTCCTCTGTTCTAGCACTTTCTTTCAAGTTGGGCCCTTCGTGGTGCCATCTGATGCAGGCATGCTCAACTTTCCTCCCCTTAGACACACAAGCTCTCCTCTTGCTTAAATGGTAATGAGTAAATTACTTTCTGCCTTCTGACAGGAAGATGAATTGTTTAACACTTATTATGCCACCCAAAACTTAAAGCCCAGATGACAGCTCAATTCATATTTAAGTCAAAGACTCAAAGTTTCATTATTCCTCCTCCTCTTCCTTCCCTAAAAAAGGTCCTGGGACAATTTCTGGTGCAGCAAAGGGGTGGGGCTGTGGGAGCTCCCACTTCCCTTTTGGTCCCTGCAGTGAGGACACAGCAGTAAAGCAGACAGAGACGTCTGTATGAAATTATACTTATGTTGGATAGATCAGAGCATCTCAATTCCCCGGCCCGTTGGTGTTCACACAACATAAATACAATAATCATCCTCATCTGCTAACTGAGGGAGTGGAAACTGGCTAGCAGCTAGCTAATGCAGCAATCTGCAGCATCCACGATGAGTGGTATGCTTGGGGCAGAAGGCAATGGCAGGCAGGCAAATCTTCCTTTTGAATGCACGAAACGATTTTGATGCCCTTGCTGGGGACTGTGCAGGGGTGGCCAGGGCTAGAGAACAGAGGAGAATTTTCTGTTATAATTGGGCAAGAGAGAAATCTTTCATAAAAGAGAAACTGTGGTGGTCTGGACAAGGCTGCTGCCTTCCAGGCAGAGAGTGTCTTACCCAGCAAAGGAGCTGGTGGTGTGTCACTCTGCTGAGCTGCGGAGCTGGTGGTGTCTGGCATTAAGAAGCATCATTAGCAGGATGAGGAGGTGTCCGGCTGTCGATGAAGAAAGGAGAGAGGCTTTATCTTTGCTCTAATTCTCCTCTTTTGGAACCACTCATTGTCTCTGCAGAGATGGAGAAGGCAGCATGAAGAGAGAAGAGATCAGACTTTCTGCTTGGGCTGCTATGGCAAAATACCATAGATAGGCAGATTAAACACAGTCGTTCTATGCTTCTGGGAGCTGAGAAGGCCAAGACACAGATGCTTTGGGTTCTTGTTGAAGGCTCTTCCTGAATTGCAGATAACTTAGTTCTGCTTGGTCCCTTGTGGATCAATTTCTTTGTTTATGAGGATGCTGCTTTATCCTGAAAGACCCACCCACCCCCCCCCCCCCCCCCCCCCGACCTCATCTTAAACTCAGCAGCTTCCCAAGAGTCTCCTCTCCAAACAACATTACACCTGAGGCTAGGGATTTAACCTGGAAATGTGAGGATACATAAACCTTCAGTCCAGACCTTGCAGCTCCCAGAGCCCCATGCAGCCTCTGCATAGGGTGTTCTCCTGGCAGGAAATGGCTTCCCCTGTCTTGATGCAGCTCTAGGGGTCCTTAAGCACCCTCCAGCCTGATCCTAGCTTTCTAGTGCATGTCTGTACCAGCATTCCCTTAGATAGCACACAAAAATTCCTATGCCTCCTCTCCATGGGGCAAGAGAGGAATATCAAACCTTTGTAAGTCTCCAAGAGTCTGGTCCTGGTCTTGACTGGCAGTGGCAGTCAGGGAAGGTATCTGATGTCCAAGGAGGGCAGCAAGCATGGGCTGAAGCCTCAGAAAAGAGAATTCATGATTTCTTTAGCCACTTTCTAACTTATTTGTCTCTCATAGACCATGGTTATCAGCTTCCTGATCTGTGAAATTGAAGTAATTATAATTGCTACTTTACAGGCTATTGAGAGACTCCAGTGAAACGTGGAGGCCAAGAACTTGGTACATGGTCAAATATTGTTTCAAATTGTTGGAAGTCTTTTCTTCCTTCTTGTTGTACTTAGAGTTTGAAAGTCAAAGAGAATTAATTTTTGGAAGTTCAACTATAGGCCGCCTTTGGTTAGATAATCTCTAATTTTCTTTCTTATAAAATTAATAAAATAGAGGGAAAGACTGGAAACTGTTTAGTGCAGTACCATTTGTAGGTGCAGGTTTGATGTTTGGATTTTTATCTGTTCCTTTTGAGACAGGGTCTTCTTTAGCCCAGGCTGGCCTCAGACTTGCCACTTACTATAGGATAATGCTGGTCCTCCTGCCTTCACACCCCAAGTGTTAGGGTTATAGGCATGCACCACACCTGGTTGCCATGATGCTGAGAGTCAAAGCTGGAGCTTCCTGCGTGCTGGGCAGGAAGTACTCTATGGAGCTGCATATCCAGCCCAGATGGCTGCTCTTTCCTGAGGGGACACCCCAAGACCATGCTCTAGGCACAGAGATGTATTTGCCCCAGAGAGACAAAGGGCAAGAAATAAGACACAAAGACAGGAGATAAGAGGACAAGGGGAAAGGGTTAGGGAATAAAGGAGACAGACATGGCCCATAAGCAAATGGCAGTTTACAAAGGTAAAAAGGGAAAACTTGTGCTAGGTTGAGGTGTTCAATTTTGATTGGACAGGTTAATTAGGGTAGCCACAAGGGGGATTTTGATTGTTGGAATTCAGTACTTTGGGAGCTGGACCTAGTCAGCCTCCGGAGGAGGAAGTGGCCGAATAAGGGAACAGAACTTGGAGGCTAGCTTTGGGAATGTAATCCAACTGTTTTTAGCAAGACAGAGGGAATAGGGAAGGGCAAGGCCTGCGAGAGCCATGTCTGCCATGCTGGGGATGACTACACTCCCTTCATTTCCTGTGTCTAATACATCTTCCAGAACCACCCTTCCCTGTGCCTCTCATGCTGCGTGTCTTCCCTTGTGCCCCAACCACTCGTGCTGGCAAAGCATTATGCATCCAGGGATTCTCGGTTACCTTTTCCCTGGGCATGGACTGTGTGTCCTCCACTAACACAGAGGCTTCTAAAACATTATGTAGTACCAGCCAGGACTGGCCACAGTAAATGATTCCCAGTAAACATCATTTAGATGGCTGTCCTCATTCATGTTCTTTTGGGTAGGGGACTGAAATCAAACAGAGAAAGGGAAGTCTTTGAATTTTGAGCCAAAGTGATTGTGTCACGGTCCTCTCTGCAGTGGCTCCTCCAGCCATGTGCTGCCCCTCTTTCTCCAGGCCTGAAGAAGGCTGCAAGGGTGGCCATCCTGCATTCCCCTTCCATGCAATCCTAAGATGTCTCTCATGGCTTACAAGTGGTAAATCCTCCTCTGGGGCATCAAAACATCTTGAATGAGAGCTCAGAGGATTCGGGAGGGGTTGGGCGTCATTGTTTGCAGAGACTTCAAATCCAATTAACTCAGCAGAAGATTAAGGATACCTTTCCTTGTACCCCATAAAGACACCAGAAGTCTCCCCCTCAGCAACCCCATTGCTGTTATGACATTTTCTGGTGATGTGTGAACAAATATCCGCTTACCCCAGACATGGTACTGATGACAGATCAAAGAAATTATTCCACCCACATCTAGTTTAGTGACCAGTGAGTTGATTGGGGTTACCTGCAGGATTTAGGGGAGGGATTGCTTACAGGAGCTGGGTGACTCAAGACCATTCCAGCCACTATTCCATGGGTAACAACTCATGAAAGCTGCAGTCAGGAGCTCCCTCTCCAACTCACAGGTAGTTCCTCTGAAAAGTTTCTTCTCTCCAATAATTGTTTATTACTTATATAACCTTGGGGGAGGGACATATTGAATTTTATGGCTTTCTAAGCTTCCTGAGCCTTGGAGGTTTGCTTAGCTTTCTGGGTCTTTATGATGTTTCCTCCCATGATTTTCTCCCTAGCAGGGAATGTTTCAATTGTAAAAAATAAAAATAAAAAATAGCTACAGAATATACCCCAGCCTATGGATGGGGGTCCTTCCTACCAGCAACAGCAGTAGGGTGCTCTGAGGAAAGGCAGAGCCCTCAGCATGCCCCTGTTCCCTTCACAGTACATCCCCAACTCTCCACCCTCCAGCAATCATATTTCACAGACTGAAAAGCAGCACACATGGTTCAACAAAGGAGTTTTTTTTTTTTTTTTTTTTTTCTGAGTGGTGGACTGGTACCTTTCTGTGGAGAGTCTTATAGAGAATAAACACCAAATCCCATATGCTGCATGTTGCAGTGGATACACATTATTGAAGAGGAGAAACTACATGAACAGAAATACAATTTTAGTTTTATGTGTCTATGGGTGCATCAGGTAGCTTAGTATTTAAATACTGCCTTTGAAGACAGTTCCAGAATATATAAACCAACTGCTGTGGTAAACATGCTTCTCAAGAAAACAGTTGAAGATATCTACATTACTAAAGTTTTGAAATTTTTAATAAAATGTTTGCTCATAAAGCTAGCACAAGGCCATTTATAGAAAAAGTTTAATATATGAAAAGAAATTCACTTATACTTTTAAAGCTTTAAAAAAGCAATTGCATTTGATTCTGTTTTCTTCTAAACTCTTGAATTCTGCTAACACAGTGACAAGAACTAGTTTGTGTTGGGTTTGGATCTAGTCCCTGACACTTAATAGCTGCGTGATTTAGCGCACCTGACTTAGCCTCTCTGTACTTCTGCCCCATTATCTACAAAATGGAGATACTAGAGTACCTGCTTCATAGGCTTGGGGTTTAGATGTAAGTGACTCAAGCCAGGTATAGAATTGCAATCCCAGCTACCTTGGAGGCTGAGGCAGGAGGATCACTGGAGCCCTCAAGTTTGAAACGATCCTGGAAAATATAAGAATAACCTGGAAGTCTTTCAAGTACTTAAAGAAGGGACTACAGAGATGGCTCAGTGATTCAGGGTGCTTGCTGCTGTTTCCTAGGACTCGAGTTCACTTTCTAGAACAGTCACCAGGGGCTTCCCAACCACCTGTGGCTCAAACTCCAGGGCAATCAGGGGCCTTTTTTCTGGACTCTGGGGAACTGCATTCACGCATGTTCATACACACACACACACACACACACACAGACACACAGACACAGATGCACACCCACGCAAAAACACACACACACTACCAAACACATATATTTAAAAATAAAATCTTCCAAGATTTAGAAGAATTATATAAATGTTAAGTGTGCCTTCATACATATATTTAATATCTGTTTACTTTTTATATTACACAATTATAATTATCTTATATGTATATTAAATCTTGCTAATTTAATTATGTTTTATAATAATTCTCTTTCACACTCACAAGCATTCATAACTTTTTAGTGGGGACTTAAGTGTGTTCTAGCTATTTGTGTTGTATACTGCACTCTAGTTAATACAATCATGAAGATCAGTTGACCATGCCTAGGATAGATTTCCATAAAGAGGAGTACTGGGGTCAAAGGTCATAAAGTTACTGCTCCCGATGTTACAAGTACATCTTGCCAAATGACTTTTCAAGTACTTTGCATACACTTATATTCCCACCACAAAGCAGAAAATGTGTGCCTCAGTTTCCTCTTGAAAGAATTGAGTTCTGTTATTATTATTATTATATTATTATTATTATTATCAGCCTTCAACAGGTAAAGGAATGGTTGCTTAACAGTAGACATGGTCACTATTTCGAACATACCAAGGACTAAGTGTCACACTGTGGTGGCTGAGTCAAGACCCCTTGATCTACCTGTCCTATAGAGCAAGAGACCAGAAACTAAAAGCTATAAACTGTCTTTTACATATTACTAGACACAGCAGAGGGACCTAATGTACCATTGAGGTCTGGGAAGGTTTCCTGGAAATAGGAAGCTTGAGTTTGGTGTTGGATGAAGAAGAGTAGGTAGACAAGTAGTGGGGGTGGGGGAAGTAGGGGTTGAGGTTTGCACCACAGTAAGAAAACCGAACATTTGGAGGACTGTGGGAGATGGTGTCTGGTAGGGGTGGGGAGGAGGACACTCTAGTAGGAACTCACACTGGCGAAGGTCACCTTAACATAAACTGGAGTCATTTTGGAAGGGGGAAACTCAATTGAGAAAATCATTCCACCAGACTGGTCTTTGGGCAAGCCTGTGAGGCATTTTCTTGATTGGTGATTGATGTGGGAGGGCCCAGCTTACTATGGGCAGTGCTGCTCCTGGGCTGGTGGTTCTGGATGCTGTAAGGAAGCAGGATGAGCAAGCCAGTAAGCACTGATCCTCCATGGCCTCTGCTTCAAGTCTGGCCTTTAGGTTCTAGACCTGCTTGAAATCCCTCTTGCCCTGCCCAGACTTCTCTCAATGACAGACTATTACTTGGAATTATAAATGAAAAAAAAAAAACATTTCTTCCTCAAGTTCCTATTGTTTTGTCACAGCCATAGAAACCTAACTAAGATGGACTATGTTTAGGCAGATTTGAAGGGATATTGAAAGTAGAGACCAGGGTGTGTCACACAATGGGGCCCTTTAAAAGTTTGGATCATTTTTTTAGTTGTGTTGTGTGTGTGTGTGTGTGTGTATTTGTGCATGTGTGTTTTTGTGTATATGTGTGTGTTTGTATGTGTATGTGTGTGTGCTTGTGTGTGTGTATATGTGTGTGTGTGTATGTGTGTGAGTGTGGGTGTGGGTGGGTGTGCAGGCATTCCTACATATATGTGCACGTTCTATGGAGACCAGAGGACAATCCCCAGTCTTCACTGTCCCTCCTCAAGTGCTCTGCATGCTGCTTTTGAGTCAGAGTCTCTCACCAGCATGGGCTCCCCTTTTAGGGCTAGACTGGCTAGCCATCGAGGTTCAGGGGTCTAGTATTTGCTTTCTAAGAACTATGATTGCCACCACACCTAGCTTTTAAACGGGTGCTTGGAGTGAAGCTCAGGCCCTCACACTTGCATGACGAGCTCTCCGTTGAAGGTACAATCTTCCTGGCTTGAAAGTCAGTGCTATTTGCTGGTTGTGCGATTGCTTAATTGGTTGGTTGGTTGGTTGGTTGGTGGTTGGTTCATTAAAACAAACCTCAATAGAGTCTTAGAAAGGAGCTTCTGCATGACTGCATGTGGGCACATTCACCAATTGGGTGCTGCTTTGCATAGCCTATTAGCACTAGTATGTGTCCAAATGAGGTCTTTCTGCATATTTGTGCGCGCTATGTGGACCTGCAGATATGTGCGTGCTATAATCTGCTTACCTGACAGCATGGAGAGGCAGGTCTGTGATCTTCAATGGCTTCCAGCCACTCAGCCCTTTTCCTTTTAGCCTTCTATGTTTTCCTTTTCGCACCAAAAACTTGAAGCCCTATTTAGCCAAATGTCTCTCTAAACCATCCTAAGACACCCTGGAGAAGGGTGGTGAGGGAAATGTGTCTATAGTAATGGGGCTGGTGGTTAAGGTGTCTGGCCCTCACCTTTCCAGAGGCATGTGAGTTTTAGGTGTTGTCACTCAGGGATAGATATCCACGCCACCTGGATGATCTCCAGAGGTGGAGTTTCAGGCATGAGGCCACCAGGTTAAGGGGTTGCCTAAGGCTGGGCAAGAAATGTCCCTTTGGTCTCCCAAAGTCCACTATGGCAAAGAGTCTTCAAGCAAGGTCACATATGAGTAAGCTTCCAATCTGAGATTGCCTCCTTTATTCTTCTTATCAGTAGCACGTAGCATGATTCGTGTCCCATGATGGCTCTGCTTCATCCTCAGCTATCCCTGGATGCTGGCCAGATCAGGCCACTGACCGGTGGCTGAGAGAGTGAGGAATCATGTGAAGTGACCATGTCCATCAAGCTTATTTATCTTTTTTTTTTATCACTGATAAACAAGAACTTGTATCTTTTCAGCTGCCTAGGTAGAAAAAAAAATCATCTAGGACAGTGATTTTTTTTTCCTCCTTCACCTCCAGAAAACATTATAATTCCTTCCCAGCAGATTTCCTAGATCTTAAATATCAACTCAAACATTTATGCATGAAAAATTAGAAGGCATGAATGATGCATGTGTTTCCAGCCAGCCTGCTTGTAAATCTCTCTTTCCTTCGAGAAGCCCCAGATGGCAGTCAGAGCCTCACTCTCAACACCTATTTCAAAGACACCTGAGATGAACATTTCTATTTGTTTCCCATTCTCCCGCTTTGCCTGTCAGCCTTCCCTTGTGGCAGATGTGTCTGCTATTATCTCGTCTGAGATACTGTTCTTTCACTTGACCAGATTATAGCACAACTGTCAGTCGGCTCTTTGACAATGCTTCTTCACTGGGGATTTGCGAGGATTAATGAGATAATGTTTGAAGACCACTTTAAATTTATATAAACTCTTTGTGTTTGGGGCTTGGGGATTGTTATCTCATGGTTGTGACACTGTAGCTCCGTGTAACAAGTTGTAAAGGCTCTGAAAATACTTGGGTCTGGTTTGGTGTGATGAGGAAGGAAAGAGAACCTCAGGGACTGCAGTGAGTCCTACCCTCAAGTGAGAGAAAAAGAGGAGACTGAGGCCAGAGAATGAAATGTGTACACCCAGTGCTGCATGCAGGGACAGAGCCACCTTTAGCATTATGTGCTTTCATGCCTTGTTCGGCTCTCCAATACTGCTGCAGGCTGGGTTATGCACCACCCCTCCCCATATTCACTGTGAAGTCCTAACACCCAGGAACTCAGAATGTGCTCTTAGTCATAGTAGGGAGATTACAATAAAATTAGTTAAGATGCGGTGCTGTGTCCCTCTGAAAGGGAGAGCTTTGGACACAGGCAAGTGTACAGAATGTCAGATGGGATGGAAGCAGCCCTTCACAATCCCAGGAGGGACTTGAAGAACACCCTTCCCCTGCCAGACTCAGAATTAACCAGCCCTGCTGACACCTAGATGTTGCACCTGTGGCCTCCAGAGGTGTAACTTTTGCCATTGACCCACATTGAAAGACTGAGGTGGGAGGTAAAGGAGTTGTGGTTCCAAGGTCACATAGTGAATGAGATGCAGAAGGGCTCCAGACCAAGCCCAGCACACACAACATATAAACTTCAGGTCATGTCCCAGGCCACAGCTCCTCCTTGCTGTCATGCTTGTTAGGGCTATAGGTCAGCTCACCTTTTAAAAACATAAATACTTACCTCTTCTAAGCACTAATACCCACACAATTTTAGAATTGATTTCTTAATATAGATTCTCAAGCAGATGCATAACTATTTCTATTTAGAGTGTTCTCTTTTCTAAGCAACTTACACCTCATGGGTAGAAGCGCCAGTTTCATTGTGTGGGAAAATAACTCAGGGAGAAGGCAGCTGATGGGGAGAGGGGAAAGGGAAGCAAGTGGCTGAAAACTCTGAGGGGTGAGGACCACAGTGAAGAAGAGGGAAATGTGCTCTGGGGTGGAAAGGGGCCGCCTTCTCCATCATGGAAAACAGCCTCAGAGATAAAGTTACGCTGAAAGAGGATAAAGGATTCTGGGGACAAGGCTTAGTCAGTAAAGGACTTGTAAGCATGAGGACCCGAGAGTTCGTTCCCCAGAACCCAGAGAAAAAGCCAGGGAGGCTGCCATGTGCTTATAATCCTGTTCTGAGGAGGCAGAGAAGGGCAGATCCCTAGGGCCCAATGGCCACCCAACTTCACCTAATTGATAAGCTCCTGGTCCCAGAGACCCTGCCTCAAAAAGGCACTTCAACTTTGCACTTAAAGAACAAAAACAAAGATAGACCTAGGTGTATGAGCATGTGTGTGTGTGTGTGTGTGTGTGTGTGTGTGTGTGTGTGTGAGTGAGGTGGGGGGAGTGAAAGTAGATGACAGAGCTCATGCCCACTGACCTTGACTTTTTAACAAAACAAACTGATGTATGACAAACTGATGACAACTTGAAAGGATTACTGAGTCTTTGGTCTTATATTAAAATCGCATTCATCTAAGACTAACCGTGTTTGTCAAAGGGTAGAGACTACTTGTTTCAGGGGGGAAAAAGGAAAAGGAAAAAGCTAGACTTTGAACCTGACCTATGGTTCTTAAAACACTAGTGTAATTGTTCCTGTATTTGATTTTGAGGTTGATCTTTGACCAGAAACTTGCATTTCCCAGAATGAGGTCTTTCCCTCAATAAAGGCTGATTTGATTGCTCAGAAATGGGTGGAATGTTGATCAGAGGCTAAGTCGCTTCTCAAGTTCTGGCTCAATCCCACGTTACAGTTTGCCACACTGACCCCAAGGTAAGGTATTAAGATAAGTGCTGAGCTAGATTCTGTAACCCTCTCCCTCCCCCCTTTGGACCCCAGAGTATCTTCTTGGATTGGTTTCACCACATAATGACAAGTCTCTCTGGCCCAACTGTGGAACCAGTAAAGAAGAATTGTCACTTGGCTGTGAACATGAATCTGTTCCCACCAGAAATAGGTAAATACATACCATCATCTTTAAATCCTGGAAAGGAGGAAATATACAGATAACAAGTACTCTGGCACATTGCAGACAGTTGCAATCAGATAATTGTCACCGGGACAGAAATTCCATTTCATTTATAAAAAAAAAAAAACAAATAAGGACTAGTGAGGGTCTACAAGTAAAAAAAGAGAATGAACAAATTAAACAGTCCTATAACTCCTAAGGAAATAGCAGCAGTCATTAAAAGTCTCCCAACCAAAAAAAAAAAAAAAGCCCAGACCCAGATGGTCAGCACAGAATTCTATCAGACATTCAAAGAAGAGCTAATACCAATACTTTCCAAACTCTTCCACAAAATAGAAACAGAAGGAACACTGCCAAACTCATCCTATGAGGCCACAGTCACCCTGATACCTAAACCACACAAAGACCCAACAAAGAAAGAGAATTTCAGACTAATCTCCCTCATGAACATAGATGCTAAAATGCTCAATAAAATACTTGCAAACCAAATCCAAGAACACATCAAAAGTATCATACACTATGATCAAGTAGGCTTCATCCCAGGAATGCAGGGGTGGTTCAACATATGAAAATCCATCAACATAATCCACCATATAAACAAGTTGAAAGAAAAAAAAACCACATGATCATCTCACTAGATGCTGAAAAAGCACTTTACAAAATCCAACACCCCTTCATGCTAAAAGTCTTGGAGAGAACTGGCATACAGGGACCATACCTAGAAATAATAAAGGCAATATACAGCAAACCAATAGCCAACATCAAAGTAGATGGAGAGAAACTTAAAGCATTTCCTCTAAAATCAGGGACAAGGCAAGGATGCCCACTCTCCCCATACCTCTTCAAAACAGTACTTGAAGTTCTAGCCAGACCAATAAGACAACTAAAGGAGATCAAGGGGATACAAATTGGAAAGGAAGAAATCAAATTATCCCTATTTGTGGACAATATGATAGTATACATAAGTAACCCCAAAAATTCCACTAGAGAACTCCTACAGCTGATAGACTCTTTCAGTAAAATGGCTGGATACAAAATTAATTTTTAAAAAAATCGGTAGTCCTTCTTTACACAAAAGATAAATGGTCCAAGAAAGAAATTAGGGAAACAACACCCTTCACAATACCACAAACAATATAAAATACCTGGGGGTAACTCTAACCAAGCAAGTGAAAGACCTGTATGACAAGAACTTCAAGTTCTTTGAAGAAAGAAATTGAAGAGGATATCAGAAGATGGAAAGATCTCCCATGTTCATGGATAAGTAGGATCAACATAATAAAAATGGCCATCCTACCAGAAGTAACATACAAATTCAAAGCAGTTCCTATCAAAATACCAACACAATTCTTTATAGACCTTGAAAAAATAACTCTCAACTTCATATGGAAAAACAAAAAACCCAGAATAGCTAAATCAATCCTGTACAATAAAACAACACCTGGAGGTATCACCATCCCTGATTTCAAGCTGTACTACAGAGCAATAGTAATAAAAACAGCAGGTACTGGTATAGAAACAGACCAGTGGATCAATGGAATCAAATTGAAGACCCAGAAATAAACCCACACACCTATGGTCACTTAATTTTTGACAAAGAAGTCAAACCATACAATAGAAAAAGGACAGCATCTTCAACAAATGGTTCTGGTCCAACTGGATGTCAACATGTAGAAGAATGGAATTAGACCCATACTTATCACCTTGCACAAAACCCAAGTCCAAGTGGATCAAAGACGTCAGCATAAAACCAGATACGCTAAGTCTAATAGAAGAGGAAATGGGGAAAAGCCTCAAACTCATTGGCACAAGTGACAACTTCCTGAACAGAACACCAACAGCTCAGGCTCTAAGACCAACAATCAATAAATGGGACCTCATGAAAGTGAAAAGCTTCTGTAAGGCAAAGAACACAGTTATTAAAACAAAACTGCAACATACAGATTGGAAAAACATTTTCACCAACCCCACATCTGATGGGGCTAATATCCAAAATTTATAAAGAACTCAAGAAATTAAACACCAAGAAACCAAACAACTCAATCAAAAAATAGGGTACAGAGCTAAACCAAGAATTCACACAAGAGGAATCTAGAATGGACGAGAGTCACTTGAACAAATGCCCAACATCCTTAATCATCAGAGAAATGCAAGTCAAGATGACTCTGAAATTCCATCTCACTGCTGTCAGAATGGATAAGATCAAAAACTCAAAAGACAGTATATGCTGGCAAGGTTGTGGAGAAAGGGGAACACTCCTCCATTGCTGGTGAGTGTGCAAACTTGTACAACCTCTGTGGAAATCAGTCTGGTGATATCTTAGAAAACTTGAAATAGTTCTACCTCAAGACCCAGCCATAGCACTCCTGGGCATACATCCAAAAGATTCTTTACCAATCCATAAGGACATCTCATCAACTATGTTCATAACAGCTTTATTTGTCATAGCTAGAAACTGGAAACGACCCAGATGTCCTTCAACCAAAGAATGGATTCAAAAACAAACAAACAAACAAAACCTGTGGTACATTTACACAATGGAATACTACTCAGCTATCAAAAACAAGGAAATCATGTAATTTGCAACAAAATGGTTGGAATTAGAAAAGCTCATCACGAGTGAGCTAACTCAGACCCAGAAAGATACACATGGCATATATTCACTTATAACTGGATTTTAGCCATATAGTACAGGATAACCATCCTACAATCAATAGACCCAAAAGAGCAGGAAGATGGACTCGGTTACCTGTTAGTGGGACACTCCACCCTAGCGGAACAGGCATGTATGCCTCCTGTGCAAGAGGAAGCTCTTAGACCTCATGCGACTAACGAACTGAGAGGGGGTTGATACATGGAGGCACCCCACACTGGAGGGGTGGGATGGGTGGGAGAGGGGTAGGAAGGTGGCAGGGTGGGACCAGGAGGGGGTGGAGGGAGGGGGCAGTAATGGAGGCACAACTTGAAGTAATAAATAAATGTTTAAAAAAAAAGAGAGAGAATGAGTGAGTAATTCCCCTTCATAGTAAGGAGATTCTTGTTAACTTGACTGATTTGAGATACAAAAGTTAAATATGGCATGAGGGCCAAAGTCAAGAAGAGTACTCTAAGGAGCCAGATTTATATTCAGTCAGGGAGATCCTGTCCAAACACTAAGGGTCCCATGGGTGCTAGGCACTGGTATATATGCACTGAAATGTAATCATCACACTATCTTATGTGGTAATTTCAGGATGATTTCAATGTGGTAAAATGAGGAGTCTAGGAAAGATTTGCCCTTTCCTATGTTCCATAGCCAAGCAGATATTAGACTTGGGTGTGATGTAAGTGTCTCCTGATTCCTAAGCCCTGTGTTTTCCCATCCCATAATATTTCCAGATACCTCATGAGGGCTTGCTTTTCTCACAGAGATGTCTGTGCAACGAGAAGGCATGTGACTAGAATGGCCATGGAGTCAGGAGGAAGGCAATCACACAATTTCCTCACCTTATTGCTTGATTTATACATCTTTCATGGCAGTGTGAGCTCCATGAAAGTTTAAAAGCTCAATTTCATTCCTAGATAGACAAGAAAAAGAATAGCAATCCTTGCTTTCTCCTCTCTGTACTCACTGATGCCTGTCCCTATACTGGGATGCTGCCCCCCTGATCCCAGCAGTAGACTCTATCTTCAGATTCCAAGTCAAGTGTCAGCATTTGTACTAAATCTTCTGGCAATTCTAAGTAGTAACTCAATCTCCTGCTTCAGAATCCCTGTGTCCTTTCTTTCTGGCCTCACTCCATCTTGAGACATAATACAGTAGGCTGTGATTCCATGAGGTTCACATAGTGTTGAGGTCTCTCCATCTCTGTCTTACTGAGAATCATCCAGCGGAGGTCATTTAGTGGAGTCTCGTCTGCATAGGAGATGCTGCCTACACGATATGAAACTCAGGTACTAAATGCCCAAGGGTTTGAAAGTGTACACTTTATCCTTCTCATTAGTAGTTACCTTGACTTCCTAAGATGAAATGCCAAAGGTATTGTTAGTGTTTCAAGTTCTGCTTGGAGACCTATGTTAAATAAGTTTCCTTGCGAAGCACATCATACCTTCAGCACCCACCCACCCCTGCTGTGAATCCTTGATAAGACTCACAGTGATCAGCACAGGAAGGGAAAACCAACCATGTGCCCTGGCCATCCAAAACTGAAAGAAAAGTACAAATATAAACAAGACTCAACCCCATGTGTGAAGGAGCCTCCTGGTCTATACTGAGTTAGAGTGGGGATTAGGAGGAAGGACAGGATACAGTGTGTTGGTGGTAATAATAATTAATTATGGGGTGAAAGAAGAGTTCTGACAATAATTACCGACCATAATAATTATGATTTGTAGAGGCAGAGGATATCTGTGGATGGGAAGTGGCTAAGAGATAGCATTGGGGAAGCGGGGAATTCTAGATGAACTGACCTCCTAGGAATCTTGCTAAAGGCAAGGTGGAAAGGGACGGTGAGGAGTTTGATGCTAGATACAGATATCAGAAGTAGAGTGTTCCGGGTGAATCAACTTGATAGGATGTTTGCTAAAATTGAGCTTGTGGGGTACAAACTGGAGGATGGGGCCTATCTGGGCTCAGAGGAACCTAGCAAATGACTGACCACAAGAAGAGAATATTGGGGAGAGAAAGAGAAGAGAATGTTGATCAGTCTCCAGATAATTGGGGGAGGTAGAACCTGTTTTCTACCATGAAGAGGAGGGCCCAGAAGGAAAGAGATGAGTTCGGTGAGCCTGTAAAAAAATGGACAGGAGGATCAAGAGTGAAAGGAACAAAAGGCCATGAAGTCTTTACTTATAGCTGCCATTGTGCTGGGCACTTGGAAGAGACTAGCAGTTTAATGTTTGGTGTCAAGGTGGGGATTCTCCTTTCTATTGAACAAACAGAATGAATGAGGGGTAAGGTGAAGCAAATATGATAGAGGGAAGAGATAGGATTATAAACCAAGCCTCAATGATTCTGGCACCCACTGGAACCTGCCGTGAGGGTCATGACCAAGAGAGGCTAGAGGGAGTCAGCCACAGTCAGCAGATATGTGGACCTGGTGGCCCAAGGAAAGCAGGACACAGGGGTAGAGAACAGTCCACAGGACAGTAAGGACACTGACTCTGCCCCTAGCTCCTCATTATTAGAGCCTGGAAGTCAATTGTCATGTTGAGTTTCCTGGACAGGATCAGCTGTAGTTGGACCAAGATGATGAAGTCAGAAGGGAAACACTGGCTCCTGTTGGATTGCCCATTAGTCTTCGAAATGTAGCACTTACCAATTCCCTGACTTGCTGGAAGCAGATCTGTCTCTACTTAGCCAGAGGGAAAAGCAACTCCAGCCAGATCTGCAAAGCTAAGTAACCAGGTTACCGCGGGGCAGGAGTAAATCAATCAAGATAATCACATTTGGCAGTATGAGAAGCCATTGTGCCTGGACAGTACAAATTCATTTTGTGGTTTAAAAAAAAAATGCTGTTTATTTATTGTGGAAAATCACTAGTCTTGGGCACTCAGTGTTCAACATCTCGACTCATGGAAAGCAATATGTTCTTGGTGGTAGAATTATCACAATGTCAGCTATGTGTGTACCAGTGTGACACATACCCCAGCTAAAGATCAAGTGTCAACCGACAGCCACAAGAATTCCAAGCCAGTGAACTGTGTTTTCATCTACACTTGTGTTTTGCAAAGCTCTTTTTTATTTCCAAAGGAAAGGTTCATGCCTTGAAAAGAAGTGTCAGCAACTGAACATGTTAGCTAATTTGATTTCTTGAGAAGAAATGTGAAAAGGATTGGGGTGGTTTATTATGTTAAATCTCAAATAAACCTGGACAATTAAAAATGGAAAGGCAGCCAGAACTAATTAAAAGGAAAAGAGAATGAGAAATGCCAGGCTTCTGGGATAAATTTATTATTGCATTTGAGTACTGTGTTTAGCTCTGGGCCTCATTGTAGCTCAGGCATTCAAAAAATAATTTGGGTTAATAAAGTTTTTTAGATTCATTTACAGAAAACTACAGATGACCACAGTCATGACAGAACACTTTTGACTAAACAGTTTGCATAGGGATGGAAATGTGAGTAGGATAAGAAGCCCCTCCTTCACTCTCAGCCCTGACCCTGTCTGAAGCTTCTGCCTGATAATGTATCATTGCTTATGCTCAGTTCACCCCCTGTCTGTGTAGACGAGCATGGAAGGAGGTCTTGTTCTCTAGGCTTTATGTCTGTTCGAAGTCCTTTCTCTCAAAGGGCCACTGGCCTGCCGAGGGAGTATGTAGCATAGAATTCTCAACATTCAGAAGGTGGGAGAGAAGACAGCTAAAATGTCTGCTAGGAAGGTATTTGTTTCTCTAAGCTGCATCTTCCTCCTTG
Source organism: Lophiomys imhausi (assembly GCA_907164525.1). Taxonomy (NCBI): domain Eukaryota; kingdom Metazoa; phylum Chordata; class Mammalia; order Rodentia; family Muridae; genus Lophiomys; species Lophiomys imhausi. The sequence goes on from CAJQZJ010033149.1 coordinate 587,612, forward strand.
TTGATGTTGAGTCCAGCCCCTTGCTAAGCCTCATGTGGCTCCCATTCCCACTCCATCACTCCATCTAATCCCTGAAGCATCCGGAGGGGCTGCTATCACAGACTCCCCCAAAGCAGAGCAATCTTTTAGACTGAGGTAAAAGGGGAGGTTCACGCGGGGGTTGGGAACCCTGGAGTTAGGATTGGCAGTACAATGACCATAGGGAGAGTTCACCTGTGGAAAAGGGTGGTTCCCCCTCAGTTGGCTCCATGATCTCATTATAACTTTGGAAACCAGAGAGAAAACTGCCCATGTGTAAGTTGAGGGGCTACATCTGCCTTTAGCCCGGAACCTTGAACACAACCACCAAGATGAGCAAGACCAGGAATAAACCCAACAGGGACTGTACTAATTACTCAGATAAGTATGAAACCAACCACACACATACTCAGGGCAATAAATGAAGGGGGGAGGTACCTACTGTGTTAGTAAAAGCTTAACTTTTAAACTGCCTTCATTTGTAAAGGCAGAGCTACCTACTATTAGATATGGTAAGCCATAGTGTCATTCTAGGGACGAAATGACTCTCAAGATGTCTTATGGGTACAAAGGTATTGAACAGAAGGAAGAGGGGGGAAGAGGAAGTGAGGAGAAGTAGGGGCATGCAAACCACTCTTCTGTTGTTGTGGTAGAGCATCATGACCAAAAACAACAACTAACAGAAGGATTTACTTTGATTTATGGTTCTAGAGGTCCAGAACCTTAAAGGCATAAACCCATAAAGGCAAGAAATACAAGAAGGAGCAGGAAGCTGAAAGATCACATCTTCACTTCACACAGGAAACAGAGACAGTGAACTGGCAGCAAGACAAACCTATAGACTCTCAAAGCCTTAGTGACAGTCTTTCTCCCGCAAGGCCCCACAGAGGGTACCACCAACCAAGGACCAGGTATTTAATATGTGAGCCCACGAAGGATATTTCACTCTCAAACCACAAGTGTCAAGTCCCGCTTTGCTGTCCTGGGTCTTGTGGTTTTAAGCAAGTGGCCTTGTGTGGAGGACTGTATTGATACTAAACTAGAAGATTTTTAGTAAGCTGTCTGTCATTTAAATATACATCGATCCAAACTCATCATCTTCAGGGTGAGTCTTCAAGACAAATGCATAACCATCTGTTCGAAGTGCTAACAGTGAACAAATGAGCAAATAAGAAACCAGCAAACTACAGCTTTACTCATCTCATGGCAGAGTTACAAGAGGGGTCTTGCTGTGTAACCAAACTGGCCTTAAATTCACTATCCTCCTGCCTCTTCCTCTTGAGTGCTGAGCTTCAGGCGTAACCCTCCACCCCTGTGAAAATGTTTACTTTCTGACAGGCATGGAACAGATAAGCAGTAAATGTTTGCTAAATCTGGAAGTGCACCTCCACCTGCCTAAGGGGAGGCATTACAGGTTCTGCCCTAGTACCTTCTAGAGAGCTAGGGAACTTAGGTGACCCCTTCCCTGATATATTGTCTTCAACTTTCCTTCCCCTCCATCCCTATCACCCTGACCTTGGGACTCTTTGAGGCCATTCCTCTGCAACCCCACCCTCTATCGCAAAAGGCTTCATCTGATTTGCACCGAGTTGCAGCCTCTCTGTGTCCAGCCCCTCTCTCACCTGCAGGTAACACGTTAAGGAAAGTTGCATTCTATCATAGGAGCTCTCGCCTGAGGAACAGGGTCCAAAGGGAATATGGGAGAATCAATTAATGATCCCAGACACCTCAAATAAATTTTTCAGCAGGGTCCTGGAGAAAGCACAGCGTCAGCAACACCAGACTGATTTCAAATACATGAAATATATTCAAGGAACAAAATTTGCAAGCAGAACTACAGTATGATTTTATCCAGAGTCATTTTTGTTAATTATTGTTGAGAGTCAGAATCTAGTTACAGAGAGATGATTTGATGTTGATGTCCAGGCTCTGCCTGTAAAATGAGATACAGGGCAACATTTGCCCAATGACCTTTTCCTTCTACAGGACAATTAATACATCTTATTTTTGTAGAGCTATGCTCTTGTTAGTTTAAATACAGTTTGCTGACCAAACGGGAGAGCAAGTTTTATCTCCAATAGGCCAAATGCTCCTGTCCCCCACTGCCTGGAAGCCAGCAGCCTGGCTGGTGTGAGTGAAATTGTAGTTTTATCAGACCAGCAATGGAGTGGAAATAATAAACACAAGGTTCAAATGAAAAGAAAGCAGAAAGTAGAACTCATCTAAGAAGAATGAAACCCTTTAAATGAAAACACATCTTTCTCAGTAATGGAAATTCTAATGTTTTTTGAGTCGTTAGTGTAATAGCTTTTCTGAAGTGTGTAACACATTAGGGAGGCCAAGTCGGACCAAAGGACAAGCGGCAGCCTCCAATCACATGTCCACTGAGCCTTCAGTGAGTCATCTGCCACCCACAGGCCTTGGTTTCCCCATCAATACCCTGGTGATGGCAGAGTGCTTCAGGTCCCTGTTGCAGCCTGTGGAATAAATAGCAGTGGTTTACTATCCTATGTTTACGGTAAGAGGCACTAAAGTTATGCCTGCTGGTATCTCAAGTAACATGAATATACAGAATAAGTTCTGCTTCCTACATGCATAGACATACTTGAAGACCTGATGGTTAAAAACAAGATGGGGATAACTCAGAAAATGTCTCCAGACAAACACCAGGGCTGCTGGGGAGAACATCGAGGGAGGCTGGTTTTGCCTAAAGAGTTGTATGAGAAAATATGTGTCCTGGTGATAAAGGGTCTCACTGAAAGTGACTTATCTGTCACAGAGACTTTAGGGGCTGCTGCGCTGGTACAAAATGATGGGATGAAATGAGATTTGAGATGCCATTCAAGTTCAAGGTTCTGAAATCTAAAATTTTATTGTCTTTGATAATAGATAAGTGAGAAAACAAACCTCCCAAGAGCCATTGCTCTAACTTACATTATCCGTGGGCCACCAGGGTAAATGCCCACAGCACTCTCTGCTTGCTGCTGTGCAATGATATTTGCTGAACATGGAATGTTCACAGTACTTTGGACTGGGTACCACCAAGAGAGGGCAGAAATAGAACTGTTCACCCAGATAAAGCATGAGCATTAAAAACTAGAAATGCCATCACACAAGATGCAGCAAGTAGATACTGGGACACCTCCAAACTCCCCAAATACCCAATTCATAGCAATTGTATTATAGAGAGCTGAGGAAGATGCTGTCCATGTAAGAAGTAAGATTGTTTCCTGAAAAAAAAAAAAAGTCCCCTGTAAGATCAGGCCTCAGGAGAGTGTTGTTAGTTTAAGAACAAACATCTTAGGACAAACATGGTGATGGATATTTGTAATTCCAGAACATAGGAAGTTGGGGTAGAAGGAACATGAATTCAAGCAATGAGCTGCATAGTAAGATGTCTCTTAAGAAATAATATATGTATTTTCCCAGCTGTCATGGTCCTTATGATGTCAGCAACAAGAGGCATTGGAAAGAGCCTGGCCTGAGGCCAAGGAGCCAGTGACCATTTTCCATTGAACGTTAATTGTTAGCCACTGCATCAAAGCAAAATTTATAGGGCCGCTGCTCTGTGACATGTAAGGTTCTAAACAAGCAACAAGCCTCCCAAGTCTTCATGAAGTGAATGGTTCTGGGAGGACAAGACAGACATCAGAGTATAGCCAAACAGACTCAGAGGTGTGCTAAGGGCTGGGAAGAATAGAAATCAAGGCAGATAACCGTAAGCAGCAGCAACCAGGGATGGGTGTGATTTATATGAACATGTATAGAGAGTGGACCAGGTGGACCTCACTGATAATGCTAGCCAGGTGGATTTATAAAGACAGCGTTCCACACAAAAGACAGGAGCATAAATGTGAGTGTCATCAGTATCCATGTGGTGTTTAAGATGCTGAGAAAAAGTGTAATCAATGGAAAGCGTTGGAGAAATGGCTTGAGGGGCTCTAAGCTAGAGTGGTGGGGGATGAAGGAGCCCAGGAGTAGAAGGAACCAGGAAGAGAGCCAAGAGACAGGACAGCCTAGAAGCCAAGAGAAAGGCAGAGGAAGAGAAAATCGGCTATGTAGAATGCTGCAGATAATTTAAGTACAACAAACTAGGAGCTTTGACTACTGGATTTAGCACTTGGAGGTCATAGTGACATTGATAGGAGATTGTTTCAGGAGGGTAGTGGAAGCAAATGCAAGGTTAGAGAGGGTTCATGAGAGGGCAGGGAGATGGAGCTGGAGGAAAATGAGCTTAGACAACAGTTCAGAGGAGTTATAAATGTCACCAGAGAAATGGGTGGAAGCTAGATGGAATGGGGCTCCAGAAAGGGTTGTGCCCTGTTTTTTAAGGTGGACACTGTTTTTATGCAGGTAGAGATGGTCCAATTAAAATGGGACAGTCAGATGCTGCTAAAGGGACCTTCTCTGCCTACTCAGAGTGCTCCCTAACTCCTACTGTGAACACTTCCTTACAGGGGGGGTTGTGCTCCTCTCCATCACTTGGGCCTAAGAGGAAAACCACAACCCTTTCCTCAGATGTCATGAGCCAGGCTGTCGCTGGGCTGGAAAAATCTAAGCAAGGCTTGTCTACAGACTTAGAAAAAAATAGAAAGAAAATCAATTCAAAGAACAGTAATAAGCATGGAGATTGGTATTTCGCCCAGTGTGCTCCTTACGCTCCACGGAATGCTGATAGGGTCAAGCGAGCTGGAGGAATGCTGAGCTAAATGAAGCTGAGCAGATGCAGTGCTGTGGGGCTTGCTGGAGACCATGGAGCACTGTGGGTTTCTCACAGGGGAGTCTGGTGTGAGGAATCGCTCCCTCCATACTTGGGGGAGTGTCGTAGTCACACAAAACAGGAAACAATGAACTAGATGAGGGATGGATTGGTGGAGTTTTCTATTAAAGGCCAGATTGCAAATAGTTCAGGCTTGGTGGGATCTCTGTCACAACTACTGAACTGTCTCAAGAGATGAGCTCATTCTCCTTCAGCTGTACCCAGTTCTACCTACAAGGGATACCTGCCATGATTCCCAGGTAATTGTGGCAGAACCTGGTGCTGTCTTTACTTTCCGATTAGGAGCATGCTCGTGGGCATTTAAATTTTTTTCCAACTTATGAAGGAGACCCAAGACCCAGGATGATTCAACATTTCCTCCAAGGTTTCTGCCCTCTTCATTTCCTTATTGTTGGTCCCCAAAGTGTCATCTTTTATGGGATTTCTGAGAGACAACTATTTGGGTCCAAACTGAAAAGAAATCTTATATTTATCCTGATTGTGCTTATCTGGGATGTTTTTACTTATATCTGCCAAGCTTTTCTTTCCTTGTCTTCTGTAAGATAAATGAGGGAGGGGAAATGAAATAAGTGTCCACCCCTTATTCTCTCTGTCAAAAGCTTTGGTGGAAAAAATCTATGTCATAAGAAGAATGGCGGGGAAGTATGAGCTTATTTGGGTCTGGACAAGAAAGTCTGGTGAGGTTGTTGAGAAGTGTCAATAGAGTGGGAGGGAAAGGCTTCCAATGGCTGCATCATTTAGTGGAAAGGAAGATGAACTTGCACTTGGGACCCTAAGAATGGAACCCAAATTATCAAGGCAGACTCACTGGGAGAAAATTTTACGTGATGATCAGAAGTCTCTAATTTTGCCAGTGGGGCAGGGAAGTAACATCTTAAAAATATTCAAATAGAGGCTCTGGAAATGACCGGCAATTCTGGCGTGTGGGTGTGTCTCATCTGTGGCCAAGCACCACAGCCTAGATGGCATAAACAGCAGACACTAGTTTCCTTGAGTTCTGGAAACCAGGATGTCTGGAATCTGAGAGCATTTCTAGAGAAGGGCCTCTCGCTGGCTTATAGACAGCTGTGTGTGTCCTGGTCTCTCTTCTTAGCCTTACAAAGGCATTAGTCACTTCACAAGACCCCTGATCTCATGACTTCATCTAAACCCAATTTCCTCCCTCATAGCCCACCTCCAAGTTCAAGTACATTATGGGGGGTCACTGTGTGGGTTTTGAAGGAGTACAGACAATCAAGTTCATAGCAACTGAAGGTCCTTTGAATGCTTATAAGATTAAAAATAACAACTCAAACATAGCTTTTTTGGTTTGGACTGGAGATTATTTTCTCCATAACTTCCTACTACAACCCTGCCCCACCCCACTGACTCTCTCCCACACTGAAAGTATTTATTGGTTGAAATTAAATATGTCTGATATCCCAACAGCAGTGACTGAAAGGACTCACTGACTTTCAAGGGAGTTGAATGAGCAAGTATTTTCATCTTAATGTAGCACTGGTTGGAGCAGGGTGAGCTAGGCAAAGCCTGCTAATCCAGGGACAATTGTCACCGTGGGTCTCTGGCTTTGTTCCCATGCCAGAGATGTGAACATGGACAAAAGCAAGGTCTGAAAGCAGAGCCATGTGACACCAGAATTCACAACTCCTGAAGTTGTTGCATTTTGTAACAGAATGGAAACCAAATTCAGCTGGGGAATAGACAGGACGTGTTGGACTCTTTGCCTCTGAAATGCCTTTATCCCTTGAAATATCGTTTCTCGGGGAGGTGTTCAAAGTGGCTTTTAACAAAGCATCTTTTATCTTGGATCCTCAGGATATTTACCTAGCAAGGATATCTAGAAAAACTACTACGGGTAATTGTGGATAAGGTTAGATTTGAGGTCATGACTTTTTACAGTCATTTTTCTTTTGCCATTTTGGAGAGATTCAACAAGTAAAAAAAAAAAAAAAAATCCTGCAGGAGTTTAAAAGATCCAAGTTTAATCCTTGACACATCTGTGAACATTCAAATGACCCTTCTCTGCCCTTTGCTCAGTTGTAACTGCTCATCTTTACCATGGCAACAGGAAAACATCATAAGATGATATATAAATGAACAGCTATGAGCCAATAAAACTTTATTTATGAACACTGAAATCTGAATTTCATACAATATTCACATGTCATGAACCAGCCTTTTGATTTATTTTTTTCCCAACAGTTTGAAAATACTGAGAAACCATGCTCAAGCCTAGGTCCTTAGAGAAACAGATAGAAGACCAGAGTTGGCTCATAGACTACAGTTTGCCAGCCACTGCGCTATTCTGGATACACAAGGGACGGTGCTGGACACATCCCAGCTATGTAGCACTTTTGAAAGAAATAGACATGAATCATTTGCACAGCCTTCATTGAAACCAGGAACTGCACAAGAAGGAAAATAAAGAATGTGGTTGAGAATCATAGCATGGAAACACTGTTTGAATTGGGCAAATTGCAAGTCAGTGGGAGAAGGGCCTGAAGGTTTGATCCAGGGTAGTGTTGACAAACACTGGAAGAGTCCCAGGCAGAGTAGCGATCATGAGCAGATTGTTCCACCCACAGTGTGTTCCCCTTTTCCACAGTCCTGTGGGTGGTTGTGCTGGGATGTTTCCAGAGTCACTGTGGTACCCAGGCTGATGGTGGAAGAGGGAGAGAATAGCCCCATCTACAATGCAGCAGGGATGCTGCTCAGCTCATGAGTGGACAGTTTTCTCTTTCTTACTTGGTATCCTTCTGCATTTTCACAGACTGATGGCCCAGCTCTCTAGATTTGCTGCTCTTTCCCAAGGGAGGAAGATAAGAGGTAGTGACATTATATAGCAAACTGGGACTTTGTGGGACTGGACATCATGTAGCCTGGGTCCCAATGCACATCATTTGTCACTGTATCTTATAATCCCAATCAAATCTCTTACCTTTTCTTGAACTGAAGTGATTTTACACATCAAGTGCATCTAGCTAGGTGGTCTGAAAAGTCTTATTATGTAACATAGGCTAGCTCAAAACTACCAAGTGTAGCCCAAACTAGCCCCAACACTTCAATGCCCCTCTCTCAGCCTTCAAAACGCTAGACTCACAGGTGTATACCACCATGCTCCCCTTCATGAATCTGTTTTAAATACCACGAATTCATTAGTTTGTTTATTTACTTATAGGCAAGGTCTCCATGTAGCTCAGGGTAACCTCAACCTTTTAATCCTTCTGCCTCAGCATCCTTGAGGGCTGGGATTAGAAGGGTACTTGATGATATCTGGAATTTCTACAGCCTGGGCCCTCTGTGGCTCTGTGAAAACTGTCTCCTCTTCAAACCTGTCACTGTAGGATACTTCGTCAGATCTTTGGTCTTGCTGAGGAAAGTATACTATGGCTGGGCTCATGACCATCTCAGGTCTCTCAGCAGTGGTAGTCAAGGAAACTCAAGCCATTCTCTTACTACTGCTACTGCTAGTTGTTGTTGCTGTTGTAGTAGTAAGAATAGTAATAATAATTAACATGTCATTCTGATGGCAAAATAACTGGAAAAACAAACAAACTTGCATAGTTTCTATTATGGTTGTTGCCTTTCCTGTTGCCTCAGCAGCACCATAGGCAATTTGTGACATGAGCTAGGTGGCAGCTTTTTGCCTTGCCAGTAAATCAGCATCTTACCCTGAGGCACTTACATCGTCAGGATGCTGGGCCGAGCTGTTTCCATCCCTCCTCACCTTTGAGCACCCCTTGAGGCAGCCCTGCAGTACTTCAGCTCCCATCCAGGTTAAACTTGCTTCATTCTCTGCTTCCAGCTCATTCCTGATGGGCAAGAAGCCTTGGCTTCTGGTCTGTTAAGGGGCTGGGCAAGGCTCTGGACCTCCCTTGTAGACTCTGCCCAGTGTTTCTGAATCACCCCAATCCAGCATTCACTCCACTAAATGTGCTCCGTGACCAATCCTATGATGTTCCTGCCTGCTCTCCCTTACTTAACAGGATCTCTTCTCTCAGCTCACAGTTCTCTTGTGGAGTAGTCTGAAGCTGAGTGAGCACCACAATTTTCCATCCAGTGCCCTCTAGCTGGACATCACATTGAGAAAACCATCCTTGACACTGAACCAATATAAATGGAGTCATGAGAATCCAGGTTGCATAGCGTGCCTGCTTACACTGTCTGCACCTCGTCTCTCTGGTTACCATACCAGGATCAAGCCATTAAAAAGGGAGTGGAGTTGTGATTGGTACCCCATGTCTGAAGTATTGAATATTCCTAAAGTGAAGCCTCAGGATCCAACTCCAATTCTCCAGGTGTTTCTGCCCTTCACAGAAGTTGTCTGCCAAGCTCCAATTTGAAACCACTTTCAGACCAGTTATCCAAGAGCAAATTCTCTGCATACAGGCAGAGCTTCGTGCAAATACAATTCTGGTTATTTTGAGCTATTTTATGGTGAATTTGAGCTCCAGAAAGGAATTACAGAATAAGCCACAGACCCAATTCTGAAACCTTTAACCCAATATAGTTGGTGACCCCAACAGTTCTCTCCTCTCCACCTAAGCAGAGATCCCACTGGGCTTAGTTGTTAAGAAATTGTCCATTAAGCCTCAGTAGAGATACTGAGCCCTTCCTTAGTCCTGCAGTCTAGCCTGCCTGTTTCTAAATATATAACCTGAGCCTGTCCATTCCTCTTCTGCTCTATTTATTCCAATGTGTGATGTGTTTGCTACCCCAGCTCTCAAAGTGCTCTGGTCTCTCCGGTGAAATTATCTCACCCTCTCTCCAGCTCTCACAACATTCAGCACAGCCTGGATCCTCAGGGCTCTCAGGACTGTCCCCACTATGCGACCACCACTGTACACTGCAGTCCTGGTTTACCAGGAACTTGTTGACTCAGCTAGGCTTTTTGGCCAATGAGTTTGAGGAATCCACCTGACTCTACCTCTCAGAATTGAAATTACAGGTGTGAGTCATGAAGCTGAGTTTATATATGCAGGCTCTGGCATCAGACTCAGGTCCTTATGCTTGTATGGTAAGAATGTTACAGATTGAACTATCTACCTAGCTTCCTTGAGTCATTTGTAAGTTCTTAGATAAAAGCTGGGGACATGACTTAGTAAGCACCCGCAACAGAAAAGCAGGGACCAGAATTTGGATCCCCAGAAACTTCTAAAGCCTAGCAAGCATGCAGCTGCCTGTAACCCCAGCCCTCAGTAGACTGAAAAAAACCTGGAGCTAGCTGGGAGCTATACGAGACAGAATTGGGGAGCTCTGGCTTAGTTAGGCAAAGGCCCTGAAGCCATAATAAAGTAAGGAGTAATTGAGAAAAATGCCCCATATTAACCTCAGATCTTCACAAACACATAGATGTATATACACACCTGCACACACATGCCAACATGTGCACACACACACACACACACACACAGAGAGAGAGAGAGAGAGAGAGAGAGAGAGCAGAAATTAAAACTATTTTAAACAGTACTTAAGCTAGCCTACTTCTGGTTCTTCTGTTATCCCCATGTGTACTCTGTGTACTCTGCCCATGGTGTCTCTCCGATACAAGCTTTAAAACTCTGACAACTTATCTCATCCCCACCTCCCAGGTTTCTCTCTTTTTTTTAATTTTCTTTTGCTGAAATTTTTTTCATATAATATGTTCTGATTATGGTTTCTTCTCCCCTCTACTCCTCCCAGTTCCTCCCCACCTTCCCTTTCTGTCTGTCCTTGAAAAATGAACCAGCATTTAAAGAATAATAGTAAACAAGATGAGATAAAACAAAAACAAACAAATTGGAATAGGACAAAACAACCAAGCCAAAAAACAAAAGACAAAAAAGAGCCAAAGAAGAAAGTCACAAGCCTGTAGATGCAGAGACACACACATTGCACACACAGAAATCCCATAGAAACACAAACCTGGAAGCTATGGTATATACACAAAGAATCTGTAAAGTCTTTAAAAATAATGCCCTGACAAAACATTATGAGACAAAGAACTTCCCAAGATGCTGTTGAGTCTGTTGGCCATCCACTGCTTGGCATGGGGACAATCCTTAAGATTGGTTTGTTTCCCCAGTGAGACTCCCTTGGAGAAAGCTAATTTTTTTTTTTCATTTGAAAGTGGCTGTCCACTGGAGGCAGCGTCTGGGTTAGGGATGAGGCCATGTGTCCACGTCTCCTTTCAGCTCTAGAGCAACATCTGGGGCAGACCTGTGCAGGCTCTGTGCATGCTGCCGCAGGCTCTGCGAGTGCACCTGAGCACCCGCCATGCTGTGTTTAGAAGGCCTTGTCTCTGTGGCATCCTCCATCCCTGCTGTCTCTTAAACTTCGTCTGTCTCCTCCTCCACAGAGTTCCCTGAGCCCCGAGGGAAGGGTTTTGATGGAGACATCCCATTTAGGACTAAGAGTTCCAAGGTCTCTCACTTTTCTGTCTGGCTGGGTCTCTGCATCTGTTCCCCAATCTATTGTAGGTCTGCTGCATGAGGAAGCTTCTCTGATGATGGCTGAGCAAGGCACTGATTTATGAGTGTATCAGAATGTCATTGCCAGTCATTTTATTGCTACATTCCTTTAAGAGTACAATAGTATTTGGTTTTTCCCTAGGTCTCTGTCTTATCTAGTCTTGGGTTCTTCCTTGGCCACCCAAGCAGTGTTGTGTATGGGTTCCATCTCTTGGAGTGGGCCTTAACTTAAATCAGATGTTGGTTGGTTACTCCCACAAGCTCTGTGCCACTATTGCACTAGTGGATCTTGCAAGTGGATCACCACTGTAGATCTAATAGTTTGTAGCTGGGTTTGTATTTGCCTTTGTCCTTTGGTAGTGTGAAGACTGCCATCTGGGTGGTATCCAGGCCTGTGTTGACACTGCTTTGACCTATCCTTGGCTGGATGATGTGGTTCCGTGCTTTGTCCTCTCAGTGGAGTGAACTCTGGAACTTGGTATCCTGTGTCCTTGCTTAGACCCATGAGCTCAGCATCACATCTAACTCTAGACACACCTCCAGCCTTGTTCTTCATCACCCATTAGCACAGTGTGCTGGTTAGTTTTATAGCGCTTGGCACAAACTAAAGTCATCTGAAAAGAGGGAGACATATGAAAATGTCTCCATGAGATTGGGCTAGAAGAAAGCTCTTAAGGCATTTTATTAGTGATCGACAGGGGAGGGTCCAGCTCACTGTAGGTGGTGCCATCCCTGGGTTGGTGCTCCTGGGCACTATATGAAGGCAGGCTGAGGCAGGCAGGGAAAAATTGACACAAAAATTTTTGTGTGAAAAAATTGTAGTGTCAATTTACTCTCAACTCCTTATATCTTGAACAGAATGTCCAAATTCAAGTTCAAATTTGATACTCTCCATCCTGGTAGGTCCTTGAGAACCTACATGTTACTACTAGACTGCAGATAAAGGCCTGATCGCATCCCCTCCATTCACTCTTTCAGCAACTTTGTTTAAAAGCTCCTTCAATGCCTCCCAATCCCAGTCTCTAGCCACCCTAATTACAGCTCCACGTCTCCTACAAGAGGTTTTCATTTTTTTTCTTTTCAACTTAAAACTGCGTTCACAAGTGAGAGTCACCATCCTACTCCTGGAAGCCATTCACTTTGCAACATTAAAATGTACTTAACTGTTCCTAGTCTCATTTTATCACATCGGGGACTGTCCCTCACCCTGAAGATGTGCTTGTTACGCTGCCGTGGGCTTTTCAATTACATAGTGCTCCTTTAGGACAGGGGATAATATTTTTTTTGCAGAGTCAGATATTTAAGGAGATTTTATTGTCAGATTTTCTTTGTAGTCATTGTAAAGATAACCTGACTCTTCGGCTACCTCTGAGGGTAACTTGTCTATTGATGACACAGCTGTATATTTTTACAGTGTTCCACACCATACAGCTTAAGTGCCTGGACACCATTACTTTAAAGTAGGGACATTTTTTTTCTTGGTCTATGATTTCCTACAGTTATTTTCTTTGTAGTTTGAGGCATTCATATTATTTTGTAATAAGGAATGAAAGAGGTAGCTGAAGGTGCTTTGTAAAGTAAAATATTTATTTTTTATAATATAAATTCTATATTTACAGTGTGTTTCTCAGGAATAGGAGCAATACATGCCTCATACAGAATGCTGATCAGGTACTTAGTCTCATAAACTAGGAAAATGGAATGGGTGTATAACCGCATGCAAAGGCTTCCAATCACAGTCAGTATTCTTCTGCTCTTTTCTCTGTGACTATCAGTGGACATACATGTAACACATTCTTCATTTGGAATCTGATTGCACACAGTTTTCTAGTTCACCATCTTTAGAGTGTCCATGTGATCTTAATACTATACACACACACACACACACACACACACACACACACACACACACACACACTGTGTGTGTGGGTTTTTAACCTACAGGTCTCTGTGCCATGTGCATGGAGTGCCCATAGTGGCCAGAAGAGGGCATCAGATCCTTGGAACTGGAGTTACAGACTATTTTTAGGTGCTACATGGCCACTGAGAACTGAACTCGGGTCCTCTGGCAGAGCAGTGTCTTAGTCAGCTTTTCTATTGCTGTGGTAAAACATCATAACCAAAAACAACTTGGGAGGAAAGGGTTTGTTTCATATTAGTTTGCAGTCCACTACTCAGGAGAGTCAGGGCAGGAATGCAAAGCAGGAACCTGGAGGTAGGAATGAGTGCATTCAATAGAGGAGCACTCCTTACTTGCTTCCTCTTTGGGGCTTACTCAGCCCAGGACCACCAGCCCAGTGGTAGCACCACCCACAAAGGGGGGATCCTCCCACATCAATCACTAATTTTTTAAAATGCACTACAGGCTCGCCTACAGAACAGTCTGGTAGGGGCATTTTCTCAATTGAGGTTCCCTCTTTCCAGATGATCCCAGCTTGTGTCAGGCTGACAGGAATCTGACTAGCACCAGCAGTCAGTGTTCTTAGCTACCGAACCTTCGCCCCCAACTTCATCGTGTCGTGTACTTTAAAACCAGACCCAGTGCCCTTTGCCCTCTGGACTCATTTGCTGCCCCCTTCCTCCTTTGTAAAATGGGGAAGCCATGTGTTCCATAAGAAGAATGATATAAGATAGCCATACTTTTAGTTTCAGATGAATGGATCTATTGAGTATGTAGCAAGCCAACGTCAAACCATACTAAGTAACAGACAGTAACATGTCATCAAGTGAAGTGCTCACACCATCAAACAGATGGAGGAGTAACCCAATTGAGAGCAGACAAAAGTAACATCAAATCTGTGTTTATGACGCGCAGCAGGAATGACTGGGGAAGGCAGCTGACACAGCCATCAGGAGGTACTGGTGGTCTCCAGGCAGGGCAGAATGTTCCCTCCATGGGTGAGCCTCCAGCTCTGGTTCCTACTGCAGGCGTTTTTCTACTTAGGGTAAACAGTAGTAACCTCTGTTGGAAATGGTTTTTTCCTCTCACTCTTCTCAGGACACAGTTTTTTTTTTTTGTTTTGTTTTGTTTTTTTAATGCCCTTAGCTCTTTGCTGTTCCTTTATCACTGCTACAAGGCCAAAGGGCCAGACTGCCCCAGGACAGAGGGGTCTTAGGGGACTCTTGAAATAAATGTGCTGGAGTCTGGGATAAGAGAGCCCTTCTCATACCCAGAGCTCACTTCTCATCTTCTCAGTGAGCTTAGTCAGCACATGACGACTTACCAACACAATCTGCATTACACCAACAGCTTTCCTGGCATCACTAAGAGGTGTTAGGATGAAAATAATTTGCTATGAGACGGTGCAGGGCCTTGGTTTCTAGATAGATTCTGTTACACTGGTCCCCAGCTGTGGTTTGCCGACCCCACAGGAAATGTAAAACATGGTTGTGAAAACATTGGTGACAGTAAAATGCCTCTGAATACACAATGACCAAAAATTGATCTGAAGTCAACTGCACATGAGGCAAGTTGCTTCTGGCAGCACTCGCCCGCCCGTGTTTTATCATGTGACTTCGCTGCTGACCTTGGTCCTGAACACGCAGCATGCACACTTGGCCCTGGGTGTGCCGTCATAGTAACACGGCATCAATAAATGTTGCCTGAACACACCTTGGCTCAAATTCATTGTATGCACAAATTGCAAGGTTTTTATTGTGCAAAGCTTTCTGTTCCTAAAGAAACATACTGGTTTAATTACAGAAAACAGAGACTTCCAATGTGTTCCTAACATCATCTCCCAGTATGTAAATATCAAGTTAGTATATCATTGGATTCCACTGTGTTAGAATGTTTGATTTTTTAAAAAAATTTCTGTTTGGGTTGCTGACTCTCATATGGTAAAAACAAAATTCTTCAACGGATTTTACCTTAGGATTAGGATGAAGTTTCTAACAATTCCTGAAGTGGGCCCAAACAAACTTCTGCCATTTTGTGCAACGTATTTATGTGAAACAGTGTTCTCATTCACTCTCATTCTCAATGTTTCATTTCATTCATTGATGAACGAAATAAAAATATTGGTCAATTCTGAAAAACATTAAAGATTACCCACTACCTGCAGTATTAAACATTCAGCCAACGTTTAATTTTTTACATAAAAATAATCATATTTATCTCATTAGTATGCAAGTTTGATTTAATCTTTAATAAATAGTAAATTGTATGCACACCAAATGATTTCTTTTAAATTTTTTCCAGGAGGAAAGGGAAGTGGGGGAAATGATGTAATTATAATTGGGGTTAAAGAAAACAATTTTAAATTTTCCTCATGCCTTATCACCAGTAAATGTTTGACTCGCATACCTATTTTTTTTTTTTTTTTTGGTTTTTCGAGACAAGGTTTCTCTGAATATCTCTGGCTGTCCTGGACTCGCTTTGTAGACCAGGCTGGCCTCGAACTCACAAAGATCCGCCTGCCTCTGCCTCCCAAGTGCTGGGATTAAAGGTGTGCGCCACCACCGCCCGGCAAAATGATTTGTTTTAGTTTGCTTTTTTTTTTTTTTTTGTCGCATACCTATTTTATATACCTGGCATCATGTACACATTTCTCAGTCATAAAGTGGTCACAGGTGGAAAACATTTGGGAAACTTCCATTTGTCCATGTAGCCTTCATGTTTGCTTTTAACTCACGCTGTGAGTTCTGTCTTCTTAGTAGGATGGGGAGCTAGAGTGAGAGGCAAACCCAAGCAAAGCCAGGGTCTGTCCCTTGACAAACATCAGCACCACACTCTCTTCATCATCTGAAACCGAACTTTTAAATTATTATTTATTTAACTCTTATTTA
>CAJQZJ010033149.1:613646-654778 GCA_907164525.1 Lophiomys imhausi
AAGATCGTTCAGCTCCACAGACTACTCCAGCCAGATCTTCAGAACTTTACTGAAGATCTGGCTGGAGTAGTCTGTGGAGCTGAACGATCTTAGCGATTTTGAGTTGTTGTGGTTATAGACTTTTGAGGAAACTGCTATTGAAGAAGTCTGCAAGGCTGGATCATCTGGGCCACTCGTCTTCTTTGGTGTCTGATCTGTTTTCTGCTGAGGTTTCCGTTGTCCAGTTGTCCCTGGATTCCTTGAATGGATGCTTTAAATCTCCTGGAAAGATAAGAACAGAGCCCTGCCCTAATCCTAACTCTGGGACAATTACCTTTTTTTGGGGGGGGTCAGGTAATATTTTTCCTGGAGCAAATTTGGTTTTTTGATAATATATAAAGTATTACCTTTCAATCTGGATTAAAGAAGAAATTATTTTGATATTTTGGAGCTAAACAAACCTTTAGAGATCTCAAAGGACAATTTGTTTGAATTGCAGCCTGCCTTTTGTAAGTAGCTTTTAAACTTAAATCCTTCCAAATCCTATGTGCCTGTCTCTGCATTCTAAGTTTTGGGATCAAAGACATGTGGTTCCCAACTGATGGGATTAAAGATGTGCTCCTCCACCCCTGGATCAAAGTTTTTCTCTGTTTAGAGCTTGTTTTGTATCAGGCTGACCTTGAGCTCTGAGATCTGCCTGTTTCTGTCTCTAGTGTGTTGAGATTAAGGGTGTATTCTTCTCCAATTATGGGACTAAGGGTGTGCACCATCACCACCCTATTTCTTGTAACTCTAGAATTTATAAGACAACTAACTCTATAGTGCTCCTCCTGTCTCTGCTGGAGGTAAAGGCATGGGCTACCACCATGCATTATTTTACCTTAGCTCTAAGTTTTTTCAACTCTTGGAGGTTTGTAGAACCAGGTTGAACAGCTGTCACCTTTAATTTATTTATAGTGTTTTAAACCTGTTACCTGCTTTTTAATGCCAAACCATGGAAATATCCTATACCTCTACAAAAAAAAAAAAAAAAAAAAAAAGAACTTTTAAGCTGCTATCAAGTTTGTGCAATCTCTATGGCCACCTGCAGTCTAACATTCTAATCTGAAATTAAGGCCATTTTCCTTTCATGCCAGTAAGGCAATTATACCTTTGGTAAATTATAGTTTGAAAATTTTACATTGTATTTTTATTATATTTTTAAGTTTATTAACTCTTTTCTTTAAAAAGTATTATTTACTTCTAGAACATAGTTTCCTCCCTCCTCCCCTCCTGGCTCCTCCCTTCCTCTCTCCTACCCTCCCTCTCTCCTTCCCTCCCTCTCTCCTTGTTCCTCTATTTGGTACTCTGCTGAGATATAATTTAACCAACAGCCATAGATAAAGACTTCAAATAGGATGAGGCTGTCAGGGTGGGAAGAGCAGCAGCAGTGGAATGTGGATGGAAAGAAGTCACTCTGGTCTCCCTGTCCTGGACAGGTAAGGGTCACCTGCCTCATCCACAGGTCCCCTCGGTCTAAAGCGTTTCTAGTTCCCATTGAGTCGGGGGCTCACCTAAAGTGTTGAAAAATTGTTATTCTAAACTCTGTGAACAACTTAAGGATTTTACTTCCCCAGCCTCTGCTTTTTGTTGTTGTTGTTTATTTGTTTGAGCTATACATACGCAATGGTGAGATTTAGACACTGGCTTTAGATGTTAAAAGACTATATGATCTTTAGAAGCTGACAGCGGGGAGACAGGTTTTTGCCTGCCTTACAAACGCTGCAAATGTTTCTGTTTCTGGGGTTAGAGAACAGTATACTGTCCCATACGATGTTGGGAAAACTAATGTATTACGTGAGCCCGTCTTGAGCCTTTGACAAATGCCTAGACCTACTAAGATTAATTATGAATTTTAACTGAATTTACATAGTTAAATCTAAAAGACCAAAGCAGTTTTGAAATGTGTATGTGGATTGTTATCCTCAGATGTGGATAAGAATTAAACTGAACAAATCTATTGAAATGATTACATAAGGATTAAAATCCTGTGATCCAGAAATTATAACATAATGGAAACACAAATGTATTTCTCAAAACTAATAGAAAAATAATTGATGTAGTTGAATACACATAAAAAGACTGAAGTAAATAAGAAAGAATCATTAATATCTCCCAAAGAAAAATGGGCACAGATAGAAAACAACAATTCAAAGAAGAAAACATCAAAGAGATTGACAAGGAGATGAAAACTGATTGGAATGGCTGGTCATCACAACTGCTTATTACAAAATAACCCATTTTCACCTGCAAAATTATCAGTTTTTTAGTGATAACACAATAAATCCAGCAACGATGTAAATAAAACAACCAAACTGTTTATGCTGTTAGCAGAAACATAGACTGGTGTAATGCTGGCAGAAAGCCCCAGAACATCACTGATGCCAATTAAATGACTCTTAGGAATTTATTCTAAGATAATGATTAAAAAATAAATGTAATTTCTGGGAATATTTTTAACAACAATATTACTAATACCAAAATAACCCAAAACAAGCAGGAAAAAGAAAACCTGAATACATACTGAAAACCCCCAATTAAAATGCAAATGTAGAAAAATTATATCAGAAAAATGCTCATGAATTTATGGGAGGGGGAAGCATAAATATGAAACAAGGGGTTGGAGAGGTGGCTCTGAGAGTAAGAGCTAAAATTATTCTCACAGAAGACCCAAGTTCAGTCCTCAGGACACACACTGGGAAGCTCAAAAATGCCTGCAACTTCAGCTCTAGTGGATCTAGTCTGATGCCCTCTTCTGGCCTCCATGGGCACCTGCACTCATGTGCACATACCTATACACAGACACATGCACACCATTAAATATTTAAAATACATTTAAATAAATATAAAACAAACTTTCACATACTGTGTAATTACAATCTTGCAAAAATAATCACCATGAAATATATTAAAATAGTAATAGGTGTTACCATTTTGTTACTATTCTTTTCCAGGCGTTGAAATCACCGTTGATTCTTAGGTTTGTTTTCTTTACTCCATCATTTACAATGAACATGCAGGGGCTGGGGATGTAGATAAAGAGGTACAGTGCTTTCCTAGGATGCACAAAGTCCAGGGTTGCATCCCCAGTACTGAATACATTGGGTACAGTGATTTCCCCTATAATCTCAGAACTTGGGAAGTGGAAACAGGAGGATCAAAAGTTCAAGGTCATCCTCAGCTACATTCTAGCATGGGCTACATGGGTCCTTATTTCTGTGTGAGTGTGTGTGCATGCACATGGAGGCCAGAGGACAACTTGCAGGAGTCCATTCTCTCCTACTACTCATTTGGGTCCCAGGGATCAAACTTGGGGTGTCAGGTTTGGGGGCAAGCACCCTCAGCAGCTGAGCCAAATTTTCCATCTTACTCTTAAACATTTTAGATGATATGTTCATGCATATTCAAAAAAGAATTTGATGTTTACAATATGAATAACTGTGTAAAATAAAGATACTTAGGAAATATAGAAGAGAAAATGTGGATAAAATACTCCTATGGCTTAGAAGCTCCTAAACACTCTAAACCATGCTGCATATAGTAAGATCCAGCTGAGAGACAGAGTTGTACTCTTGGCTATAATCTTTCCTGGTTGCATACAGAAAACATGGAATTCCTCCACTTACAAAATTCACAATGTACCTAAAGCAAAACCAACATTACTGCCTTCTGAGAAGCTTTATCCAGCAGATAATGGAAACAGATGCAGAGACCCACAGCCAAACATCAGGTGAGAATCAGGGAGTTTTGAGGAAGAGTTAGAGGAAGTTTTGAGGGAGCTGGAGGGATCCAGGACACCATAAGAAGACCCACATAGCCAATTAACTCGGACACAAAGGACTCATAGAGACTGAACCACCAACCAAAGAACATGCATGAATTGGTTCTAGGTCCACTACAAATATGAAGCTGATGGGCTGCTTGGTCCTCAAGTGGATCCCCTAACAATTGGAATGGGGACTATCTCTGACTTAGACACAGTTGCCTCCCCCTGGATCCCATTTTCCTAGCAGAGATACCTTGTCTTGTCTCAGTGGAAGGGGAGGCACTTAGTACTGATGCAATTTGATGTGCCAGAGTAGACTGGAACTGTGTAGGGGAGAGTATGGGGGGAGTGGGTGGGAGGGTGAGACTGGGAGGATGGGGATGACTATTGGAATATAAAATAAAAATGTAAAGCTTTATTTTTTCCAAAATGAAAAATAAATTATCTAAAACTATGACCAGCAAGTAACATTTTACATTAATGTTTGAAGAGACCTGGGGCTTTGGAGCACAGTGCTACAGGATATGTGTTAGGTAGTGTTACTTATAGTACCCCTCAATGTTGACTGCTGTCTCCATACTAAAGGATAATCAGGAAAGTGATCTGATTCTCCAGCTACATCTAGGATGGGCTTTAGTGAAGGGGAAACAGCCATTCTAGCCAAGCACTCTACCAATAAGCTGTGCCTCCACCCCTAAAATCTACTCTTCTAGAGTGAGTTATGAGAGCCCCAAATTGTCAACTGTTTTCTGTGGCCACTCAGTGGGAAGACATGTTCTACACCTCTCCATAAGCCAGAGCCTGTGCTACCAACTCTAATGGTGTTTAACTCAGTTTTCCCAGGTTAAAACGTTGGCCACTTTCTTTTCAAGGATTCAATTGAGATCAAAATAAACCAGCTACTACCTTTTCTCCGATTTTACTTCAGTAAAAACTCATAAGGAAATCCATCATCTTTCAAAGGAGTAGATTTGTTTCAGGGGTGAGAGTGCTTGCCTAGGATGCACAACACCGTAGAGTCAATCCTTATTTCTAGAAAACAAATAAAAATAGACAGAAAAATGGACTATCACTTAACAAGCAATAAAAGAGGAAGCATCTCATGAAGACCTACACTTGAACTTACTAGGATGTCTGCTTGCTTGTACTCTCTCTTCCCCTCCCCTCACCATCCTCTTCCTCCTCTTTCTCCTTATTCTTATCCTTCCCTTCCTCCCTCCTGCTCCCTCCCCTTTTTCTCTTTCTCTTTTTCTTTTTATTTTAATAAAGTCTTGCTATGTAGCCCTAACTTCCTTGAAACTTACTGTGTAGATCATGCTAACTTCGAGATCTGACAATCCTCTTTCTTTCTTCTCCTGACTGCTGGGATTACAAGCATTTCCTCCATTCCCAGTCTTTTACTCTGTCTCATTGTTGTCCTTGTACTTAAGTCTATTAGATTTTTCAGTGTCATGAGGTCCCATTTATTGATTGCTGGTCTCAGGTCCTGAGCTGCTGGTGTTCTGTTCAGGAAGTTGTCACCTGTGCCGATGAGTTCGAGGGTTTTCCCCACTTTCTCTTCTAGTAGATTTAGTGTGTCCTGCCTTATGTTAAGGTCTTTGATCCACTTGGACGTAAGTTTTGACTGAAGAGTGGTTTTTGACTGAAGACTCATTTTCATGTGGCTCAAACTTAGACTTTTTTTTCAGAGTTTGGGGAGTTTTGTTTTCTCTAGAGTTCTCGTTTGAACTTCCACTCCTCTCACCATGGTCCATCTGGCTTTTGCCTTTAGCATTCTGTCCGCTGATGCTCCGAGATCCGAGAAGACAGAAGCTAATTTCTTATTGCATCATGCTATAGTTAGAGAGGCCAGCTTGGATCCTGAGTTAGAGAAGATGGTGAGTGTTGATAAACATGTAAATAAATCAATGCCTAATTAAATCTACATAATAAATAAATAGGTTGTCTGATTTATTTAGTAAACAAATTTAGACAGATAATGAGATTTCAGCTGGAGGCTGCGCAGCACCCTAGAGGCACATACAGCCTTTTAGCCTGATAGCAGCCCACATTTGCTGTAGAAAGTTTATCTGATTTAACAAGTTCAGTGTTGAGAGACATTATATAAGAAACAGAGGATTTCTCTTCAATACATGACCACAGGAACCACCAGAGAAAGAGAGAGTAGCACCCAAGATAGAGTTTTTGCAGAGAAAGGAAGCAAGTTCCTTGTGGTGATTGGACAATGAACGAACAGAACACAGAGATTTGGGTGTTAGAAAAAAAATGTTAATGGAGTCAAAAAAGGCTGATGGTAGATTCAAGATACATCTGACCTGTGCTCCTTGTTGGGGCAGGGAGGGCTCTGTTTTGGCTGGGGTCTATCAGAGAAGCAGAAAAGTCACTGAAAATGTTCTTGAATTAATGAAGCAGGCTCAAGAGCTCCCACTGACCAGAAGTAGTCTTGGAGGCAACTTACCTCATGTCTACACAACTTATTTTCTTTGTCTTAACAGTCAGTACTGCGGAAAGGAATTCTTTGTAAAATATGATGCCTGGTGGATGCACCATAGAGATAACTTGTCTGGAAAAGTGCTTGCTGCACAAAGCATGAGGTTCTGAGTTAGATCTACAGAGCCCATGTCAAAAAAGGAAAGAAAGAAAAAAGGCATAGTGTGTGCACTTGTAGTCCCAGTGTGCTGAGGCTACAGGAACAGGCAGATCCCTGGGACTCATTAGCCAACCAGTCTCGCCTACAAGGCAAGCGCTAGGCCAGTGGAAGATCCTCATGGCAATGTTTATTTATATTTCAATATATAAATTATAGTCAGAAACTGTGATAGTTAAGTGTTGATTGTCTACCTGACAGGATCTAAATCACCTAAGAGCCAAGCCTCTGGCCAAGCCTGTGAGGGATTATCTTTAATAAGTTAAGTGAGGTGGGAGGATCCCTCTTACCTGTGAGTGGCACTATTTTGTATTCCATGTCCCTGAACTACATACATGTGAGAAAATGAGCTGAGTATATTATCCACCATTATGTGCCTTCAGCTGTAGACTCACTGTGACCAGCCACCAGGACTTCCCCAGCCCCTCTGAACTATGAGCTAAAATATGCCCTTTCTCTCTGAGGTTCCTTGTCATGTTTCATCACAGCAACAAGAAGGGTTAGGAGACAGAAGCAAAAGGAAGTACAAAATGCTTTCTCTGGGTTTGAATTCAGCCTTATTTCTGTATACAATGACATTGGAAAGAAATAAAGCCTCCTCTGACTTAGTGTCTGTTCCTCCCTCCTTCTATGTCTAGTTCTCTCTATCTCTGTCTGAGAAACAAGTATGGCCATGTCTTGGAAGGTGATCATGATGCCAGGTTTGGGAAAATCCTGTTCAACAGACTTAAAGTGTGGAGGAAAAAGTTCTGTAGAGCACTGGTCTAGAAACTGACAAGATGAGATGGCACCACGGTGGCCCTTTAATTTTCAAATGCCCTTCAGAAACCTAGCAAGTACAAGGCAGGTGAGAACACCCAGGATGGAGTGTCTGAATAGTCTGTCACATCCAAGAGTGGATTTTAGTTTATAGTAACCAGACTCAGGAGTGCCTGCCTCACATTCTCTCCTCAAGTTCCGATAGTGGAATACAGGTCAACATCCATTTTTTTTTTTTATTTAGGAAAACAACAAAAATAAGACAAACAACAACAATCAAACAACCTTGGAAAGTGCAATGCTTGCTGTTCTGGGATCTGGGATAGTGTTACCAGGGTCTACCCAAACATTCTTTCCTCTGGAATTGCTTCAGCAAGAAAGCTGTTTCCCCAGTCTGTCTTGTCATGATGTTTCGTTTCCCAGGCTCTTGGGTACTACTCATCCTCTCTTATCCTCTGGACATGGTTCTGTCTGTGTAGTTAACTCTCTTCAAGAAAAGGGGCAAACAAGGCAAAGTCGGGGACTAAGGGGACAGGATTCCCAACTCTTCACAGAGCTCACAGTAAGGACCCAGCATGCTGTGGTTGAGTGATTGACCAGTGTGATTCTTCACATGGGAATGGGAGAGAGACAGAACTCGGCGGTAAGCACCGCCCTCCCGCCCATCCTTTGGATCTACCATATGCTCACCCACAGCCACACCTCTGTTGGTCTGGCCTTTCTGTCCCCTTGACTCTGCCTACAGTATAAAGAAATAAAACAGCATGGACGTTTAATTCATCTCTAAAAGAAAAAGAATAGATCAAAGTTTTAAAATTAAAATAAAATGTAAAAAGAATCAAGAGCCAAACATCCAGTCTTTTTCAGGAATTGTCCCAACTTAGAGACAAAGTGGAGGCAAGAGGCTCTCTTGCTCTGAGATTCAGAAGGCTGGAGTGTCTCACTTCCCCCTCACTGCCATGAGTGTATGTAGTGATCACCATTTCTTAGGGACTTAGCTCTTGGTACAAGTGGGATTCCCATTTCTCTAACCATGACCCACCACCATGGCCTTATGGCGCACCAGGCCATTTCTCCTCTTCCACATCTCCCTTCTTCAGTGCACTAAAACAGAGAATGATGAGCAGTAGAAGGAAGTGGGCATGGCACAATGCTTTCTTGGCTATGGAGCTACGGGTCAGACTTTTCTTTTGAAGTGTTGTCATAGGCAGGCCCAGGTCCATGAGGTTAGTAGTGACAACTTAAGAGATGTAGAAGAGACAAACCTGGTCAATATTGGCAAAATAGGCACCATGTGTTTTCCTGTACTGATCCATCCCTATGTCCTTGACATTTCTTTCTTTCTCCAGGAGACATGAGAATACCATGCCAGAAAGGGACCATAAGTCAGCAGTCAGCAAAATTGGCCAACATCAGACCTGGCCACCACAGAGCCCAGGCATAGGCTCCCTGCTCAATTTCTTTGATTCTTCATGACTGGACAGTGTAAATAGCCCCAAATTGCATCAGAGCCTGTCTTTGTTCAAGCTTAACTAAACTGTCATATGGATGGCCACCTTCCCCTCCACATCTGTTTAATGTAATTTGAAAATCACAGCCCTTGCACCTATCCGATCCGGACCACATGTTCTTCACCTTTCATATTACCCCAAATTAAAATGTGAGCTGGTATCTTGATTTTCAGTGCTCTCTGTAATAACAGAACTCTAGTCTGACTCCCCGTCAAACTTTGGGAGAAGGTGTAGCAGGTGAGAGGGGGTTTCTGCAGATCTGATTTTTATGCAGTCACAGCGTGAAAGGAAGCCTTGTGGTGGCTGAGGCTGTAGTCTGAGCCTTTAGTAATGATGACATTCAGATGCCAGCACTGGCCTTGTGGTTTGGCTCCTGTGCGTGAGAGCGAGCGAGCGAGAGAGTGCGTGAGAGAGGACACTGAAGAGAATGCATCTGGGCTTCATTAGTTGCAATGTAATTTACAAAAGTCAGCTTTTCAGATGTTGGGATAATCAGCAGGCTGTTACAGAGGTAGCGTACAGTAATCATGGCTTGACATGAGCAATCCACCCTCAGTGAGACAAATGGGTTTGAATGGCAGGGCAGCAGTTGGACTTACATAAAGAAAAAAAGCAAATTGAATTTTTTCATAGCTTAATATAAGAATCCTCTGGACATGTGCATAAAACTGACATGGTAGCAAAAAAGGGATTGGCAGCGTGGGCATAGGCGGAAGAGAGTACCACCAATTTCTCCATTATAAATACTGTGGGTATTTGGACAGTGGCTGAAACGGGTGGGTGGGGTGAGGAGGAGAAAGCAAGGCAGGGACTTCTCAGCCCAAAGCCGGCATAAATCATGTTGTAATGGACAAGTAATTTAATACTGTTCTGGAGCTTCGGAGTGAATCATGGCTTTTCCCTACAATGAGTCTGGGCTGTGGTGGGTGAAGAACTTGAAACTGTTGACTCGTAGAATTATGCTCTCTCTGGGAGCAATATATCCACGTGCCTAGCTTGATCAAAACCAGAGTCGTTGATGGCGGGGTCTGATAACCTTTCCTTCACATAGCCAGCCTCCAAAGCTGGGAACTCCCTTCTTCAGCTGCAGCACTGGCTTCACACTCCCCGGAGCTCCATGCTGATCCCCAGGACCTCAGAGCACTGTCTCTTAGGCTCATGAGTTGCCTTTATGAACAGTTTTTTTTCCTAGCCTGATGCATGATGGATACTCTTGGAGAAGCCTCGGGCTAGCTCTTAGAGGCTCAGTTCACTTGTGGGGCATAGAGGAAAAGAGAGCACTACCAACAGTGCAGGAAAGGACACCAGGGAGGGTATGGGACAGGATGTTGGGGATTTTCTTCTCATCTGACAATACACATGATCATCAGTATCTGGCTGGATGTTTTCTGTTTTATGTCACTTCCATGTGAACAAACATTTTATCTTGTTGAAGATCAAAATAGAGAAGTTACAAGGATCTTGAAGGCACCCTAAGAGTGTTGGGTAGAAAGGGGGAACAGAAACTGATTTCCATGGCAGACTGACATAAAATGTACTCTTTGGTACAGGATGAGGTATTTTCAAAGGTAACAAATTAAAAGCAGAAGTTGATAGCAATAATCTCTCCATAGATTAAGCAATTTAAAGGCAAAGGTGCTTGTGAAGATCACGTGGTGGCAAATTGTCCACAGTGCTGGGGATAGAACCCTGTATAAGTTCGACTCTGGGGTTACTTGGAATCATTTGGATTCCTAGACTGCCTCATTGGGGGTACATAAAGGTTTGTAAAAATGAAGCAGGGGAACCAAGAGCTTCTCAAAGTGTCGCATTGCAGAGGCCCACTGCTTCTCTAAAACTGTGGCATCCTCCTGCCAGCCTTGCTTGCTTACGCTCTTCCCACCTTCCCGCACTCAGCAGTCTAAGACTACGGTCCCATCATCAGTCAGGAAGGTATAAAGACATTTCTGAAACTGTGTGAAGGGCAGGCAGGATGGAAAGATCCAGACAAGGAGGAGCCACTCTGAGAACTGCAGTGTCTAGAAGCAAGATGACTAGGCATGTCTCTGGCCCTCAGGTTCTTCTATTAGGGAATACGGGCCTAGAATGAACCACTCAATGGCTTTTGTGGCAATTCTCACTTTGTTTCATGGGAGCCCTGTGTCTCAGGCAGGCTCTTCATTGATGTCATATCCCAGTGGAATAAAGAAATGCTCACAGTGGGTTGCAGATGGGAGAAACATTCTAGGATCTGAGACCTCTTCTCAAACCAGGCCACACAGAGCATAGCATGGCTAACGCCAAGGCTCTTTGGGTTCCAATGGTCTCTGAATCCAGCAATCTCCTGAACACCAATGTCTGAAGAGACACCATGTAGCTCAGTCTCGTGTGACCCTTGACTGATCTCTTTTTTTTTTTAAAATGCTTTATTTTTTTTCTTCAAGTTACATCTCAGTCACAACCCCTCCTTATTCCCCCTTCCTATCCCGCCCTTCCACCCTCTTCCCCCCAGAAGTTTCCCCTTTCACTCCAACAGATGGTTCCTTCTCTTATAACAGTAAGTATTATACAAAACAACAGATATAAATATGCCACATTTATGAGAGTTAAATGGCCCAGTATACCTTCCCAATGGCCAGTTTATACATATTTAGCCCCTGACTTTAACATTCTACTCTCTAACCATCTCCATGAGTTTAAAGGTCTATATCTGACTCAACATTCATACTAACTTGCAACACACTTTTAAGAGTATCTTCTTAGATCTATAACACCCTCTTGATTCCTAAACAACTCAAAATTTAACTATGAGACTCGAGTTGTCTATTCTTCAACCACCTCAGAGACCTGAGAGGGATAAATATATCTGCTTATATAGGAAGTGCAGGGCCTACAGCTTCCAAAACTAAGAAAGGACATACCAATGACTGCCTGGACAGTTCCCATTTTCTCTCCATACATTCCTGCATCAGTCTTCAGCCTTTGGGTCCTGTTTCTCTGACAGACATTTGTTGTAGAGCCGGGATTATGAAGGACTTACCTACCCTGTCTTGGCAGAGTTAGGCTGTCGACTTCCCTGCTACCAAGTTTTGTCCTTTTTGGACAGCAGTCTGTCTGCAGTTGGTGCAAGGGGTTTTTTCATGCCAAGAGATAGGCTTGCCACTAATTCAACCATCTTACAGTGGAGGTTCTTCGATGCTTATCTTCTACTTGGAGTAGAATAGGGGGTGCTGTCAGGTGCTGATATGTCTCGATATCAAAAAAAAAAAGAAAATCTTAATTTAAGATAACATCTTTGAATGCCATATTCTGCAGATCTCTTGGGGTTTTTGAAGATGCCCTATCCATCTCTTGTATTTAGATAAGCAAATGTTGCTTGTCTCTTAGCAACTTGATTACTGGGTAGTTTAGAGAATATCTGTGATAGACTGTCATAGTAGCTAACAAAGTGACATGTTTGCATGACTAGGAGTTTGTTTTACTTAACTATCCTAGACCGTTTTAGACGGTTGGTATCAAGAGGCCAGAGCTTCACATTTTGTTTTTAAGCATCTCTAGGTATGATACCATTAGGAAGTGTTACCTTTAATTTTGTATCAATATACAAAGATCTATTCAATTATGGTTAAATATACTCTTAATTATGTATCGATATACAAAGGTCAATGCCTATGTAGCCCAATACAATCTTAATATTATGTCCATATACAAGGGTCAATACCATTGTGGCCAACTATAGTCTTAATTTTGTATCAATATACAAAGATCAATACCGATGTAATCCAATACAATATTATTTTTGCACAACAAAAAAATGGTCAATACCACTTTAGCCAAATAAACTACTAATTTTGTATCAATATACAAAGGTATAAGGGCATATTCAATAATCTGCCCCTTCTTCTTGGACCTTCCTGTGCTATGTCTATATCTCATTTTTCTCAAGCCTATGCAGTCCTACATAGGAGAGGAAGAAGGATACAGAAAAGGAAAAGTAGGAAGTCCCTGGGGCTTACCTCCAAAACCCATTAAACAGGACCATTTATCAGCTTGTAATCTCTTCCCCTAAATATTGGAGTTTTCAGTTATCCTTCAAATAACCAAAAAGAAGGGCAGAGAAACACCTTCCCCACCCTCTGGGCATGGGACGTCGCTCTCTTAAAGTGACTTCCTGCTGATTTGGGTCGTAGTAGACCTGTTTGGGGCCCGAACCCAAATGGAAAAAATGGTTAAAAATGTTAGTACACTCCTTTTATGTTCAGTCCTTCTGTTCTCAGCTGTTTAGATGACCTAAGGGGTTTGTAGGCAGAAGCTGATCTTGCAGGCTTCACTGAGGTTCCTGCCGGGGCATTGTGTAGAGCTGAACGGTCCCAGCGACATTGGATTGCTGTGGTGGTTGTAGGCCCCCGATGGAGACAGCTATTGAGGAAGTCTGCCAGGCAGAATCAACTGAATCACTCGTCCTCCTTGGTGCCTGATTCTGCTCTCTGCTGAGGTTTCCACTGTCCAGCCGTCCCTGGGCTCCCCTAATGGACGCTTCGATTCTCCTGAAAAGATAAGAGCAGAGCCCTGCCCCAATCCCAACCCTGGAACAATTGCCCTCTTTTTTTGGGGGGTGGGGTGGGGGGCTAGGTAGTACTTCTCCTGAAGCAAATTTGGCCTTCCCACAACATACAAAGCATTATCTTTCAATCCGGGTTAAAGAAGAAATCATTCTGTCACCTTGGAGCTAAACCAGCTCTAGTGTATATATTTTGAGATCCCAAAGGACAATCTGTCTGCATCGAGAAGGCCTTTTGTAAGTAGCCTCCAAACCTAGGTCCCTCCAAATCCCATGTGTGTGTCTCTGAACTCTAATTATTGGGATCAGAGACCTGTGTTTCCCATCTGAAGGGATCAAAGATGTGTTCCACCACTCCTGGATCGAAGTCTTTCTCTATTTAGAGTTTGCCCAACATCAGGCTGACCCTGAGCTCCGGGATCTGCCCATTTCTGTCTCCAGTGTGCTGGGAGCTGGGACCAAGGGTGTACTCTTCTTGAATGGTGGGACCAAGAGTATGCACCCTCACCACCCTGCTCCGTATGACTCCAGAATACATAAGACCACCAACTCTACGGTACTCCCCCCCCCCCGTCTCCACTGAAGTCAAAGGCATGGGCCAACATCACAATTCTCTTGTATTTTACCTTAGCTCCACGTCTTCTCTACACCTGGAGGTCTGCAAAACCAGGCCGAATGGCTGTATCCTCTATTCCATTCACAGTGTTTCAGCCCTGCCACCTGCCTTTTTTTTTTTTTTTTTTTTTTTTTAGTTAATAAATTTATTTGTTTGTTGCTTCAGGTTACATCCTTATCATATTGTCCTCTTTTCCCGCTTCCCAGCCCCACCCTCCAATGCTCTACCCCCTGACCCTTCCGTCTTGTTCCTCTGGGGTGGAGTGTCCCTGCCTAACAGTCTCTCACCACAGATCAGGAGTCATATGAGGGCCAAGAGCCTCTTCATTCTCCAGGGGCCTACGAGGCAGTACCGCCAGTGGAAGGTGTCTCCTTGCTACTGGGGGAATAAAAAAAAAAAAACGACCAACAAACACACAAACCCACAAAAACAAAGAATATCAACAAAAAAAGAGAGGAAAAAGAGAAGGGAAAAGGAAAAAGAAAAAAGAAAAAAGAAGGAAAAAGAAAAAGATAAAAAAAAATTTATTTCCGTGTTCCTTTTGGTGTGTTGGTTGTAGTATAGATATCCTGTACGATATAGTTAAAATCCTACTATAAGTGAATAGATGCCATGTGCATCCTTCTGAGACTGGGTTAGCTCACTCAGGATGAGCTCCTCTAGATCCATCCATTTGGTTGCAAATTGCATGATTTCATTGTTTCTTATATCTGAGTAATATTCCATTGTATAGATGTACCACAATTTTTTAATCCATTCTTCAGTTGAGGGATATCTGGGTTGTTTCCAATTTCTACCTATTACAAATAAGGCTGCTATGAACATAGATGAGGAGACTTCCCTATGTCTCCGTGAGAGGTCCTTTGGGTGTATACTCAGAAGTGGTATGGCTGGGTCCTGAGGCAAGGTTATTCCTAGATTTCTAAGATATCGCCAGACAGACCTCCATAGTGGTTGCACAAGCCTGCACTCCCACCAGCAATGGAGTAGGGTTCCCCTTTCTCCACACCCTCGCCAGCAGGCGCTATCATTTGAGCTCTTTATCTTAGCCATTCTAACAGGTGTTAGGTGGAATCTCAGGGTCGTCTTGAGTTGCATTTCTCTGATGATTAAGGATGTTGAACATTTCTTCAGGTGTCTCTCAGCCCTTAGGGATTCCTCCTTTGTGAATTCTCTATTTAGCTCCATCTCCCATTTTTTCATTGGATTATTTGGTTTCTTGGCATTTAGTTTCTGGAGTTCTTTGTAGATTTTAGATAATAGCCCTCTATCAGATGTGGGGATGGTGAAGATTTTCTCCCAGTCTGTTGGTTGCCGTTTTGTTCGAATGACAGTGTCCTTTGCCTTACAGAAGCTTTTCAGTTTCATGAGGTCCCATTTATTGATTGTTTATCTCAGGTCCTGAGCTGTCGGTGTTCTGTTCAGGAAGTTGTCACCTGTGCCAATGAGTTCGAGGGTTTCTCCTACTTTTTCTTCTAGTATCTTTAGTGTGGCCGGCCTTATGTTAAGGTCTTTGATCCACTTGGAATTAAGTTTTGTACAAGGTGATAGGTATGGGTCTAATTTCATTCTTTTGCAAGTGGACATCCAGTTGGACCAGCACCATTTGTTGAAGATGCTGTCCTTCTTCCATTGTGCGGTTTTGGCTTCTTTGTCAAAGATTACTTGGCCATAGGTGTGTGGGTCCATGTTTGGGTCTTCAATTCGATTCCATTGATCCACTGGTCTGTTTCTATACCAGTACCATGCTGTTTTTATTACTGTTGCTCTGTAGTACAGCTTGAAATCTGGGACGGTGATACCTCCAGATGTTTTTTCATTGTACAGGATTGATTTAGCTATTCTGAGCTTTTTGTTGTTCCATATGAAGTTGAGAATAGCTTTTTCCAGGTCTATAAAGAATTGTGTTGGTATTTTGGTAGGAATTGCATTAAATCTATATATTGCTTTTGGTAGGATAGCCATTTTTATTATGTTGATCTTACCTATCCATGAGCATGGGAGATCTTTCCATCTTCTAAAGGCCTCTTCCATTTTTTTCTTCAGGGGCTTGAAGTTCTTGTTATATAGGTCCTTTACATGCTTGGTTAGAGTTACCCCCAGGTATTTTATGTTGTTTGTGGCTATTGTGAAGGGGGTTGTTTCCCTTATTTCTTTCTCGGTATATTTGTTTGTTGTATAAAGAAGGGCTTCTGATTTTTTTTGAGTTAATTTTGTATCCAGCCACCCTGCTGAAATTGTTTATCAGCTGTAAGAGTTCTTTGGTGGAGTTTTTGGGGTCGCTCATGTATACTAACATATCATCTGCGAATAGGGATAATTTGGCTTCTTCATTTCCAATTTTTATCCCTTTGATCTCCTTTAGTTGTCTTATTGTTCTAGCAAGGACTTCAAGTACTATATTGAAGAGATATGGTGAAAGTGGACATCCTTGTCTTGTCCCTGAGTTTAGAGGAAATGCTTCAAGCTTCTCTCCATTTAATTTGATGTTGGCTACTGGCTTGCTGTATATTGCCTTTATTATTTCTAGGTATGGTCCTTGTATGCCCGTTCTCTCCAGAACTTTTAGCATGAAGGGGTGTTGGATTTTGTCAAATGCTTTTTCTGCATCTAGCGAGATTATCATGTGGTTTTTTTTCTTTCATCTTGTTTATGTGGTGAATTACATTGATAGACTTTTGTATATTGAACCATCCCTGCATTCCAGGGATGAAGCCTACTTGATCATGGTGTATGATACTTTTGATGTGTTCTTGAATTCGGTTTGCTAGTATTTTATTAAGTATTTTTGCATCTATGTTCATGAGGGAGATTGGTCTGAAGTTCTCTTTCTTTGTTGGGTCTTTGTGTGGTTTAGGAATCAGAATGACAGTAGCCTCATAGAATGAGTTTGGCAGTGTTCTTTCTGTTTCTATGTGGTGGAAGAGTTTGAAAAGTAATGGTGTAGTTCCTCTTTGAAGGTCCTGTAGAATTCCGTGCTAAAGCCATCTGGCCCTGGGTTTTTTTTGGTTGGGAGATTATTAATGACTGTTTCTATTTCCTTAGGTGTTATTGGGCTGTTTAAGCTGATAATCTGATTTTGATTTAGTTTTGGTAGGTAGAATTTATCAAGGAAATTGTCCATTTTGCTTAGGTTTTCAAATTTAGTGGAATATAGATTTTTAAAGTAATGCCCGAATATTTTCTGGATCTCCTCAATGTCTGTTGTTATTTCTCCCTTTTCATTTCTGATTTTGTTGATTTGTGTTCTTTCCCTTTGCCTTTTAGTTAATTTGGCTAGGGGTCTGTCTATTTTGTTGATTTTCTCAAAGAACCAACTCTTGGTTTCATTGATTCTTTGTATAGTTCTTTTTGATTCTAAGTTGTTGATTTCAGCCCTAAGTTTGATGATTTCCTGCCTTCTGCTCTTCTTGGGAGTGTTTGTTTCTTTTTTTTCCAATTCACCCAGCTTAGCTGTTAGTTCACTAATATGAGCTGTCACAATTTTCTTTTTGAAAGCACTTAGTGCTATGAACTTTCCTTGTAGCACAGCTTTCAATGTATCCCATAGGTTTGGGTAGGTTGTGTCTTCATTGTCATTGGATTTTAAGAAGTCTTTGATTTCCTTCCTTATTTCTTCCCTGACCCAGTGGTCATCCAGTAAGGAGCTGTTCAATTTCCATGTGTGTGTAGGCTTTCTGTTGATTCTTTTGCTGTTGAAGACCAGCTTTATTCCGTGGTGGTCTGATAAGATACAAGGTGTTATTTCAATTTTCTTGTATCTATTGAGACTATCCTTGTGACCAAGTATGTGGTCGATTTTGGAGAAGGTTCCGTGGGGTGCTGAGAAAAAGGTGTATTCCTTTGTGTTTGGGTGAAACGTTCTGTAGATATCTGTTAGGTCCATTTGTTTCATGATCTCTGTTAGACTCATTATTTCTCTGTTTGTCTTCTGTCTTGATGATCTGTCCATTGTTGTGAGTGGGGTGTTGAAGTCTCCCACTACTAATGTGTTGTGATCGACGTGTGCTTTAAGTTTTAGAAGTGTTTCTTTTATGAAAGTAGGTGCCTTTGTATTTGGGGCATAGATGTTCAGTATTGAGATTTCCTCTTGATGAATATTCCCTTTAATGAGTATATAGTACCCTTCTTTGTCTTTCTTCATTAACTTCAGTTGGAAGTCTGTTTTGTTTGATATTAGGATGGCTACTCCAGCTTGCTTCCTGGGTCCATTTGCTTGGAAAACCTTTTCCCAGCCCTTTACTCTGAGGCAGCGTCTATCTTTCGTAGTTAGATGTATGTCTTGTATACAGCATAAGGAAGGGTCTTGCTTGCGGATCCACTCTGTAAACCTGTGTCTTTTTATTGGGGAGTTGAGTCCATTGATGTTGATGGATATTAGTGACCTGGGGTTGTTATTTCCCATTAGTTTGGTATAGGTGGTGGTCCTGTGCCTCTTTTGGTTTAGTTGCTGAGGGGTTTTCTCTTCCCTTTGTTTTCTTGGGTGGAGTTTTCTTCTCTGGGTTGGGATTTTCCTTCTAGGATTTTCTGTAGGGCTAGGTTTGTGGGTAGATATTGTTTAAATTTGATTTTGTCATGGAATATCTTGTTTTCTCCATCTATGTTGATAGAGAGTTTTGCTGGGTAAAGTAGTCTGGCTGGGCACCTATGATCTCTCAGGACTTGTAGTATATCTGACCAGGCCCTTCTAGCTTTTAAAGTTTCTGAGGAGAAGTCAGGTGTAATTCTGATGGGTCTGCCATTGTATGTGACTTGACCTTTTTCTCTTACAGCTTTTAATATTCTTTCTTTGTTCTGTACATTTGGGGTTTTAATTATTATGTGGCGAGAGGAGTTTCTTTTCTGGTCTAATCTGTTTGGTGTTCTGTAAGCCTCTTGGATTTTTATTGGCATCTCTTTTTTCAGGTTTGGGGAGTTTTCCTCTATGATTTTATTGAAGATATTTCCTGGACCTTGGAGTCGGGAGTCTTCTCTTTCCTCTATACCTATAATTCTTAGGTTCTGTCTTTTCATTGAGTCCTTGATTTCTTGGATGTTGTGGGTGAGAGATTTTTTAGCCTTCTCATTTTCTTTGGATGTTGTACTGATTTCTTCCACTGAATCTTCCATGCCTGAGATCCTGTCTTCCATCTCTTGCATCCTATTGTTGATACTCACATCCGTAGTTCCTGTTCTCTTCCCTTGGTTCTCCACTTCCTCTTTTAAGTCTGTCTGTGTTTTCTTTATTTTTTCTATTTCTATTTTCATGTCTTGTATGGTTTTGTTCATTTTGTACATTTCCTTCTCCAGCTTGCTTGTTTTTGTATGAAAATCTTTCATTGCTTTTTCCTTTTCCTGTTCAAGCTCTGTCACCTTGGCTTGGAGCTCTTTAATGATGTTGTTCCTTGTTTTGACTTGTAGAATTGTGGCTTCTTTGAATTCCTTCATAGATTTAAGTTCTTCTTGCAGGGACTCTATCACTTTCCATAATGCAGAATTGTCAACATTTTCATGTGTTTCTGTTGGTGTGAGG
Source organism: Lophiomys imhausi (assembly GCA_907164525.1). Lineage (NCBI taxonomy): Eukaryota > Metazoa > Chordata > Mammalia > Rodentia > Muridae > Lophiomys > Lophiomys imhausi. Next base: position 633,016 of record CAJQZJ010033149.1, read on the forward strand.
TCATCCGAATTGGATGAGCTAGGATAATTCTGCTTTGTTGGAGTCATATTTCCTTGATTTCTATTTTTTTTTTTTGACCTTTGGCCATTGGATGCGTTTTGCTGTCTGTTCTTGTCGTTTTCTGTGCTTAGATCCACAGTGGATGATTTGGTGCAGGGGATGAGTTACTTGGCTATCTGTCGTTGCTTACAGGGGGATTTCAGGGTCACTGTGGTTTTAATCGCCTGAGGCACTGTGAGCTGGTGCAGCCTATTCCCAGGTTGTGAGTAATGGACCAGGATTGTTTCACTGCTCCCAATTCAGACTTCTCTATGTTGCACTCTGAGTTATCAGTCTGTAATGGTTCTGATGGTATGGACCTGTTTGCCCAGGCACAGATTCTGTGGGCTTTGTTTGTCGTCACGGAGGCTGACAGGGTCTGGCTCCACACCTAGTATGTCTGGATTTTCCAGAATACAGCTATGGTCCCGATTTCTGGTTTCTCACTAGGCTTCTCGCCACAGGCCTGGCCTCTGTGCCTGTTTCCCTTCCTGTCAGCGCAGCCGTAGGTCTCCCTCCCTGGCTGCTCGGTGTGGGTGCACAGAGCCCCGGATCCCCCGGCCGCCTGAATGGTCCTCTTGCCCCAGCAGCTCAGCCGTGGGTGCGCGGGTCCCTGGCCCCACCCACGCCTGGCTCTCTCCCCAGTTGTCCTGCCGTGGGTTTGCGGGGATTTGGCCCTGCCAGCCGGGCTCCCTCCCCAGCTGTGCTGCCATGAGTGCGTGGGATTCGGCCCCTCCCACCCACCTTTGTGATCCCGGCTTCCCGCGCTCTCTCGGAACCTCCCGCCCTCCGCTTCATGAGCGGCTGCGGACCACCCGCTGAGCCCCCTGTTTGTTCCTTGCTGAGACTTCCACTATCTCGCAAAATTTTTTAAGTGGGTATAAGTTCTACCTGAGGTGTGGGGAGTCCAATAGACTAGTGAACTATCGCCAAGTGGCCTCTGAGATTCTGCCTGCTGTGAGTTGGGGTCGATCTTACCAGGCGCCTCTCCAAATGGGAGTTCCCGAATCCCGGGTTTAGTGGCTTCCGTGTCTGTGAGAGATGGGGAGAGAGCCTTACCCTGGGACTTTTAACAGTCCCTTGGGAGCTGTGAGTGTTCCCGGGAGGGTCTAGCCCCTCCGGTTTTTGCACAGTGCCCAATAACTCTGTGTTTTTTATGGCTCTTTTTTCCCTGTGTTCAAAATGTGTCAGTGTAGGTCGACGCCATCTTGGCCCCCTCCCTTGACTGATCTCTTATAGGCAAAGAATATCCCTGATCCTCACCACCCATGTCAAAGAGCCCAGTGCAGCCAGAGACAGGCAATACCCTGGCCTGCCACATGCCTCTTTCTCCCAACTTACCTCTGATTCAAGGATTGAAGACCCTCTCTTACGAAAACAGAAGTCTTGCTTGCCTTGAGATTTGGGCTGGACTGTTTAGATTGTTTAGAAAAGACACATCACCTGACAGTTCATTCCACATGAGAAGTGGGTCAAAGATACACTGAGCATGTGATCTGCTCCCAGGTGAGTTTCAGCCCCCTGGGAAACAAGGAAGTTGAGGAGCTGCTTCTGCATTTTCAGAGCCATGGGGATTTTATGTAGAAGGAAGGCCCTGGGATAAGCTGTGATGCATAGAGCAGCAGCATCCCCTTGGACTAGACCTTGTCTCCTTTCTCTCTCTTGACTAATCCTGCACTGTCATGGTTTCAGATTCCATGTGGGCTTACCAGCTCTACACACACACACTGTGCATCTTCTGCTATCATCTGTGCCACTTAAAGCAATTGGACACGTTTTTAACATTGGACTAGGTCCATGCTGTTGATTTTTGTCCCACTTGAGGAAAGGAAGTATAGTTTATAAACCAACTGCTGGATGTCACAATGGAACATTCCAGGGCCTTTTGCTAACACTTCTGCTGTAGACTCATCTGAAGTGGGTGTCTTTATTTATTTGCAAATAAATGAATGGAGGATCCATAGGGTAGAATGACTCAGTGAGCTCTCAGATGATTCCAATGCCCAAACACAAGCACAGCTAGAACATAGCACAAACTTCCAGTACAACTTCCTACAGGAACAGAGAGAAAACCTTGGGATCCCAAGAAGGGGGTAACCCATATGGACAGACAGGTGGCAGAAACGTCCTCCTACCACCTGTTAGGAGAAGCTGTTTGGTGCATCAGCAATCAACAGGTGGCTCACCACAGGCATTTGGCAGGCAGAGACACAATCTCATCAGGGAGGGACAAATGCCAACACAGCTTCAGCTGAGAACATAAGCCCTTGGTCCCATGAAGTTGGCAATGGAAACTGATGTGGGAAACAGCCAGGCTTGCGTGTAGTGGGGGGATGGGGTGTCAACTGTGTGTTTTCAGCAAGGAAGCAGAGAAAGGAAAATGCAGGGATCTGCCCCATCAAGGGCTGGCTCCCCAGACCTAGAGCAACCAGGAAGGGCTGGTGAGTTTGGGGCAAAGCACATTTATGACTTGGATAATTTGTTATTTGAGAATGTGATTTTCAGGACATTGTATTTCTCTGTGTCATTCATCCATCAGTCTTTAAAATAAGTCTCTATTTCAGTTCATGTACCCTTAAAGAGCAAATCAGTCAGCCTCAGTCCCTGACTCTGTGCTCACCACCATTCCAGCCTCTAGGGGTGAAACAAAACTGCTTCTGTCTCCTGCCCAAGTCTCTTATTCACTCTGCTTGGACATAGGACAGGCAGGAGCCCATAGGCATGTCAGGCTGGACAGGTGTACAGAAAGTTCTCAAGTAAAAACACTTCCCCCTGAATCACTTTGGGTGTCCATGTATTCCTTTCGCAAGGCCTCCAGTGAGGGACCTAATGTGAGAAGCCCTGAACTCCATCATGATACATATTTGGTGAACCTGGCGGGTTTGGCCAACAGAAACACCATTCCTAGGCCATGACACTGCATAGAAGCAATTGTCTGCCCAGAAACTTTCCAGGAGACTGGAAACTCACTTATCTACTGGCAAAAATTGCCAACCTGGGGATTCAGTGCTGCTTCTCTGCAAAAACAGGAGCTGAATTACCCGGCACTTAACAAATGGTTACCCTGCTCTCCTAAAGCTGCCAACACAAATTGAATTGTGTTTTTTCATTGGTGTATATAGTGGGTGTGCTCCCAAGCCAGCACTAATTTCCCCAAGCAAAATAAATGCAGAGACCTGAGGCTGCCTGCTTACGTTCTGTCTCATTCTAGCAAATTAAAATGTCACAGAGCTACAGCAATCCTTCAGGAGATGTGGTCAGATGGGGGTGAGTGTGCCATGGGAGATGGGGACCTACCATGTGCTCTCATAATAGTCTTCAGTCCTGCTTAGATGACAAGGGAGAAAAGACACTGATAAAACCAGCTTAAGACACTCACAGATCACCAAAAAATAAGATTGTAAGCAAGAGGTGTTGACTAGACTATGCAAGAATAAGAGAATAAGAACTTTATTCTGGCAGTTAAAAAAAAAAAACGCTTTCTTAATTGTAAGGCATGCTTTCCTGTGTGTGTGTGTGTGTGTGTGTGTGTGTGTGTGCATATGTATTCACTCATGGAGGGTATTTTAGTGCGTGACACACTTACAGAGGTCAAAGGACTCTTTTGAGTGCCATTTGTCAGGTGCATTCCAACTATGATTTGAGATAGTCTCATATTGGCCTGGAACATCATCACGTAAGCCCAGGAGAGCTCACCCATCTGGAATCTCCTGCCTCCCATTTCTCTTGGAGTACACAATTTTGCCCCTACACCTAGCTTTTACTTGATGTGCTGGCTAGTCAATTTGACATACAAACTAGAGTTATATGAAAGGAGGGAAACTCAATTGAGAAAATCCCTCCATAAGACCCAGCAGTAAGTCATTTTCTTAATTAGTGATTGATGGGGGAGGGTCCAGCCTATCGTGGGTGGTGTCATCCCTGGGTTTGTAGTCCTGGGTTCTATAAGAAAGCAGCTTGAGCAAACCATGAGAAGTAAGCCAGAAAGCAGCACCCTTCCATGGCCTCTTCATCAGATAATGCCTCTGGGTCCCTGCCCTGGTTGGGTTCCTGTCCTGAATTCATTTGATGATGAACAGCAATATGGAACTGTAAGCCAAATAAACCCTTTCCTCCCCAACTTGATTTTTGGTCATGGTGTTTTGTTGAAGAAATAGAAATCCTAACCAAGACCCTTGAGTTCTGCCAATCTGAACTCGGGCTCTTAGACTTGTGAGGCCCTCAGTCTCCTGACTGACCCAACTCTCCTGCCCTTGAGAATTAATTTTCTTTGAGTGGTGTCTTTTCATGGATACTCATTTCCCTCCCATTTGCTCTTAAACCCAGAATCATTTTTCCTTGAGTTCTATGGAAATTTTCACCCAAAGTAGCCACTTCTTGAATCGGAATTCATCGTCCAACCAACTAAGTTCAGCCCATCAGAAATGGTGGTGGGGGAGACTCATTGTACCTTCCGGAACCATCTAAAGTTGCAGTGGAACGGACATTAATAATGAATCGCCTGGCTCTCACATGTCAGTTCCTTGGCAAGCATCTCTGCAGGCATCAAAGCTTCAGACAGCTCACCTGCATCTTGAAGGCATCCTTAATGAAGGGAACATGAGAGTATATGGCCAGCTTGTCTCCAGCATAGCAAAGGCAGCTCTAAAAATCCCGAGACCTGGACAGCATCTGAAAAGAGTTTAGACCCACATACCCATCCCAAGAACAAACCTGTAGAAAACACTACCTTGCAGGAAGCCCCGTGTCTGAGAAGTTCAATTACCTGTTTCAGCCCATGTGGCCAGAGGTCAGCCTTTCCCCACCAAATCTTCATTAACAAGGTCTTGCCAAGAAGTTGTCAGGGAGATGGAGTTTAGCAGCAGAAATAGGAGACTTCCTGGGACATTCTAGTGGCTTGTAGGGCAAGCAGGACCAAACATATGAAATCAAAGCTGTCCCAGACAATTCAAGATAAATGGTAGTCAGTCCACAGGGACTTCAAATCAAAAGCAGAGAACAGCAGCACAAGTAGGAAGGGAGGGGTCCAATGTAATGATATCCATCCCTTTATGCATGGAGCGCTTTCTAAAGAGCCTTCTCATTCAAGATCTTGCTCACACCCAGGGCAGGGCATTATGGGAAAGGGGCTGCAACCCTGATTTACAAGGAAGGGGCTTCAGGCTCAGGAGGCTGCAGCAGGAAAGCAGGACTTCTAGAATAGCTGCCATGCAAACACAGATCTTGAAGTATCAAGGCTCAGCTCTTACTGCCATGTGGTAGGTACTCTCACCCAGTGCACCTTGCAGACTAAGGAGATGGCTGGCCATGCTCCAGTGCAATGCACACTGTAAGGGAAACTTTCAAATGGGGGGTTCCAGCCAAAGATTCTCCTTCTTGTCTGAAATTCTTCCCTCCATATAACCATGGTTTCCTCCGATGAAGTTTCCTGGTCCTGCTCCAATGTCAGCATCGTCTATCCTCACCATCCATGTATGCCCATCAAATCTATCCTTTGTATTCTCTTTTTCCATTGTTTGTTTACTTTTTGATGTGTCTCTGTCTCCTTTCACTAAGTCCAGTCATGAAAGCCAAGATTTTGTTTGCAGCTTTATTTCTCCGTGTCTAGATGGGAAGTCAACATTTCAGTAAAAGGCTGGATATAAGTATGTGAGGTGTTTTAGGTCATGAACTTCCTGTCACAGATCCTCATCTTTCCTGTGGAAATGTAGAAGCACCCGTCAATGATATTCTTATGAATGGGCATGACTGTGTTCTGGGAGAAGTTAATTGGCAGATTGTGGCAGTTAAACCCGTATTTTTACATGACTTGAAGTGTTCTTTTGGTTTTTCCTACCACTTAAAAATGAAAGAGAGAGAGAGAGAGAGAGGGAATCCTATATGTCATAAAATGATTCCCCCAACATGGACTCAGTCTGGTAAGGACAGTTTGGTCTTTGGTGGGATTTGCCTGCAAGCATGGTTATCTTTGTTTATAAGCCCCTCTGTGTGTGGCTGAGCCTCTCTCTCTGGTTCTCTGGGGGCTCTGAGTCTTTGTTTGTGGTTCCTTTGTCCCTCCTGAGGAGCTCTTCATTTAAATCTTTAACAGAATAGGGGAGTGTATGAGGAGGTGCTGCCCCACTCCCTCTAGGCCCATTGGCTCTTTCTACATCCCCTTATTTCTCCTTGTCAGTTCTCCAATGGCCTCTCTCCCTTCCATTTTCTTCTCCTTTCCTTGTTTCTGCTCTGTGATTATCCGTACTGCAAACAGAAGGTTTTTATTATTTTGTTATAATTATTTGAAAGGATTTTATGCTTCCTGCCTCTGACTCAAAAGGCTGCTGAGAGAACAGTATTACATTCCTCTCATTCAGAATCAGGTAAATAAAAATCATTTGTTTGTTTGTGGCTTATTTGCGGGTGAGATCTCTCTGAACAGGCACCCAGCAGAACAGACCCCTCTAACCCTCTGGATCTACTCTCTGCCCAAGGAAACCCTTTGTTAGGAATTCTGTTCCATCCTTGTCATCCCTGCACAGCCATGCCTGTCGAATGGGCACAGTCTAAAAGGGACAAACTCTACCTAACAGAGAATGTGATGACTGTGATGACCTTTTGCCTACAGCTGGATTTTTCCAAGTTCTGGAATAGAATTCTCCAAGGGCCCAGTCTTCGAGCACACTTAGACGGAGACTATCTCATTATTTGACACTATGGCTTACATTAAGTGGCTCTTAGGATCTCTGGCAACCTGGAGTCTTCTCTCCTCTTCATGTAAAAAACTCAGTTTCCACATTCTTGGAAATCTGAGCAAAAGTACCAAGCTCCCCTGGGGAAGAGTTTCTAAAGGTTAAGCCAACTTCCAATACAATGTTGACACCATACCTATGCCTCAATTGTTTGCCTAAAAAACGTCATCTTCCAGCTTAGTGTCTGTGTATTATCTTGAGTATTGATCACTCCTGGTTGTTTGCCTTCTCTTTCTCTGCAGAATCTGTTGGAGTCCTGGGTTTTAATAGTTTTTCCTTTGATATCAGGAGTTTAATTGTGCAGTTCTTAGCATGCCCTTGAGAGTATAATGAGAAATAAATAATTCTTAGCATCCTCCTGGAATAATGAAGGATAAACTTTTATCTAGAGACTCCAGTGTTAGATTTGCTAATAGTTGCAGCAGTGTTGGTTTACTACCAGTTAGGTGGGGAGATTCCTTCGGGTACACCATCTTTTCTGCTACTGTTCTTGCAGTGTTAGGGATCAAACCACAGGCCTCATATATGCAATTCTACCAACTGAGCCTCCTGGATAGAAGGCTAAGGCTGTAACGTATCCTTTAGGTACTTCCAGAAGTCCCCAACAAAGACTGAATGTTGAAAGGCTCCATCACCATGCGATGAGATAGGGTTTGGTCCCTGGAGCCCGTTTGTACCCATTGATTGAATGATGGTGAAGGGACTCGACCAGAGTTCTTATGCCTCTACTTCCTTTTCTGTAGAACTCTTTCTCTCTCTGTATCTCTGTCTCTGTCTCTCTCTCTCCTTCCCTCCCTCCCTCTCTTTCTTCCTCTCCCTCTTTCTCTTCCTTTCCCTCTCCCACCTTTCCCTCCATTCTTTAGGGAAAAAAGGAGAAAGAAATTCATATTTATTGAACAATGATTAGCATCTTTCACTGTCCCTGAGGAGAAATGAAAATATCCAACATAATTTTGAGTCATGAACTGCAGGTCTTTGATGCAGATGGCACACAAAGGTCACCTTGAAGTCTCACCCACAGCCACATCACTTCCCAGTGATTGCTTTTTCCACCTAGACCAGCTGAGACAATAACCAAGAAGCCAGCTTTTCAGACGAGAGTGAGAAGTACATCCATCAGACTCAAGTCTTCCCTTCCCTGCTACCTTGTTTCCTAACCTGCAGTTCTGCCCACCTACACAGTTCTTCCTCCACACAGAGGTTATGAAATCTATGGGTACGCAGAGAAATGCACTGCTGAGGGACAGTCTGCACCCTGACTCTTCCCTCCAGTGCATCTGTGGCATGCCCAGAGACCATGGAACAATGCCTCCCACAAACTGACACTTGGAGTAGCCCCCCCAAAAAAAGCACTACCCACAAGGGACCCCTCATTCAGTTCAGGCCTCAATTTGATTTTTCTCTTCCCCTCTCCCTTCCCCAGCCACTGTCTCTTGGGCAGTGACACTTGTAGCCTCTACAGAATGTAGCAGCAAAGGGAGAATGTCTCTACGCTGTTGACAAAAGAGAAAAAGCACTCTGTTCAATCAACTGTGAGGGAAACTGAATTATTTATACCGCCTTTGTCAGTCACTGTGCAAGGTAATTTCATTGCTGAATTTTAAGGTTTTCATTAATTAACCACTTTTTCAGTTCACTGCTCCGCAGCCAGGCATCAACTCACTGCAGTCATTTCCGAGGAGGGATGAGGGGAAGCAGGGGTGGGGGACTGGAGGGTAGTGATTTGGCTTTGGCTTGACTGTTCCCAGTGACATATGGATGTTTCTGTGGTTTTGTTTTTTTCTCCATTACTTTGGCTGTGTGCTAGAGCTGATATTGAATGTTTCATTTAAGGCTCGATCTCACCCAAACTGTCTGCGATTTAATATGTCACAATATATATGCTGCTAAATCATCCCTGTGTCATCTTCCTCAACGTTCTGTTATTAAAGCCCATTTTTCATGGTAAAATATTCCTCCAAGAAGTGGCAGGAGGTATGCACGTCCCCAAGTCCACTGCTTACCTCTAATCAGCTAAACCTGTAAACATGAACCAGGAATTGAGAAGATGTAGCAGAATCAGGAAAACGCTTTTCTTAGAAATAGAATGGGATTTAGACTGGAAAGGAGATTCACAAGAAAAGTGACATTTTACCTAAACTCTCTAGATAATTGCTTCATCTTTTCTTCTCCCCTCGAAAAGCACAGAGTTGGCCAGACTTGCCCCAGCAATGGTTTATGATGTGGCGTGGCTATGAAACACCTTTCTGAAGATACCTTTGGGGATGAGAGTCCTTCAAAGATTATCCTAATGGAAACACAGCAGACAGAACTGTGTCAACTGAAGGGGCATACATGAATACCTACTGTGTGTCAGGCTCAGGCAGGTGCTGGGCACACGGAGAAGAACACATGTTCAGTGCTTGGCTGGTCATCAAGAACTTGAATGAGATATAGTCAATTGATCCTGATAGTTGGGTCTTGGAAAAGTCAGGCTTTCTGGGGCCTGGTTCTTTGAACTCTTTTGTCAGTCAGCCGTAGGTAACCTGTCTGCAAAGTCTGAGGGAGGTGTGATCTGGCTTCTGCTGCCTTTGGTCCTTAAGAATTTTCATAAGCCACGTTGATCAATTGGTCACATAAACCCTTACGTAAGTCAGTCTGGATCTAAAGCAAAAGCTACTGGAGAAAATTAATAATAAGAAAATTTGTTCCCAACTTTTGAGAAAAAGCTATCCACATTTCACCTCTGGGGACAAATTCTCTGTTTTCTTTGCATATATTCACATACATTGTCTGTGTATCCCTCTACAGTGATGCTTGGGGTTCTCTCTTAAGTAGAAATATACCACAGTGACCTTCTGGGTCATCTGTTGTAGCCCTTCCACCTGGTCACTTGTTCTCATTGTATACATGAGTTCTTTCATTTAACTAAATTCCTCTTTAAACTGTTTCCATTATTTTTGCCATTAAAGTCAATATGTTTTATTTTAGAATATTCTGGAATCTACATTTTAACTCACTCCCAAATCATTTCCATTAGGGGAATTTTTGAATTGCTGTCCTAAGATCTCTTCTAAATGTTAATTTTTTTTGGCAAAATTTCCCCCAGAAAATTTTCACTAATTTACATTTCTACCAATGATGTATATGGTTTCTCTTGGTTTCCTGGTCTTTCAAGATTTTGCTTCTTTATTTTGCTTGGTTTTGGCTTTTAGTCCTGAGATCTGAACCTAGGGCCTTACATGCTTTACCACTGAGCTCTCTCCATATTTCTTTTGTTTTTATATTTTCAGTTTTGAGATAGATTCACACTAAGTTTCCCAGGTTAGCCTTGAACTCTTCCTGCCTCAACCTCCCAAGTAGCTAAGACTGTATGCCTGAGCAACAAGATCCAGCAAGGGTTCACTACTTAATGTGCTGAAGTTATCCAGGAGAATCTGCCCCCCCAAATACTATACAGAGATCTGTTAAGTGACATGAGTGAGTGAGCTCAGAACATCTTTCTTCTTCTATGGGGAATACAGGGATCTGATTTTCTTACTACTGTTGATATCTTGAACACAGTGAAGCACACTAGTAACTCCTCTTTGAAGCTCTAGAAAACTCCATTAAAAACAAGATATGCAGGCATGCAGGATGGAGCCATTCAGGTGAATCAATGACTGATTAGAGTTTATCCCTGGTGAGCGGCCACCATTAACAGGTTGGAATGAACTGCATGTGCTGGTGAAGTGATCCAGGCAAAGCCACCATATACACGGTGGGTTTACACAGTATAACCTTCATCTGATTTCCAGGCCTGGTTTTTCTCACTGCTAGCTTGGCTAGGTGTGACTTTCCATAGAGAGCAATGCCGGCCAATACTCTAATGAACCACCCTGGAAGAATCTCCCAAGGTACTGGGGACAGATTTGGTTCTGTCACACAAATTACTGGGTGTTAATGGTGGTCCTTCCCACCTACTCATGGATTTTTTTTTTCTTTTCTTCTTCAGTTCCTCCTCCTTTTTATAACTGCTCTAATTTAATCTCACCAATATTGAACTCGTTCGTGAGAGGTAATAAAATCCTCTCAGGAATAAAACAGAGTTTATGTTGAGAATAACAATCTATCAATTTTGTAAGGCACTATTAAATTGCTACTGTATGGTAGAGCCTGGGTGAAGCAAGGTTTTCTCTGTGGTATCACCTGCTCTCCCATGGGAAAAGCCCAAACTAGGGGAATGTAGCTGCTAGAGAGCTGGTGATTGAGAGCCTCTACTGAGTACTCTGAGAAGCAGATGCCAAGAGTTCTTGTTTTCTCAGGCTCCCTTCAGTGGCTAATATGTCTTTTCCACAACTCACCTGCTTGGTGCCTAATTCCCAACATTTCATTCTTTCCCTTTGCCTTCCCTTGTGTTTCCCACCCTTGCAAACCATGCCCTTCCCTTAACCTTGCTAAGCAGTAAGCAGGACTTTAAGACTGACATATGTACACCCTCCTGCCATGCTTTGCCCAGCAGGCTCTCCAGTATGAAGCTCCTTGCTAGTCTGATGGTTCCTTTCAGTTTTCAGCTTGATTGGTTAAGAAAAACTGGGCATTATTGAAACATGGCTTTGAGTGTGTCTAAATGTTTTCAGAACGGTTTAACAGAAGAGGAGAGACCTACCCTGGGTGTAGGTGGCACCACTCCTAAGCTGGGGTCCTGTAAAGAGTAAAAAAGAGGAAAGAAGAAAACTAAATGAACACTGGCATTCCACTCTCTCTGCTTTTTGCGTGGCACCATGAACCACACCCCTGTGCTGTCGCCATCATGATTGACTGTATCCCTCAAAACTGTGAGCCAAACAGATTCTTCTTCCCATAAGAAGAATGCTTTATGGTCACTCAGAGCAACAAGTGGAGTAACTAATGGGAGTGATAAGATCTGTCTTCTAACCTCAGTCCCTCTTAGAGTCTTGGTGTCTTTGGACTTGTTTTTTTTTTTTTTTTTTTTTTTAATTTCCTTGAACTTATACAAGGGTTCAGGGAAAATAAATCAGATTGCCCTGCCACAGACAGAACTGATATGAGAGGGTACTGCTTTCATTGTAATCTAGACTGGTGTTGTGTAGCAGCCACACAGAAATGATCAGAATACTGGTGATTGTTGCTGTGATTATGATAAATCCCAATTTCTTTCTGAAAAGAGTCCCCAGTCAATGGCCCTATTAGCCCCCAAGGGGATTCTAGAAAATGTTCCTACTTATGACCTGCTTGCAAGCCTGGAGGCCCAGTAAAAGGTTGGCTCCTACTCATCCAGAAAGATCCATGAAGGGAAGGTCTGAAGACAAAGTCTCTTCAAATTGCTCATAAGGGCCCTTCATGAATTCATTATTTAGTTAGAACAATTATGTAGGTAAAAATGTTATTCCTGTAAGAATAAGCAGATTCCCTTGCTTATAATCACTGAAACAGGTAACTCAGCTTCACCTGGTGCCTTTGGTCTTCAGCAATTGTTACAGTCAAGAATGGATCTAACCATCAAACTGTGCAGTTTCTGGATCTCTACTAAAAACAGTGTCCCAGGCTGTTCACCTCAGTGGCCCCACACTTAGCCTTGTACTAGCATTTCCTAGAGGTTTTCTTTTATTTAATTCCAAAGCTCAGGTCCCACACCTGCCATATCTTAAGAGTCTCAAGCATAAGATGCCAACATTTAGTGTTAAACTACAGGGTTTCCCAGTTTGGGAAAACTTTCTTTCAGTCTGACCTGAAAAAAAAAAAAAAAAGTCAAGGATGTGTAGCGTCTGCTATGTATAGGTTCACAACGGCCACTGCCTAATCCACCATGGTTCCCCCTTCCTACCAGGGTATTGGGAAATTCACTACTTGGTGTGTTTTAGTTGCTTCATCAGGATGCAGTTAATTCTTTTGGGGAAAGCAGTCTGACCCCTTAAGCCATCATTTTTTTTTTTAAACTCAGAGGGTACTTTGTTGATACCAGGATCTTGACAGAAATGTTGATAGCCAGGATCTTGAGAGAAAGTAAACAAAAGCCAATCATGCTACCTTCATCTTGCTCTGGTGTCTCTGTAATCAAGGAAGAGAGCATAAGGGTCCTCTAACTTGAAACTCTAGAAAACACCCATGAAAATCCAAATAGCATTCACATAAACAAACCACAAATTAAGATAAGCAACCCCCAAATGATTCATGCATGACTCAGCAAATCTCTGAGTCGGACTGGAGCCTTAGCTGTTAGCTCTGTTCTTGTGCCCTCTGGGTCCTTATTCATAACTGCAGTGATCTCTTGGGTTCTGACATTCCAGGTCTCATTAAATATGTGTGATTTTTGTTGCTTTTATTTGTTTATTAAGAGGAATGGAGAAAGAAAAGAAGTAGGTTTGGGAACAGACTGACCAACCCAATGTGAGGCATCTCTTCAAAATGTCTACATAGCAAAAAAAAAAAATCTTCTAGGAGTTGGGCATTTTGCCAGTCTTGGTAGAGCTAGGAAGCAGCATATCTCCTCTTTTTGTCAGAAGGTTCATTGGGTAATGTCTGCTCTTCCATTGTTTTGTGTTTAGATTTTTATCGTTAATGTAGATTAGAGAACTCAAGGAAGTTTCCTGTTGTCCATTGAGATGGTTGATTTGAGGTTTTGAGTTGAAATGGCCTATGTACAAATTCCAGAAGGAGACTGGAGAGTTTTGGGGAACCAACTTCTTATGTTAGGAAAAGGTTGTTGGTTTGTGTACCATAAAAATCAGACATTGTCCCCCTTCCTCTCAATAGTTCTTTTAGCCTCTATCACTCCTGTCTATAGGATTCTGTTTATTTCTGATGCAGGCATGACCCACATGACTGATGCTACTATGAAAAGGGATGGAATCTTGAAAATGGTCCTTTTCAATGATTGTCCCCAGGACCAGGCAGAAGGACCATTCCTGAGGTTTTCTGTATCTTCTTTAGTCCCCTCCCCATCCTAAATGAACCCTGTATCCCTCTGGAGTCAAGTGGCCCTTTCTGAATAGCAATCAGTGTTTCTTTTCCATTCTGCAACCCCAGTTACCCTATTACAACAACACCCCGAACATATTTATATAATAAACCATATGTAAAGTCACTCTACCTAGGTACCCAGCTCAGATAATGAGTATTTAATATATGTAAGTTGAATTTGAAATGAATTCTTTAGAGAGAAATGTAGGTAATTGGGCTGACTAAGAAACAAATGTATGCTCTCACAATCTGGGCCGTGTGCCAGCAGCAGAGAGGAGTCCAACACGGCCACTATGCTCTGGGAGCCCATGTTTTTGTGATCAAAGTCATGTAAGGCCCAGCCTCAATCCACAGCCTGGAATTTAAATGGACTCATCAGATGGCGGTGAGGTAGGGCTTGTTTCTGATCTTAGTTTATCTCTGGGAACCAAAATCATTTCTCAGATAAAATGTACCTATTCTAGTTTAAACTCTATTGCTGTGACAAAACCCTCTAACTAACAGTAATCTAGTAGAGAAAGGGGTTTATTTCAGCTTACGGGTTACAACCTGTCACTGAGGAAAGTCAGGGTAGAAACCCAAGCAGGAACCTGAAGCAGAAACCATGGAGGGGTGCTGTTTCCTGGCTCATTTGGCTCATGCTTAGTTATCTTTCTTAACAAGCCCAAGACTACCTTCATGGGGAATCGTGCTACCCACAAGGGGCTGTACCCTCCCCTATCATCCGACAATCACGCTAACGTCTGGCCAGTTTGATATGGCCGGTCTCTCAGTTGAGAATCCCTTCCCAGGAAATGTAGGGCATGTCAAGTCGGCAGCTAAAGCTAACCAGGATAATACCCCACCCTTTATCTGCTAAGCCCTTTGCTGCGAAGCGCCCGTTGGCCATTATTCCCAGTCTTTGGACACTAGAACACTTGATGGAAAATTAATACTCCATAGATAACTCGGAACAAGTGAGAATTCTATTCTGTGGACAGTGCCTCCATTCCAGCCAATTGGATCCACGATCACTTCAATGGGCAGCTTGTGGAGTGCTGTACTCAAACACTTGGAGTTTCTAAATGAGAAATTTTTAGGAATCGAGCTTTTGTATTTTCCCCCTTCTTCGCCCTCCTCTTTCCAATTGCTCTGCTATCGAGCCAGTGCAGTGTGGTGGCTACATTACTGGCACTGTGATGGCCTTATCAAGGAATGTAATTGTCCTGCTGTACTGGCCCTGGGCTGACACCATCTGGATGGTGACCATTCGGAGGCTCCACAATTCAAAGGGAAAATTGTCAAATCAGTATTGAGAGCCAGTCGCAGGCTGAGAAAAAGGGAGCAATCTGGAGCAATCTGTGAACACATAGAGGAAGTGTGTGTGAGGAAAAGGAAGGAGAGAGTCAAGGGGCCCTCCCTGTTAACTGTTTTCAAATAAAGAAAAATCTCCAACTTGGGGACAGGGTAGGCTTTTTAGGTCTGATCAGATGGCAAAATCAAAACTCATGGGTAGACATTACAAGTGGCAGGGCTGAGCACAGACTGGGAAAGACAGGCCAACTTCTAACAGAAGGAGCTGGGTCTGCCCAGGAAGCATCCACAAATCCCGCAGAAGGCAGACGACTACACATGGATGAGAAGGGATCCTGGCCCTGACTGGGGGAAGGCTCATAGAGTTGGCTTGGCCAGTGGGACTCTGTGTCTGCTCCTTGACCAATTTTAAGTCCACTATTACATATTTTAAGTCCATTATGAAACAGTGCATGAGGAAGGCCCAGGGTTGGTGACTCCCACTCGCATCTGCTTGAAAACCTTTTTACAGATCACTGGCCAGACCCCACCCCAGACCAGGTCAACCATATTATCAGAGAGTAGGACTCAGAGGTCCATGTACTGTAAGAACCTTCCACACCCCTCCCTCTCATGTCATTTCCATGAGGATCCAGGAATCATAACCTATGACCCAGCTGACAGGATGTGACAACTACCTTCCTCTCCTCTGGGAGCTAACATCAATCTCACTGAACTTGCTGGAAGGGGTTACTTCTGAAAAGTGAGCCTATTTGTCTCAATAAGTTATCAGCATTTAAAGTTAGGTTCTTCTGGACATATTTAAGCTTACATGGTTATTTTAACAGATAATACCGACACCCACAGATATAAAGACTTTATGGATCTTTTGTTATCTAATGTGAATGTTCCTTCTTCCAACACTGAATGCAATCTTCCCTTTTACTTCTATACTTCAGCAGGCAAGAGGCGGCCCCTTCATCCACACCTAGCCTTTTCCTCTTCTTCCAGTCACCAGGATACTGATGTATTAAGGGCTGAGAGCAGCATTGGCCTGGGTGATTCTCTTCAGAATCTTTTGAAAGATACATTCTCTCTATCTCCAAACTAGACTGGTTGCAAGCCAAGAGGAGAGGAAAGACAGTCACCATAACTGAACAGAAGAATAGAGATGGTTTATTTGATATTATATGGCCTTCTGAAGCTATGCTGTACAATAGAAATGTGATGTAAGCTGCATACATAACTTGAGGTTCTATAGTAGCCTTGTTATAACAATAAAAGTAAACAGGTAATATTAATCATATTTTATTTAACTCAGTATATCCCCAATAGTATTACTTCAATATGTAAAATATTAAAATCATTTCACTAAAATATTTTAAAATGATTATATGCTAATGAGAATAAGTACTTTCAAATCACATTTAAATTTACTACATACTAATAATGATATTGTACATAATTAAGTGATTCTTTAAAGTAAAAATAGTTCCATTATCTCTTTTCTAGTCACCATCCCCCAGATTTAGGCAAACTGTTTTTACCTGTATTGTTATAAAGTTAATCATAAAATACATGGTCTTTTATGCTCAGCTTCTTTCATCCAGCATAATTTTATATTTACTCATGTTGTAACACATCTCAGCCATGTGTTCCTTTTTAATTGCTGAATAAAATTCTGTAGCATGGATATACCAGCATTTGTTTGTCTTTTCACTAATTAAGGGACAGTTGACTTTATTTCCACCCTTTCACTATTATTATATGCATTAAACCACTCTCCATCAACATACAAATGTTTATGCAGACATCAGTTACCATGGCATTGGTAGACACATGCTAACTTCATAGTTAGTATTGTAGTAAACTCCAAACCTGCTTTCTAAACAAAAAAAAAATATGCTGTATTTAAACAAAAAACTAAGTCTTCTAAATCTGCTGTGCTTATAATATCCCTAACGCCTGAATTTTGACTAACCACATTGCAAAGGTTTAATAGCTAATAAAGGTTTACTAGTGTAAACCTTAGGATGACTGTATTAGATAACGGTCATTAGTATCTCTTTCCAAATAGCCTATATGTAATCAAAAGCCACATGAGAAGAACGTGTTTTGAAGCGCAACACTAACATATACATACACATGTACATGAATTTCCACTCTTCCCCCACATCATGAACATGTGCGTGACAATTCCACCCCCATTACTCTTCATTTGTGATTTATTCATTCGCTTTTACTGAATGATGTGATAATTAGATTGTGCTAAATAAATGTACGTTACAATAATTTATCCATGTCTTGCTGAAACACATTTCTCCTGGGATTGAAAGTGATAAATTAACAGAAATATACCCCACAAAATGAAGATATAGAACCTCATTAAGGGTTGATCGCAAGTATTAAGAATGTGGAGAGACAACAAAGATTAGAAAGCAGAACATATTAAAACTGTGTCCTAATTCTGCATCTCTATTACATGCGCATGATGCAGCTTCCAGGCTGTGAATCTCTGTTGTGCAGGAGTTGAGGACCTGTTTCCCTGTCCATGTAATTGCAGTTATCTAAAATCTAAAGATCTTTGGTTTCTTGGTTCTCCCAAACTACCTACAGAGTGAGGTCACAAATGTCAAAAGGTACTCTGCAGTACCCAGACTGCCGAAGAAATTGTTGACATTCTGTTGGGGATTTCAACACCATTTCAAGTAGCTAAGCTCAAGCCTGGCCAATTTTTCAGGAATTTTCTTTAGCTCCAGATATGGGTCACTTTCTCTGAATTCTTCAAGATATATAAAGTACTGGATACATACAGAGTATAAATATACCTTGCCCATTTTGTACATAAATGTGAGACTGCTCGTAGACAGAAAAAAATATATACCATCTCTTAAATATTCAAATTTAAACTATTTTAAAAATTTATGAGTTCTTTCACATCCGTAAACCTATCTTTCCTTTCAGTTCATTTGAGAAGTTGTTTATGGGGATCTGCTAGGACTACAATGAGTGCTGGAGAGAGTTAATATGGAACAAATTCATTGTGGTTCTTGACTGGAAATAAGGGTAGGCAATGATAATAATTCATTAAGCTTTAGATAATGAATACTACATATGAAGTTTTGACTGGTAGAAAGTAGAACAAGACCAACTTTGTTGGAGGGGGTTGGAAAGGTCATCCCAGAGGAGGGAACTCTGTAAGAGTCAGTAGAGCAGGAGAGGGACATCAAAGGGAAAGGTGTCTGCAAAGATCTGGTGGCCTTGAAGAGAATGACGCCTTTGATTGGCTATGGCTGGTCCTTTGGGTTGGAGGGAAAGGAGATGTAAAAACAGTTTTGGACAAGGCTGAAGACTTTTGGCTTCATTCCATAGGCAAAACTAAGAGCCACAGAAGCTCACAGACAAGGCAATGAAATCATTTAGCCATGGACTAACTACGAGATGAGCAGAATTATGTCAACACGGAATTAGAAATGGCCAATGCTAGCAGTCTGAGTCTGTGAATAATTTCAGGTTCCTTCAACAAATCAGTATGTTTGAAATGAATAAAAGGCAAACTGTAGATAAATAAAATCATGCAAGAAAGAAGGGAGAACTCTTTGGATAGATTTGATATCTGTCTTTTGCTATAATCAGAAGAATATTTGAAAGAATAGGAATCCAATGAGGAAGACAACATAAGCATCCCTGTCCAGTAGGGGAGAGAAGAACCTTCAATTCTTGAAAGGAGGCCAAAGACTCTTGGCTTGGAAAATCCCTGTGACTGGACTTCTAAAAACTATGTTGGTGGATGGGAGTGGGCAGAATCCAGACATTTGCAAATATCCAACCTAAAATCACATTCTCATTTATACTTAAGACACTTGAATCTGTGCCCTTTGTACTGTATTTTTATTACTTGATTTTCCCAGAGGACAAGCAGGGTGTATCTGCCCCCTTTTCAACATGTCCAGCTAATATCCAAAATTTACAAAGAACTCAAGAAATTAAATGTCAAGAAACCAAATAATCTAATCAAAAAAAAAAAAATGAGGAACAGAGCTAAACTGAGAATTCACAAAGGAAGAATGCCTAATGGCTGACAGACACTTGAAGAACTGCCCAGCATCCTTAATCATCAGAGAAATGCAACTCAAGACGACTCTGAGATTCCATCTCACACCTGTCAGAATGGCTAAGACCAAAAGCTCAAATGACAGCACATGCTGGTGAGGGTGTGGAGAAAGGGGTACCCTCCTCCATTGCTGGTGGGAGTGCAGGCTTGTGCAACCACTATGGAGGTCAGTCTGGCGATATCTTAGAAAACTTGGGAAAGCCCTGCCTCGGGACCCAGCCATACCACTTCTGGGTATACATCCAAATGATTCCTCACTGAATCACAAGGAAGTTTCCTCATCTATGTTCATAGCAGCCTTATTTGTAATAGCTAGAAGCTGGAAACAAACCAGATGTCCCTCAGCTGAGGAATGGATAAAAAACAAAACAAAACAAAAAAAAAAACTGTGGTACATTTACACAATGGAATACTACTCAGCTATCAGAAACAATGAAATCATGCAATTCAAAGCCAATGGATGGAACTAAAGAAGCTCATCCTGAGTGAGTTAACCCAGACTCAGAAGGATGCATATGGCATCTATTCACTTATAATCGGATTTTAGCCATATAGTACAGGATAACTATACTACAACCAATGCACCAAAGGGAACAGGAACATAGATTTTGTTTCCTGTCAATGAGACACTTTGCCCTAGTGGTGCTGCCTTGTAGGCCCCCAGTGTATGATGAGGGTCTTGGCCCTCATATGACTGCTGAGCTGGGGTTGGGGACTGTTATGTAGGGACACTCCAGTCCAGAGGAGTGGGATGGAAGGGAGAGGGGGTAGAGTGTGGGAGGGTGGGACTGTGAGAAGTGGAAAGAGGACACTGTGATGGAGATGTAATCTGATGTAATAAATATTTTTTAAAAATAAAAAATGTCCATATGGAAATATAATGTACCTAGGAGTAGTTGAAATCTGTTTCCTGATTCATCAGTGTATGTCCCAAATAAAGGAGAGAATGCTTCAGTTGAGAACCCTTCATTTTGTGTTTGGTCTTGTGCTGCCAAAGGGCACCACTAGTCGACCTCTGCTACTCACTCCCAAAATAAATCCATTCATATGTCTTTTGCTGAAAGCCCAAGGAACTATCAGCGGGCTCTGATTCCTGAGACCAGAAGATTCAACTAGAAGGATTTCAGGGCAGTTCTCTAAGAGAATGTGACCATCTTTGCTTGGGGAAGATACTATATCCTGATAGCTATTTGGGTTTTGAGAACCCAGCACCCTCAATATACCTCTGGGCCTCCAAATGTGTTATTAACCTGCTCTAGGCAACTTGTAAGCAAGATTTAAAGGATGAGTCCCCATTTCAGGGCAATGCTTAGTTCCTTTATTTCATCTTTTTCTATTAAAAAAACCTTGCATTTGCTTTGTTCAGCCATCCATCAGTCAGCGAATGTCTACCTGGTTAGGACCCACACAGAACTTAGGGAAGAAAATATATGATTTTATTACACATTTGTGTGACAAATGCTCCTATCTGTGGAATAGACTCCATGCTTTATGAAACATTGTAGAGTGGAAGGCAGATCATAAAACTGAAGCATTTGTAGAGATAGTTTTGATTTAACTAGTTAGAGTGGAGAGAAGAAAGAAATCAAAATATGGAAATGTAATTTACTACGAATTGTCTGGAGGAGAGATATTTACAGCTCATAAGCAGAGACTAAACAGCATGAGCTTATAAACTCTGAGTGGAGGCTACCTCTTGTCCCTTGAGGCCTGGTGTAACAAGCCTTGAGAAACCCAAGAAATGTCATCAGTATAAGCCGGGGTAGGTGGAATATTGATCAGGGAACCCTAAGCCGAATGTAGCTTCCAGGTTTAAATGAAACATGGATAGTTCTCAAAGGCCCCACAAAAATCACTAGCAAAGCCTAAGACTTCATGATAAAAACCCTTGTGATTAAACAAGACTGGATCTGTGAAATCATGCTGGCTGCCTTTCTACTTCCCTTCTTTGTCAAGTCTCTATACAGTGGCTGTGACCTTGAGAACTGGTTCCTGCTGCATTTCCTGTATTTTTCATCATTGAGATTTGTCTTGACACCACACAATTATATAGGACAGTTTGTTTGCAGCAGTAATTCTGATGATGGTAATGAGAGTGAACAGTTATTGAGATCTAGCCAAATACTAAGACTCCATGCTAAGTATGTGAGCGTGGCTTTCCACTGTGAATCTTTCCCAAAAATTTGGTAAGAGGGGTCCCATCACTTTTCTATTTTGCAGATGTTGCAGAAACTCTGCATTTTCTTGTAATGAGTCCACGCAGCAAATGACAGCAGGGTTGAATCCCAGCTCTGCTGTCAATAACCTCTGTAGGGACTTAAGGAAGTTTACTTCTGTGCCCTAAGGGCTCAGTCTCAGACTGCTAAATGGGCAATAGGCAGGTCAGCAGGGAGAAAGACACATGAGGGTGTCACATGCATGAAACCATAACTGGAAAATGAGTCCACAAATCAAATGACATTTAGAAATGTTCATATTTTTCTTCTTCATGGAGAGGGAAATGGGTGCTCTAGGCAATTTAGAGGGAGGGGAAATGACTGAGAGGAGATGAAGGAGCCCGAAGAGTAGACAGCAACAACTTGGGGCAAAGTTTACCTGGGTTCCAGGTATGACCTCAACTCGTGTGTGTGTGTGTGTGTGTGTGTGTGTGTGTGTGTGTGTGTGTGTG